>WEKY01017468.1:5124-50933 GCA_013390045.1 Picathartes gymnocephalus | reverse complement strand
CTGTAATTCTGCAGACTAGAACAAGACACATATCTCCTGATTTACCAATTTCCCACCAATTTCCAACCTCCCTCCCAATAATTCTGATGAAACTACCCCATCTGGGGTTTTTGGACTGCATGTTGATCGGCACCCAAGAGCCTGCTGCTTCCCCACCCACCAGTACTATACGACTTCTAGATCCACAGCTGAGGGAGAGTTTTCATTTAATCAAAGAATGGCAGAAACATCTCATCAGAGGCTGATCAGGTATCTGTGCTAACAGTTTTTACATCAAATACAAACATAAGCAATCAGCATTGAAAATATCTGCAATAACTGAGAGACAACACCAAAATGGAGGCAAAAGCCTGCTGTGGTTTCCCTTGGCTGCAGCCTTTCCACTCTTCCCTCTTTTCACTGTGTTCCAAAATAAATCCTCCCACCAGCAGAAAGCAATTATCACTGTTATTTTTAGACACAACCTCCCTTACACTTCCTGACATTTTCTATAACAAAGTGATGCCTCTGCTGTTTGTGAGAGAAAGAACTCACACCAGGAAGGAGCTGGATATCCAACCCGCAGCCAGGAGGCAGGATTAAAACCCACACAGCACCAAAAGCATTTTCTCCTGACGAGTTCAGTCCTGTCCCATCTGCTGATTGTTGCAATCCCTAGTTAAATGTACCTGCACTTCCTGAATTGTTACACAATGAGCTTAGGTACTCAGGCCTGTGGTTTTCTGCTAGTAGCAGCTTCCTATCTACTGCATGCAGCTGTTCAGAGCACAGAAGTCCCAAGGCTCCTTCCACACATACAAATGCTACTCCTTCACATAGCATGAAAAAGCTGAGATCAAGGCTTACACTTCAGGAGCTGCCAGAGGAACACAAATAAATAGTTTCAGGACCTCAGAGGGCATCCATGATACATGAGGGTCTTTATATCTGTGTTTTTAGTGGCTATTTCTTTACTCAGTGACTTTGCATCCATAGCACATCTACAAAAATGTATTCACAATGCTTACATCCAGAGGCAGAATACCTTGAGGGACAATGAAATGTGATAAACTTTAAATTTTCACTTTAACAAGTCACAATCAGTGAAATGCATTTAGACAAACATACCACCAAATAGAAAATACATCAGTCAATTTTCTTAAGAAAAATTAAGACGTTTACGGCCAACACCAACCTAATTGTAAAACTTAACTGAGCTGCCTTTTCAAATCAGTTTGTGAAGCCATTTTTCCCTTTCCATCATTGGTCAAATGACTCTCTACAAGTGGTCTTTAAGCAGAATCAGGTTAATCAAAAGGTTAATCAAAAGCCCCAAAGAACAAAAAAGCAAATCATGACATCATGCACAGAGAAACACAAATTAGTGCACAAAGATCGGTCTCTTCCTTCTCTTACATGAAATTGATACACTTAAAACAATCTCTTTTTAAAGGCAGAAATCAAATATTTAGCATCTTTCTTCTTCCAAATATTAAGCATTTTCTATCTGCAAGAACCACAAGCCTAAATTATATATGATTTTCTTGCAAGTTTTAGTGTAGTAGAATTTGACTCTTCCTGATTATTGTTATTTTGAGCAAAATATGTAACATTTTTAATTTATCATCTTCAAGCTTTATTCAGTACAAACCACAAGGATATTCATAGCTGTTTAGGGGCTTACCGATCACGGACAATTTGCCCAATCAGGTTGAAGTGAGAAAATGATAGGCAGCAGTTTTCACTCCTGTGCTAAAAACAGAGACAAACCCCTTCCAACTCAAGCAAGAAGCTTTTCTCCTCAGCTTTCTTCTCCTTCTAGCCAAGCTTCCTTCAGCTCTTTCAATATCTGTTACCAGTGTAGCAGGAAGAATAAGTTATGTGTCTGGTATAGATAACTAATCTGGGCATCACTAGATGCATACATGCACTATCTGCATTTTTCTTCCTAGTTGTTTCATTTTTAGAACCAGGAAGAGTCAGCAAATACATTCACACTGACATTCTCCTTTCCCTTTAATATTTATTCTTCATATTTTATATACTTGAGTACTCTGTATCCATTTCAATGACTAGGGATTATAAGGAAAATTAAGCTTTTCTGGAGAAATTATATCTCAGAGAAAACAGGTAGGAGAGCATGAGATGCCTTGGAAATAGTGTTAATCAAATGATGGAAATGCTTTTGTTTCCCTTGTTGCAAAGTTAAAACTTCAAGCATGAAGCAGATGACCTGAATTTCTAGCACAGGTTTGACTTACTAACATATATTGGCCACAGAATAGTTTGGGTTGAAAGGGATCTCAAAGATCTCCAAGTTTCAATCCACCACATCAGGTTGATCAGAGCCCCATCCAAAATGACCTTCAGCACTTCCAGGAATGGGGCATCCACAATTTCTCTGGGCAGCCTGTTCCCTTGCCTCACCACACTCACAGTAAATTTCTTCCTAAGCTCTAATCTAGACCTGTCCTCTTTCATTGTAAAACCTCCCCTTGTCCCTTATCCTGTCAATACACGCACTTGTAAGAAGTTCCTCTCCACATCATTCTTGTAGCTCCTTCAGGAAAGGCAAGGCCACAATTAGGTCACTCTAAAGACTTCTCTTCTCCAGAATGAACAACCCCAATTCTTTCAGCCTTTTCTCATGGAAGAGGTGCTCCATTCCCTCCAAGCATCTTGGTGGCCTCCTCTGGACTTGCTCCAATAGATCTTTGTCCTTCTCGTGCTGAACACCCCAGAGCTGGACAGCATCACCTCCCCTGACCTCCTTGCCTTTGGATGCAAGTGACAGCTCTTTACAAAATCAAAACTAAACAGAGTACTAGGAAAAAGACATTAAAAAAAAAAAAAAAGACAGAAAGAAACATACCAAACCAACCAACCAAAACAAAACAAAACAACCCATAGAAAACAACAAAATGTATTTCTAACTTGCTGATCTAATTTATGATTGACACTAGTATCACCTCCTCCATGTAATCACTATTTCTGACTGCCATTTGTTGGTGTCCTGTTTTTGCATCTGTTCACAGAACCGTGTTTGCCCCAGTTCTCAAGCACAGGCCAGCTGCCTGTGACCACCTGATGAAGCTGCAGTTCAGTTGATTCTCTGCTGGGAATGCAGCATTGACCTGGGTTTGGACAGCAACGCACATACTGGATTTACCCATATTTCACTCCTGTATAGGAAAAGGGACCTGAAGCGAGTGAGAACTCCCGTAATTTTGTAAGATCTTTTCAATGCTGCTGTATCTAACACCTTGTTCTGCTAAATAGAAAGGGCAATTCTCAAATTTAACAGAAAACTGCAGTATTTACCTGCAGAAAAAACCAGAAAACTTACACACATTGTCATATTTCTCCCACATAATCTTTTCCAGTTTCATATTAAGATTTTCACTTGATATCAAATCCTTGCTCAATTTCTAGTTAGGTTGCTTAGAAAAACCTGATCACTTTTCTATAAATGTCTGGTAAATTACTATAATTTCAACATATTTTTTTCATAGGAGTGATCTGAAACAGCTCTGAAAAGGTATGAAACAGATCAAATCACCATACATATCAGTAAAGATTAGAAGATGTATCTATCTGTAAGCTGCTAACTAGTTGAAGAATCAGACTTGACATTTTGACTGCTAACCACAGTTCAACATTCATAGTTCATTAGTAAAACTAAGCATAAATTTCTTTTTGAAAGACACTGAATCTTCCATATAGGTATATCTAGAGCTGAGAATAAATTATGTCAGTTTTTTGCAATGAACGCTTTGTTCCAGCAGCTGAGTTCCTGTAAGTTGTCTTCCAAATGAAATACAGTTCTTAAAATATAGCAAGCACATGGCCTGGTTGTGATATCAGTGTACCATTTCTAAAATTCCAAATTACTTTCAGCCAAAAAAATTCATAAAGTTGCTCTTTATTTCCACAATATTTCTTAAAAAAAAAACCACTATCCTTTGATTTGCAGGCTCTTAGGAACAGAAGTAATAGATGGGCAGAATTAAGTGATTGGTTTCACTGTAACGCCTTCTGTACTTGTACTAAAAGCAAGAATTGCCTTGAGAAATCAGCAATTAAAAAAAGAAAGTGTATTAAACTCATGGAAATCAGTTAAAGGTGACATTTCAAGCACTGGAACAGGTTGCCCAGGGAGGTGGTGCAGACTATATCTCTGGAAGTGTTCAAGAAATGAGAGGATGTGGCACTCAGTGCTATGGCTTAGCTGATGTGGTGGTGTTCTGTCAAAGGCTGGGCTCAATGATCTTGGAGGTCTTTCTCAACCTTAACGATTCTATGAAATAGCAACTTCTTAATTTGCTCTTATGGATCTCAGAGTTGAACAAAATATTTTATTCACCCACTCTTGGTACCACAGAGAATTTTTAAAAAGCGGGTTTGGCCCATTGCCAGGTCTGGCTCTGCAACAGATCTGAGCCACAGCAGCTCCATGTGCTTCTCCTAATCTTTTTTATTACTAAGCTCTCTAACACTAGTACTGCACTTTTCTGAATAACCAAATGTAAAGGAGAGCACCCAGTGCAGAAATCACACGTTTCTGCATTGAAAACAAACAAACAAAACCCCCAGCTACAGAATGCAGTAAGTATTCACAAAGGGGAAAATTGGAACAGAAGTTGTAGAAATTACTGATTTCTAAACCATTTATCTGACATTTTCTAGAATGCGAACTGAAATTGAAAATTTTTTTCTTCAGCCTAAATATGCCCCCTGTTCATAACAACCACAGATTCCTCAGGTTTGAAAGGCTTTTCTTGGTTATTTGATTGTTGGCCTGTGTAAGCCTAGCAAAAATTCCGTAAGAAGGAAAACTGAACTACTCCAATTAAATCACATTTTCACAGCATCAGTGAAAAGACATTTTCTTTTTATAGAAAGGGATATAAACTATAACTATTCTCATAAAAAAGGTAATATGTAGTTCTCAACATCCAAGGTCTCAGTAAAAGCCATACTTTTTGTACTACAGAGTGACCACTCCCTTTTCACTAACAGTGGATCATTTTACTCTAGATGAGAGTTTCGCTCCTGGTAGAGAAGACTGGCTTTTCAGGACTCAGAACACTTACACAAGTTTGCCTCAGGTGCTACACCTGCTGTACCCAGATAATCAGCAAAAAAGTTGCAGGACTACCAGACCTGAGTTCTTTATTTTATGTTGATACTTTCAGTAACTCAAGCTGTGTTTCTAGCAACATCCTCACATAACTCCAATAGTCTTAAGAGACTCTTAAGGACACAATGATCTTGAATAAAAGTGTTGTGCTTAGGATATGTGATTTTCACTGTAATATTTTTTCTTAGAAAGTACAGATAATACTGTGGTGGTAAATGACATACAACATCCATTCTGCTTTGAGCATTTGAACCATGTTTCTTCAGTGCACCTCCAGGAAAGACTACTATTTACCAACGGCTTGGATATGAAGCTTGAAACAGTGGACAGCAAAGGCAACCATATCTTGTGTGAAGAAGATGGCCAGTAACTCAAAGAACAGGATTTCCTTGCCTCTACTCAGCACCCATTAGACCACTAAGTCCAGTCTGGGGCCTGTCACGAGCAGGAAACATTGATAAATCACAGTAAGCAGCTCACTGGAGGGACACCAACACAGCTGTGGCTGGAGCATTTCCCTGTGAGGAGAGGCTGGAGGACCAGGGCAGGTTCAGCCTGGAGAGCGGGGCAATTCCAGGGGCACCAAACAGCTGCTTCAGTGCCCGTGAGGGACTGTCAGGGAGCTGAACTCTTCTCAGCAGGGTGAGGGAGAGGTGAGACTGGGACCAGCTTTAAGGAAACATTTTTCTCCCTGAAGGACAAATAAGTGGTGGCTTAGGCTGCCTGGAGCTGTGCAGGCTCCCTCTCCCCTTCCCTCCCTGAGTGCCCTGGTCTGCTCCTTGCTGCAAGGACAGCAGCACCTGGCACCCAGCTCCTTCTGAGCTCCCGCCCACAGGCTGCCCCACAACCCTGCAGCCAGAGGCAGCTGTGGGTCTACAGGTGAGAGATAAGAGGCCCTTGGGCACAGCCAGAGGCTGCTGCAAGGACAGGCAGCACCCAGAGAGGCTTCACACACTTCACAGGTTTTAAAAACATGCAGGAGCCCAGAAGTGGATTTCCTGACAAGTCTACCAAGTGGCTAATGTGCGATGTGTAGATCAACGCTAGCATAATGGTCAAAAACTGTAGTTGTGCTTTCAGTGTTGTTAAAACGTACAAAAACGATTTCATGTTTGTAACAGTACCATACTGCAGTGCATTGCACATGCCAACCTTGATCATATTTTACCTGATACTCTGCTCTCAGACACAGGTTTGTACGAACGTTGAACAGAAGAGAAAAATCCTACCTTTAGAGCACCTCCACTTTTCAGAGGACCATGCAACCCTCCATTTATGACATGGATCATAGAAACTGATACACCTAGTTGTTTTTGGATTCAGCAACTAGTCATATATGGGAAGACCAAATAAAAATAAATAAACCAATTAAAAAAATAAAGTACTGAAAATAAAATACTTGTCTATTAATTACTTCTCAGTGACCACAGAGACACACCAGAAATACAGATAAGTAATTCAATTCCCTAATAATTTCACTTCTTTGTATACAAGAAGAAAAAGGACCCATTCATTCTCATAAGCATTCACATGCATGTTTCACCCAAATCCTGATCACTATTTTCTTTATTTGTAATCTCCACTTTCATATGTAGCAAATTTTCACAGCACACTAGGCATTCTAATGGCTCTCTATCTTAGCTGATCCTTAGTCTCTTGATCTTTTCCACTTTGAAAAGCAACCTAAAATTGGACACTGTGTTCCGTGAGTAATTTCTAACATATCACTTCCACATTTTAGAGTTTCAAACCTCCTCTTAAAACACATTTAAGAATCCTACTTGCACTGTCAACTCCTGTTGCTAGATGTAGTTAATGCTTAGATCAAGCTGTGATGTTTTCATTAAAAGAAACAGTAACCCTCTAAGTACTGCAATTATTTAATGAGTATCAGAGGATGATGCACACATGTAAGGCGATGTCAAGGCAGAAAAAAACCACTCTTGCTGAGTATTTTAAATTTATTAGTTCTATTTAATAATAGCTTGGTTCTGGTGATATAAATACTGGATTTTCTTTATTTTTGCCAGATTATATTTTTCATTAACAGTATAGGCCAAATAGACAACCGGCAAGAACTGGGACACAACAAGCTAGGGCTGACTATAAGTAAACCTTTCCCCAGGAGGGCATGTAAGTGTAGGCACAGGGACTGTGGATGCTCAGAAAGAAGCCTCAGGCTGTCTGGTCTAACCCCCTGGGTGACTCTACTGTGAGCAGGTCCTTTCACCAGACACCTCCCAGCCTCCCAAACTTCTTCCCCAATAATGTAATCCTGGGTTTGGTTTCTATTCCAGTGTTGGCAAGAGGAAGAAGCTGCCCTTAAATCTTCTCATGCCTTGAACAATAGGAGGAACAACCAATGCCAATGACTTACTTCCTCACAGACAATGGATTTCCTCCAGATACCATAATGCCCAGATGTTTTTGGTTTTATCTATTTAATAAAAACATCACTGTGACATCGAAGGACCATTCCAGTTTACAAAACAGCATGCCACCTCTAAAATTATGATCCAATTGTTTTAAATTAAAAGAAAAAAAATGTCAGATG
Source organism: Picathartes gymnocephalus (assembly GCA_013390045.1). Classification (NCBI taxonomy): domain Eukaryota; kingdom Metazoa; phylum Chordata; class Aves; order Passeriformes; family Picathartidae; genus Picathartes; species Picathartes gymnocephalus. Next base: position 43,260 of record WEKY01017468.1, on the reverse strand, counting down.
CTTTTTATGATTACATGAAGAGTTAGTCTAGGTTGAAGGTTTTTTCTACAGTACACAAGCTGGGTTCAGAAATCTGTGTATAGCACTCCATTCTGCAATACAACACTGTGTTAATGTCAAGAAAGACCTGACTCTATGCTATTGGTCTCCTCCAATCAGCTTCATTTACAAGCACTTCAGATCACATCTAGTATATCACAATATTCTTAAAAAAAAAAAAAAAATCTTACAATGCTATTGACTTGCTCTTGAGATAATTTATAGAAAAGTCTTTGTAGAGGTGTGGAAAAGGAAAACAACCCATACAAATCTAAAGGAGATTCTACAAAAAAGACTGATCTATTTTCATCAAGTCCTGCACCAAAAATATCTTCAGAAGGGCTGTTGGCTAGATGAAAGTCATCAAGTATTAAAAAGAACAAAATACAGCAGTTAGAAAGGAAACATACAATTTGAATTATGCTTACCCCTGGCATGATGTTAACTGATTATCATAGATATACCAGTGTAACATTTTCAGTTTTTATGTAAACACCAGCTTCCAAAGTAGATGCCTTTCTTCCTGTATTTGCAGCAAACCTTCCACTTTAATACAATTCTTTATACTTCTTGAACCCAGGTTTTTCTAAAGGTCACAATTCTCTGTTTTCAAATATAAATAGAGTTTATATTACACTTTGAGGAGCTGAAAAAGTAAGGGATTTAGCACTAGTGTACACCTAATTCTCAAAACATTTGAGTTTCAAATACGTTTTTTTGTATCCAGGTAAAGCCCAGACAAGCTGACAGTGACATCCTTCCTTTCACTTAAACTAGAACAAGTATTTTAAAAATTCTGTCCTTCTTGTTAACTGTTTGCTTGACTAGCTGGTTGGTTTGGTTTATTGTTTTTTTAAAGAAGAGCAAAGCAAGTGACAGAGCAAGAACTTCATCCTCTCTTCTGAGATGAAGTTTGAATGAACTTGCATGACAGAAATTCCATGACTAATTAAACTTTCGAGAAGACAGAAGTTTATAGTCATGCAATGTGTTCTCACACTAGTGAGAATTAGTACCTTTCTTCCTATTTCAATTACTTTGTGTTGGTGTTTTGAACCTCACATTCTGGTATCCAACCCATAAGGTGCATAAATGTAGTCCCCTTTTCCTGGTACTTTGCTAGTGCACGGTCAACTTAGTTTTAAGCCTTATTATAAATCCTAATGTATTATTTACATGAGTTCCTTTCAGACAAATCAAGAAAACTAACAAGCTGTGGAAGTACAACTACTACAGGCAGGACTTAGTGCATCACACACAGGTGTGCACATAGAGTCAAGTGACATGATATAGTGATTTTACCAGAATAAAATAAACGTTATGTAGATTATTTTATACAAAAATGCATCAGTGATTAACACAAGCCAAGCATCTATCTAATTGGGGTGTTTTTCAAAAAACATCTCTGAGACAAAGTCTAGCAGAACTGTACTAATTGATTCATAAGTCAATACCATGTCTACGTACACAGAGTAATTATCTTAATATGGAGTAATTACACTAACTATATATTTCATACACATTATAGTCTGTTCACCGAGGTTTCATGATTACTATTCACACGTTTACGACTATTTTTAAGTAATAAGTGCAATCCACACTCTTCTGTCTTTAGACTAAATATGGAAAAGTGATTAATGCTAGAATTTAGGACTACTAGAAAAAATCAGGAATGCCTGCTCCGCAAGCTACAGCTGTAAGTCTTTCTGCTATGCTAGACTGCGTAACTGCTGCGGTACCGTGCCACCACAGCTGTCCCAGATGCACACGTATTTGCAAGTGGGCAGGAACTTCTTTTTTCCACCTCTTTAGTCCGTCTCTTTATATCTATAATGGAAGCCATTAAATTAATAAAATCTCTCCAAGATGTGATACCTGATTTGCTCTTCAATAAACTGGGAGGGAATACATTAATGTTCTCCAAATTGATACTTGTCTTGGCAAAGGTATCATTTAGAGGAGAGTTAAAATTACATAGTACCTATTTTAAGAATTGTTTTAGTAAATCACAATCGAACCATTGGGTAAAGCAGGTCATCTAAATCCTTACTATATTTTTCAGACAAGACTAACATGACCCACTTTCTGTCCCTAAATCAATCTCACGCTCAAGCTGCGGCATGGGTAATCCATTCAGATATCTCCCTCAGCATACCAAAAAGGGTATAAAGGGAACCATCTTGAAGAAAACAAGCTGTCTTAGTTTAAATCTGTGTTTGACAAGTAATATGAGGGTTAAAGGAAAACAGACTATAAACAAGAAAGTCACTAGCAAAACCAGCATCTGCTGAAGACAAGGAGCAATAAAGATGCAAAATACTATACCTGTACATTTTTAATTTCTTTGTCTTCTGCCATTGCTAAGTGGTATAATGCTCAAAATGTAACTTTTTATTAAACAGAAAACTAATTTTCAGGAAGATAAATCAACAGGAAAAAAATACGGTAGAAGAGATATCTAGAAAGATAGTACACATACGTGTGGAATTGCCTATATGGCATGTTTATATTTAACTTTCTTTTGCCACAAAGAGTAGGCCCAGGCCAAGCATCATACCTGAAAAGCCTTGCCTGAATTAGGGAGTACATCTATCTGATGCATCATTTTTTTCAACTCCTATCTAGATTAGAAGGAGGACTGCTTTCAGTCTCAGTAAACTGTGCTGTACCACAGTACAGAGAATACAAGATATGGTTGTCTTGTACCGAACACTGCAATATTTTGCTGAAAGCTGCAGTGTCAAAGGGATCCACCTGACAGATGTGCTACATCTTCTTTGACCTTCTTCCTGTGACAACTCACCTCACAGGTAGCGCGACCTAACAGACTAAGCTTTCCCCAGTCTCTAGTGTCACCTGAGACAATCTGATATAAAGGCAAGGTAAAAATAAAAATATAAGTATGAAAGTTACGTAAGTATATATAGTATAAATTAAGTATAAGAATATACGTAAAAAATTTCCATGCGGTTTGACAAGGAACACACTATGGCAGAAGTGTCTGGTTTAGGCAGAAAGCTCTGATCACTCTCTGTAATTTCTTTCATTCATTGAAGGGCCTGAAAATCCTCATGGGTCTAAGGCTGCAGAAGCTGTGTCAAGAACCCAGAAATTTGAACATATTGGAATGTGGATCAAGTTTTCCAGCAAGTTCTTCACTTCCCTTTCTTTTTATTTTGTTTTAAGATAAAAAATAATATAGACATCCATGAGAGAACGGAACTATGAGGTCTAAAGTATTTAATCTGACCTTAAACTTGAACAAAAACCCCACACAAAAAGGATTTTTAAATAATTTTCATATCAACGAAATGTCACTTATCATGGAGCAATTCTGTTTTGTAAGCTTTGAGTATAATATATGTAATCTAATTTTAGATCTGCAACAGAGTGGGTCTTTTCACTTCAAGAGGCATTCACATCTTTGAAAGCAAATTAAGTTATGCTTGTTTGCCAAGCTTCCCACTGTCTTGCCCTATAAAAAACAAATGGGACTATACACTTCACCAAAAAGCCTTGATACTCATCTTTTCACAGAAATAGTTTTTTGTTTTTAGATCTTTTCCAAAGAATATAATATGCCAAGACATAAAATGTAAGAAATAGTGATTAAATTATTCACAAATACACCTGCTGAGGAAGAAGAGGAGTATGTACTGGAATCTATATGTAAGATTTGATCTCAACTATGACTGTCAAACAAACCCTGAACATAGCTGAAATTATTTTGCAAATCACAGGATGGGTAAGGTTGGAAGGGATCACAGTGGCTCATCTGTTCCAAGCTCCCTGTTGAAGCAGGGCCATCATCATGGGTTTAAACTCAAATTAACATATATGCTGACAGTTCACTAATCTGCAGAAGATTTTTTTCTCCACCAAAATTTTAATTAATTAAATTAATTGTTAATTTAATTGTGCTGAAATTGTTACAAATTAAGATTTAATAAGCTACCAGATTTGACACCCCTACTGTCCTCCTTGCCAAATAATTAAGATGTACCAAATTTAACCTCATTTATTTCATTTACAAGATATCAAATTGAATTTGTGGAGCATTTTTAATGAAATAGTCTTTTAGAAAAAAATTTTAAAATAAGGAAGAAAGAATGACAAAGAGAATTTCTATATTCTAAGTATCTGTGAAATTTTGACCCATACTGGAACAGTTTAGGTATTCATTGCGCAGGTTAAGTCCTGCAAACTTAAAAGTTTAAGGCAAATAAATATTTTTATTTTTCATGGCCAACAAAGAGAATAGTGAAAGGAATGAGTTAAAGGTTATTTTACCTAGGTTCCCTAGTTTAATGCCTTTTGAAGTCTAATTAAGGTAAAGCAGATTCTCTGAAGTGAGAAGAGCAAGTTTATCTTGTTCATTTTTAAGAAAAAAACAATTTTATTAAGTAAGATTAAAATTACAGCGACGTAAAGGCAACTTACTGGAAGTCATGTCATATTTCCAAAACCTTAAAAAAAAGCCCAGAACAAAGCCAGTCTCCACACACTCAGGCATTAAAATACCTTTTTTTCTATGTATCTTTGGTCAAAGAGGCCAGAACACTCCTAAGATGCTTATTAACCTAAGAAGAAATAATTCTCCAAAATTGCTACTAACATTTCTATCTCAGAAACAACCACTAATATCATAAAATATTAAAATCATATAAGATTAAAAGAGAGGAAGGAGAATCACACTTAGTAACTTTGAGAAACACTGAGCATCTGACAGACTCAATCATTTTACTTAATATTACACTGAAGGTAGTCAGCATCCTTGACATAAGATCAATGGAAGGAATGAAGAAATAAAAACTGTGTTCAGAAAATAAGTTCTTTTTAATTATGTCTGTTATCCTTTCCATCCCTAACCTTCTAAATCAAGCACTGACCATCTGCAGTACTCTGAAGAGATTAAATAGTAAAACACACATTGGTTGCACAGACAGAAGTCTTTCAGTTTCTGTCTGCTAACCTGCCTCTAATTATACCTCTGAATGATAAATATATGCCTAAACAAATTTTCCTTCACCATCATCCTGCTCACAGATTCTCTTTAACATATGAATTAAGAAATCAGGAATTACCAAGATTCCAGACAATGTCATTCTACTACATTTACTAAAAGAACCTGAAAAAAACCCAACAAACCACACCACCTACAACAGCACTCCACGAACAGTAACACAGCACACTATTCTTTGCTGAGCAGAAAACTGGGAATTCCAGGCAAACCACAAGCTTTGTGAAGAACAGCAGCTCTGCTAGACTCTCTTAAAAGAGCTCTGGCTGGCCCAGAGAGCAAACAGAAAGCTAAGCAGAACTACTTTTGTGCATGTTTCATAATGTCTGGACTATTTTTGCCAAAACCACTTACCCTATGAAGATGGAAAACTTTAATGCTTCCAGTTGCATTGGAAATAGTGGATGCAAATCAAGAGACCAAAAACCTGCCTGGAAATACATCATGCAAGGTCTGCCTGCTTTGACTTGCAAGTCAGAAATTCCATACAGAAAGCTCCCTGTGCAGCTCCCTGCAGAATGGGTATGTCATCGCACCCTTTCCAGATGAACAAACTGCACTAGGGCTGTTGAAGAGCACTGCCAAGCCAGGCAGGTAAGAGACAGAAGACAGCCTGAGGAACACCATCCTGACCCAAAATCATCATCTCTCATAGTGGACAACCCTATGGATGGAGACCTGCATTCCTGGAAAACACCTGTTTCTATGAACATCAGGTGGTGCTGATGTTCATCAGTTCAGCTCAGACAACACATACGGGATGTAAAAGAAGCACATTGAACAGCTGCCTGCCTCAGCACGTCCCACCAGGAGGGCAGTAAAACAGCCAGGATTCATATTCAGTGCACTGTGGAAGACAGCAATTTTGCCTTTGTGGGTTACACCAAGTATTCCAAACTGATTTCTCTTCCTTCTCCTCTCAAATAACACTCTGTTTCTTTAGGCCTCATTATTCACCTTTTATGCTGCAAGTTTGGAAATCTTGCTCTGGAGGGCTAAAGACATTTGCATAATGATCTCTGCCTCAAGACAAACGTTTTTAATTACCACAATAATTTAGATTTTGAGTACTGGAGAACTAGAGAATTTTTCAGACTTCCATTTTTAATGTATTTTGAAATTTAGCACAGAAAAAAAAAGGATGACATTTTACCAGGTAAAGGTAAAATGATGATCACCAGTAGGTTCCCATAATCTTGTTACAGGATCACGCAACTGATTGGACTAAACCATTTCAACATACCAGAAGTGGATTCACCAATCCAATAAAGAAATGATCACAGAATCACAGCTGCTCAGAACTGTCAGTCACATTAAAAAAACCCAAGTTACAGTCAATAAACTGCTTAAGCATTTCCAAGAGATCTTACCTTTTCCAAATTGCCCAACTGATAGGCAGTGATGAAATAAGGAAGTGATGAGCCTAAGATGGCTGTTTAAACGAATAAACCAGGTAGCTCCTATGAGTATTTATCTACATCTGAAAATAAATTATATACTTGCAGATGGTTCCTAAACTGAGCTTTCAAACACTACTAATTACAACATAAAAATTGTCAAACCACTCCAGCAAGCTGAAAAGTATTTCCTGAACAAACATTTCTTATCCATTTCAAGGAAAATGGGAGGAAGGGTAATTGAAGAAACAAGATACCACTCATACAATAAGACATATAAAGTCTATACAAGAAAAGGGAGCCTTACCTCTGCCAAAACACTTGGACAAGTAAAACCACTAAACTTGTTTTCAAAGCTGTGTTTGTATTTCATTCATGTTCTTCCATATTCTCATTCTCTTTTTCTATCCCTGTCTCAAGCTAGATGAAGGGGGGGGAGGGGAGGGAAAAAGCATTTCCCACACACATATTCTGCACAGAGACAAAATCTAAGAAAGAACAATCACATTTTAAATACTTGAAAAAACAAATATTTCTAGGTGACTCATTTTTATAGGTTTATTTTTTTTTTAATAGGATTCTCAGTGATATTTGTCTACAAGAGTCACTGGCTTGACATGTTGGTGATGTTTATTTTACAGAACTAAATTAAGCTGGTTACAGCCACTCTGAGAAGTCACAGAGAGCTCACAAAGGAACACATTAATAAAGGGGAAGAGTAACTGCCTGAACTTTCTGAGCTGCCAACTACAAAACAGCAACAAAGTCAAAAGAAAACATCTTCCAGCCAAAAAAACCACCAAAACCCAAAAATCAAAAACCAAACCAAACCAAACCAAATCAAACCAACAAACAAAAAAACCCCCAAAAACCACAAAAAAAACACCCTTTACTACAATGCTGAAAATACAAATGCTGTGAGATTCAATGAACAAATTAACCCACATTACATCAGAACTCAATTTGTTTCATCTTCCCAATGCAAATTCAATAGCACCTTATACCTAAATTTGAGTTAGGTACCTTTTCCATATCATTTACAGAACACTGACTAAACATTAGCCCAAACATATTCTGTTTTATTTGTATGGTTCAATAAGGTTTCTAGAGCTGACCTACAGCACTTGTACTACGTAAGTAAAAGGACCCATCTTTACTATCAGTCTGGGTTTTATCCTTAGTAACTCTGAATCTATTGAAAGTTTCAAGGCAATTATTAACCAATGATACACTAGAACTCCTTAAAAATTAGTAGGCAGCCAGCAGATTTCACTAACAAAAGATATAGTCAGAGAACAAGAACATCCACTGAAAGAGGCAACTTTTAAATTTTTCCCAATGACTCATATGCTTTTTAGTATATTAAGTCACTTTGAATTAATTCAGAAAGGATTATCAAGCCAAGTATTAAGCCAGTTTCTTTTAATTCCCTTAACTAAAAAATAACATATATAAATTCCAGCACAGAAAGGAAACTCAGCTGAAAAATATTTCTAATACAGGCTCTTTCGCTAAACTATGTCTTAAGTTTCCTGCTGTTCTTCCTCTGTAACTGAATAGCAACTAAGAAATATTATGTGATTATAGAATTTACAGTAAAATACATCATTAGAAAATGCTGATAAGTGATACAGAATAAAATTAATTTCTCTCTTTAGACTGATGCTAGCAAGGCTCAAGCACATCAATCTTTAAAAACACAGAAGAAAAACAAAACCAAGAAAATTTCATTTCAAATATTCACATTTCTCAGAATCCAATGACAACAAAAGTTAATACAATGACATAATGATTAAGACTGGATCTCTATAGATCATCTGGACCAACATCCACCCACCCCCCATTTGTCCTCTGTGCCCACTGGCTCTTTGAAGGAAAAGAAACTTTATGCATTCAACTGCATGATGCACAAAATATGCCTAATATATAAATGTTGGTTACTGAATTCACGCTGCATCTCTTTAGGTCTCCTTTCCAGCAGTTTGCTGGTGTGTCTCTACTCTCTCTCCCATGCTGAATCGAAGGCTAAAATAATGTAGCACTCATTTTGAAGTTATGCTGTTACATATCACCGTCCCATTAGTGGTCCCTTGCACTAGAATCCTACTTTATGTGTGACATAAAAAGCAGAAAGCCAGCAAAAATGATATTAAATACTTAGGACCTGGGCACAGACTATGTTTTGAAACATAAAAACAGGTGTGATCAGTTGTGGCTGAACTAAATTTTCTCTCAGTAAACATTGGGAGGCCTTGAAATAACTTCAAAAATGCTTCAGATTTGTTTTCGGTATAACTATCATTCAGATAAACTCACTCTTACCAAGTTAAATATGGAATTCATTACAGACACCAGTTAACAATGCTTTAATCACTGTCTTCTTATCTTGCCATACAAGAGCTTAGCAGTACAACTTCAGCAAAATGATTATGCTCCTCAGTGTATTCACATTGTTAAAGAAGTAGAAAATGGCTAAATATTTCTATTTATCCATAAACAATATTCTGATTTGCGCTTTACTTTTGATTTCCACAAAGGTCTGAAGTTGAAAAACAACAGTCATAAAAATGGAAACTTACAAAATTAATTATAAACATAATAAATATTGCATGCTAAAAAACAATCTTGAAAGATTAGGCTACTGAAAACTGATGTTTTCAACCTTCCAACTACTGAAAGTGATCACTAAAAATGCAACAGCATTTCAAATCTACAACCTCCACAGTTATTTTGCTCATTATTAGCTTTCTTCCTCTACTAAGAGTTTAACGCCTGACCCCTCCCGCCCCACCAAAAAAAAAGAAAAAAAAAAAAGAATGAAAGCAATATCTTTTATTTTTGTTTTTGTTGTCTGATCACTACAAAACAGCGTCTAAATCCAGGATCTGATCTAAAAGTTTACTACTTGACAAGTTTCTATTAGCTGGCTATTGTTTCTTTATGTGGAAAGAGAATAAGAGGAGAAAAGAAAAGTCATTTTTAAAAGCATGCATTTTTCTTGCTCTACCCTTAGCAGTTCTTTTCTCAGTATTAGCTTCCAGGAACTGACTTTTGTTTTCTCAGCTTTTTTCTGATGACAAGTCATGTTGTGATAAGTCATATCAGGCTGCATCAGTCATGCAGCAAATACATTGAAATGCTGAAAAACACTTTCCCCCTCAAAGCCATACTTACAGCAGTAAAGAATTTAAAAGAAGTTTCACAGGAAAAATCACGCCTGCATGGTCTAGAAAAAAAAAAGGTACAGCATTAATGGCCAATTTAAACTCTACATTAATTGTGGTTATTCACTGGAGCTAAGCATAATTCATTTCTGATGCTAGTCCAAGAACAAAATTTCAGTCTGTCTTTTTGGTTTTATTTTGGTTTTTTAAAGCCATTAGATAAAGAAGAGATGTCTCAAAACTGATCTGCAAAAGGCAAAAGCAATAGATTTGAGCAACAGATCTACATATACACAAGTAAATCTAGAAAACATACTTTAATATATCTCTTCCACTGTCTGAAAAAATGGAAAATAAAATCAAATGAACAATTAACATACATATAAACTTGGAGAACAAAGATCAAAAACACACAGCCTTTATATAGGCAAGATACCAATTTTATGTTAGAAGCGTTTTATAAAATTAGAGTCTGTAAAACAGTCTTCCTGAAACAGATACTGCATACAACCTGACACATAACTGAATAGTTCAGGGGGCTCATGAATTTCACCTCCAGAAACCTTGAATGATGCAGAACTCACTCCCATGACATGTGATGATTACAGCTGGATGTTCTGTTGCCCTGTCTGACAACTTCCTCCAAAGACCATTGCTTTAAAATTCTTAAAATTATCCTGACAGAAGTCGTTCAGTCTCTCTTCCTTCAGGAAAACTCTTCACAGTGTGTTGGAATTATTTATTGGCAAGGCAGGGGGGCTTCTGAGATCAGAGACCAAAAGACTTGAGGTGTGGCATTACACCAGAAGGGGAACTGGTAAGATTAATGCAAAAATGTGCTCCTTGCCCTAACACATGGGATATCTTTACCTCGGAATATGGAGCTGAAATAAAACCCACCGAACCAACTATTAAAATTCAAAAAACTTCCAAAATTCACACCAATATCTTAAAAAAGAGGGGGTTTGAACAGTGCATTTGAATATATTCACTTCCAGTTCTTCATATGCCTTAGGTCTTTGCAGCAAAGGCACTACTGCACTGATGACAGCTAGAGATCCTGAAATCCTTGGCATTCACCCTCCATGGAAGTGGTGCCAGGAGTGACACTTGACACTGAGATTGAGGGTTGGAGATTTTAAGAAAATCAGACAAGCAGAAATCACAAAACATGCTATTGCTTGTAAACTTGGGGAATCTGAGAGAGCAAAAACACAATAAAGGAGTTGGAGGGTTTGGGGATAACACTATTTGCAAAAACAGAGTTGGGCCAGGTTTGAGAGAGAAAACTTCTGCAGTTCACAGTCTTTTGGTGGGAAAATAGTGGGAAAAAAAGAGTGAGTCAGTGACGTCTTCTTTCCATTACAATTTCTGGCTTCACTTAAGAAGGCTATAATTAATTGGGACCAACTAAGCCATCAATAGCGTTTGTAACATCAGTTCTTGCTGTGCTGCAATCACTTGTTCTTAGAGACAGGTTCTGCAGCCACTAAGAAATACAGGCTTCCATTCCTCAAGACAGAGTGATTGTTGATGGAGAAAAGGCAGCTGCACAACAAGTTTTTCCATGATCTGCAACATCTGCGTATTGTGCTGGGCACTCCTACCATACACCCTGTGAAACAGTTTTCATAAACATTACAGGCCAAAAAATACTGTTATGATCTGACTGTAGAAATCTTACAGCAACTGCAGACCTTACTGCAACACCCTTTTCCCACGCCTTGAGAAAGATAAACTTGCCTCAGCCAGAACTACCCACAACATTGCAGAGAAGATGGCTAACCCAAAAAGTCTTTTTGAAAGTGTTTCCTCTCTACTGGATCACATTTTCAAGCATTACCTGGTTTGCTTTCCCTTCCCCATCCTCCACTGCATGCTCTCACTCAGCCTTGCAGCAGGAACAGCAATAGTAGCATATCCATGATTATCCAACAGTGTTAAATTTTCAAATGAAAATTTATGACCTTTCTCCAATGATATCCCACAGAGGTAGGCTGGATATATCTGCAGAAAATCATTATCTTCCTTCTATCTCCTCCTACAAAATACGCAAAAAAAACAAAGCTGAACTAATCATATTGATTAAACCCGTCTTCCTGCGCTTCCACTTAATCCTCACCCATTGATTTTTGTCTTATTGTCACACTGCAAACCAGCAAAGACATTCTTCTACAGTATCCGGTGAATATACAGTCCTGATATATAACCAGGTAACATAAATCATTTTGCACCATAAAGTACTTGTGGAAGCTACCTGTGGATTCCTTTCCCTTCATTACCCAATTACTGTGTAAGTCTATTCCACCTTCCAGCCTCAGGTATTTTGCTCTAAGCAGCAACGTAAACACATGCACAAAAGCTAAGAAGCCTGGTGGCAAGCTCAGGTTGTCCCTGAAGCAAAATTAAACAGCTCTGCACAGACTCTTTGCTGCTGTTTTCACTTTTGCCTTTTCCTTGTGAAAGAAAATATTTCACATTTCAGAATTTAAAAAGGCCCAGTCCATTTCATTTTCTTGTCCTCACCCAATCAAAGGCCCAACATAATTCAATACTTTGGATCTGCTTCCCTCAAGGACATACTGTAGCACGCACTTGCTCACAAGATAAACACGTTCAATTAATAAAAAATGGTGTACTTATTCAACATAAAGTATTTTGTGTATTATTCTCAAGTGAAGGGACTCAAGGAGTCACACATAAAGGTTTATAACTGCCATTTCTTGTCTATTTCTGAAATTTATATATTGTACTCTTTTCACTTTGCTTCTAGCTGGAAGTTTGCCTCACCTCTACTGCTCCAGATACTTGTGCATTACAATACCGGTGTTAGGGTGCTCTAAAATCAGTCAGTTATCAATCAAATTCACTTTCGGTCACAAAATAATTTAAAAATCACTTTTATTTGGAAAAAAAGTGTGACACAGCTGTTTTAATATTATTTTTCTTTCCTGTCAGATGTCAGTGTTTTTCTTATAAGGACTGAATCTGATGTTGTTCAGGATGCTGACTTTAACAGCTTATTATCATCAGACCTATTAAAATACTAGTTTTATACTAACAACCACCATCTTCTGTCTCTGGAGAATAGATTACATTTCAGGCAAGTCAGAACGAGCTTCATGCCCTAAGAAAGTCTCTTAGCTCCCAGCATAATGCCATCACAATGGCATCACTCAGTGCTGAGTGCCACATTCCAAAGTGCAAATTCCTTCTGCAAGGAAACCTGCAGTGTCCCTCTAAAGCTGCAAATTTGTCCAAACCTACTTCTCACCTACAACAACCTAAACCCAATGTCCTTCTGAACTCGAAACTGTAATAACACTGAAGATGTCTAATTCACTGTGAATTAAAAAGTCAAAGTTTTGTTAACATTTTAATCAAAACCCAAAATTATCATTGTATTAAATTTCAAGGAAAAAAACAGTTATGGAAAAAATTACCAAGGGTGCTGTAACATTAATGCCATTGAAGGAGATAGGGGAAAAAAAATCTTGAATCACACCAAAAAGAGACCTGCCAGGTAACAGCCCAGCAGGCTGAGCACACATCAAACTTGCATTATTCAGCTACTGACCTAGCAGACTTTACATTAGTCAGCAAAAGCAAAGATCTTAGAGCTTCTGCATTGTTTTGAATTAGGTCAACAATATCAACTGTAATAATGCAAAGAAGCATCTCATTGATTAGACATGATACCAAATTTATTTTTTTTTTTCACATAAAGAGGGTATCCTTAAAAATCTTTTTAAAATTACAGCCTTTATCTATTCCAAAGTAACCAGTGGAAGTTACAGTATAGAACATTTTTATGTTTCCTAATTATGACAGGACCTTGAACCACATCTTGCCTTCAGTTTCAGGGTTTCCAATTAATGAGAGGTACCCCCCATTCAGCTGTACACTTGACTCAGCCTCTGTGCTGGGTGCAGCTGCCCAGGTGCAGGCAGGTGAGCTGTAGGGTACCCCCGTGAGCAGAGACTCTGTGCCACCACAGCTGCTCCAGCCAGCTCCAATGGACCCACCACAGCACACAGCTAAGCTGGGCAGCCAAGACCATAGAGTCATCAGTTGTCTGAAGGTTAAAGGCCAGCTAGTCCAACTGCCCTGCAATGATCAGACACATTTTGAACTAGAACAGATTGGTCAGAGCCTCGTCATATCTGACCACAAATGTTTACAGAGACAAGGCACCTACTACCTCTCTGAAAAACCACCCTCAAGTAAAAAAGTCCTTCCTTATATCTAGTCAAAATTGATCTTCTTTAGTATAAAACCAATGTCCCTTGTCCTGTCACCACAGGTCCTGCTGAAAGGAGGTGTTCCATGCGCTGGATCTGAGATTTCCCTGCAGCCCTGACAAAGACCACGGTGAGACAGCTGGCACCTGCAGCCCATGGAGACCCACAGCGGAGCAGAGACCCTTGTGCAGCATTTGGAGTACCCCAAGTGGAAAAGTCCAGAAGGAAGCTTCAACCCATAGCAACCCCATAACAAAGCAAGCTCCCAGCAGAAGCTGCAACCCACAGAGGAGCACGTTTTCTGGCAGGACTTGCAACCCATGGGGGACCCTTGCTGAAGCAGTCTCGTTCTGAAGGTCTGCATCCCACGATGAGGACCCAAGCTGAAGCAGGAGAAGAGCATGAGGAGATAGAAGGGACCACAAACTAGGAATTGACTAAAACCCCCATTACCAATCCCCCTGCACCACCTGGGGGGAGCATACACAACAGCTGGGAGTGAAGCTGAGTTTGGGAAGGGCATGGTATTGGAGAGGTGTTACAGGTTTTGCCTTTGTTTCTCACAATTCTACCCTATACTTTTAATTGGAAATAAATTAAATTAGTTTCCCCAAGTCTGTTTTGCCTGTGATGATAATTGCTGAGTGACCTCCTTGTTCTCGTCTTGACCCACAAGATTTCCTTCTTATTTACTGTCTCTCCTGGCCTGGTGAAGAGGGAGAGTGACAGAGCAGCTAGTGGCCACCCAAGGTCAACCCCCAAAGATTGTTTCCTTTTTCAGTCAAGTAGATTTGCTGTCATCAGAACTATGAAAGAATAAAAGAGCAAATCCCCAGAAAGTAATTTTTATAGCATTCTTAGCATTTTAACTTTTATGGAATAAATTATTACGTTTTCAAACAGAAAATATTTCACAAGCCCTGAAATAATTTCAGTATTGATTTAAAATAGAACTGTCATGAAAAAAATCACAAACCTCTACAGCCACTGCAATTTTCTTATCTCAGGCAAGGACCAAAAAAAGTATAAGTATACAACCTAAACCATCCAGACTGTTAAACAGCCACTAGAGACAAACTATTAGCACATAATGAGATAAAACTAGGACAACTAAATCTAATTAAGGGTCTTTTAAAGACCAGTTCACAAGTGGCTACCTCTTCACAAAATTTGTATTTATCATCAAAACCAGAGAAACACAGATTTCAAACTATCAAAGACAACTTCTGACAGCAAAATAATTTTACATTTTTAATACCCTTCTCCCAAAATTCTTTGAAATTATAATTAAAAAAATACACAGCAGTTTTATACCTAATAAATTTACACTGATAAAGAAAAGGAGAATGTAGTATCTATTAGCAGAAACCCAGTCCATTCTAGCACTACTGTTAGGATTTCCTTAGACTTGGCATCAGTTGTTTAGACTTTCCTATGCTGGTGGGTACTAATAAATTAGTCACAGATTTAGAAAACTATGTCAGTTACTGAAACATACCCACTGTCCTTACTTGGATGTTACCTACAGCCTTAAGATTCCATGTGTGACAAACTCCAGCATTTTACTACTGTAAGAAATCCTTCCTGCTAAGAACTATAAGCCAGTTCATATCTTCATTGGAACTTGAGAATTAAATGCCTTTGAATTCAGCCTCAAATTAATGTCAAACTCATGTCTGAAAGAGTAAAGTTTTGGTACAGAATTAAGGCCCTTCTGCATGCCCAGGGTTTCTGAAGGTAGAAGAGAATCCTACTTCCAAACATACACCACAAAATCTGTTGTATATTAATGGCAAATCAACACCTAAATTCTTACACAAGAAATACAGCAAATTGCCTCATGCACCCCCGTTCCACACACAGACTGCAAGAAAAATGGCAGAACAGTGGCATCAGCAGGTCTGATAATGTACAGAATGATGGCTCTAATGTGGTCCTTGATTTGAATGCCTGGAACTGAAAGGAATGCCTTGGACTACATCCAGCTGTGGGCACTGATCACACAGTCAGGATTTTGTTCTGAGGAATAAACTTCTACATGTATCAGCATTCTGCAATATTCTGTTAGGGAATTACAAGTTACGAGAACACAGCTGCTGAGGATGATACCATTACTGGTCCCTGGGCTAGCCATTTAGCCCAACATCCTGATATTAATGAGAGTTCTGGATTAAGCTGCTATAAGATGCAGAATGATTTATAAGGAATATCATTCTCCATCCTCAGTTTTACTTGGATTTCTTTTATTTGTCTGTTTTGATAGGTGTTGGAATCCAAAACACAGAAAATCCTCAAAGCCTTGGGTCTGCTTACTCTGAGTATGAAATGTGTATTGCATTTGATCTAAAATCTTAATATAAAAGTAGTTATGGAATCAAGTAAACAGTTCAGGGTGTGGTCGTGCAAGGTAAAGTAATTAATTTCTACAGGACAGTACCTAATTGAATAAAAAATGCCGCAGTGCGACATCTCCGAAATACAGGTATGATTAACTATTGGTGTGAAAGTATAAACATCTGTACGTTGCAATTATCTATTGCTTAATTAACTTTTAAGAAGCCTTGTAACTTGCTATCTTGGGCTCAATTTCACATTATGTCTGACTTCTACAAACCTCTGTGAAGGAGTTGGCAAAACTCCTGAGAGATTGTAGCAGTAAATCTCACTTGAAGCATATCTAAGTGAAGGCATCTCATTTCCGAAGATATATTCCCAAAAGATAGGTGTTTATGCTTTCCTACTCCATGTCTATGTCTGGCTGATCTTTTTAGATTTACACATCTTCCCAACAGTCCTGCACTGGTTATTCAAATCATGTCTCTGAACTATTTGTAGTTTTTTCTACCACTAGAAGGTGATGGAAGCAGTTAACTTGGCTACACCCAAAGCTGACAGTAACTCCACAGACATATTTCAGCCATCCTCCACCTATTCCAACCATTAAGCTGGAATTTCCCTAGACGTCATTTCTCTCCATAGATAGGAGAGATCTGTTCCTGATCCCTCCCATCTATTAATTTCACTCTGTCATAAATAACTAACCTACAAGACCAAAAATACAATACAATACAATACTTCAATACAAACTAAATACAATACTGTCTACTGACGAGTTCAGAAAGAGAAACAAACTTTGTAACTTGCAGTTTTATTTTATCAAGTTTCAAGAGAACAACAATATTTTTCACCTTGATCAAAACCATAACAGCTGGAATTTTAAAACCCTTGAAATGTGCAAATAAATGCCATATGAAGTACCGTAAGCAAGGGTTGTGATACTGCCTATGCAATCACTAATTTGCAAGGACAGTGAAAAAAGATGGTTTGGAAGGGAAAGGTGATTATGGAAGAAAGAAAAGTGATTTTTTTTGTTTGTTTTGATGAGGTTTTTTTGTAATTATAAATATATAGAAAGGGATAAAGAAGCAGTGGGGAACAATTAATGCAAATAACTAGCTCTAGAGAAGAGAATGAGTATACACTACATTATAAACACATCATCCTGATATACACACAAACACTGAGAGATCTTTTTAATGGGTCTCTAAGCAAACATTGCTTCAACCTTGCTAACACCAAACTTATTTTTGAAATTAAAACAGAGGTTTCTTACTCTGGGATCATGATTTCATATCATGATGTAATTTATAACTTAAGGTTTATAGGTTGGAATTATCGCATATAACAACATTAAGAACGAAATCCTTACGATTAATACTTCAGGTATAAACAGTGGCTCTACTCTAATACTTCTGGTTGGATAATTATAATGGTAAGAATAAAAGGAAAAAAAAAATACCCTACAAAATATTTTGTCCATATTTTGGTAATCTTTCAGTCAGACTTGTCAGAGGCGTATTTGAGAGCTAAATGCAGGACAAGAGTGAATGTAAGACACATACAGATCTGTGAACCCTGCACCAATCCTCACTGAGTGGATGGACTGGGGCACACTGTCCCTACCTGCTCATGAACCATCAAAACACTCTTGCTTTCACATACACTTTTTATCTTAATGGTGTTCTGATAAATGACCAGAAATTGACCAATTTAATATCCTTTTAAATTTGTGTTTATTTAAATTTTTTAAAGGTGCTGCCCTTCAAGAAACCTCCTAAGGCTGATGACCTGACCAGAAAATCACAGAATGGACTAGGCTGGAAAAGGTCTGCAGGCTAAACACCCCGAGCTCCCTCAATTGCTCTTTACTGGACTTGTGCTCCAGATTCTCCCCCAGCTCCACTGCCCTTCTCTGGACAAGCTCCAGCCCCTCAATGTGCTTCCTGAATCGGGAGCCCCAAAACTGGACATAATACTCGAGGTGTGGCCTCACCAGTGCCGAGTACGGGGGAAGAATGACCTCCCTGGTCCTGCTGGCCACACTGTTCCTGATACAGGCCAGGATGCCATTGGTCTTCTGGGCCACCTGGGCACACAGTTGGCTCATGTTCAGTCGGCTGATAATCAGTGCCCCCAGGCCCCTTTCTGCCTGGCTCTGTCCAGCCACTCTGTCCCCAGCCTGCAGCGCTGGAGCCAGCACTTGCTCTTGTTGAACCTCATGTTGCTGGACTCGGCCCAATGTTCCAGCCTGTACAGGTCCCTCTGCAGAGCCCTCCTGCCCTCCTACAGGTCAACACTTTCCCCCAGCTTGGTGTCATCTGCAAATCTGCTGATGGTGGACTCAATCCCCTCATCCAGATCACCAATAAAGATTCTAAACATGACTGGGCCCAACAATGATACTTTACCCATACGGAATACTGAAGCCACACTGGAGTTTGCAGCCAAAACCACGAATGTTTAGCCTCTTTACCACAGAACAGGCATGACACATCGGTTTATGAAAATTATTAAAGATGAGTACTACACCAAAATTCCAATGAACTGTGATCAACTCTTGACAGAAGGGTGACGTAAGATAATACCAATACTGTTTCAGTACAACTGTGATGACACAGTCACCTTTGAACATGGTTTAATGCTTAGCTTCTTATGTGTATCTTGTCTTTCTGAGACCATTCATGCAACAATTTCTTCTTTTTATTTTGAGCACAACATGAATACATAAGGAGAGAATGACCCATAGAAAGGAAACAGACAGTGGCAAATTTAGCACATTAAATGCGAGCACTCCTCTACATTTATTCCTCATGGTTGTGAAGCTTCACTTCAAAAGCTCCAGGTATAGTGGAAAGACCCTACAGATGTGGCTGTTATGTAAAGCACTGTGTAAATACTCTATGCATTTGAACAAGACAAAGCAATGTCTTAATGTGTTATTTGTACAAACTCTCTGTTTGAAGAGTCTGACATCATTTTGATAGGAAGGAGAAGGTTCTAAATGGTATAATTTAAAAGGCAGAGAGGGATAGTATAAAGCTATAGAATAAAATCTTGCATGTGCTGTAATGCTACCATTTATCTGCAAGACAGATCTGATGGATGCTGTAAGAGCAGTTTCAAGCTCCTGGAAGGAAAAAAATAGCAATAATTATACATAAAAGCTTAGCAGAAAATTTTCTTCCATTGGTTCTATTAAAAAGTAATTAGCACCTGTGCAACTGCCAAAAATTGGCTATTAGCATTGCTACATAGGAGAACACTGGCACTTTTCTGGTTAGTGTTCTCAAGGAAACCTCTAATGCACTAATGCTATCTGTCTATCTATCTATCTTAGGCACTAACATGGCTCCTATTACTATAATATACAGGCATTTAACAATCTTCACTGCAGTTATTTTTACAACACCCTGGCGAGGTCATGAAATACAGTCAAACCAACTGCACAGATGTGGAGCTGAGTTTAGGCTACGATGTTCCACAGCATTTAATTTACAAAATCCTTTTTCAGGCGATATTTCCAGGTGCACTAGACTTGTAATAAAACACGCAACTAGGTCAACTAAGGAAAAATTATTAGCTTCAGCGGTTAATTTCAAATTTAAAATCACATTTAGATAGTACAATCATTTTAAAGAGAAGAATTTACTGAAGCTCATGTTTCAGTAAATTGAAACTTGAATTTCAATTCAAGAGCCAGGGCTGGTCCTGAGTGTTTCCTGTAACAACAATTCCTATTTCCCACTGAATTTAAAATTAATTCTCATTCAGCTAATGAAACTGCAAAGAAGGTCTTCTTAGCATATGAACAGATGCACACATGATGGAAGGACATCAACAGTTGAGCACCAAAGATGAAAAATGTGCTCTGAACGTGCCAGACCTTGAAAGCTGTCACAATGATTATCTCAAAAGGTGACTAAAGGATCCAGTTCAAAAGAAATGTTTAAAAGAAACCGAACAGATAAGACAGTGTACTTGTACATGTGCGTACACAAAGAACAGCCAGCAGTACACATATATCAAAGCTGTGCTAAACTCTGTTTTGCTTAAAAACCCTAACCTAAAAACAGAAAAGCTATATAAAATACACAATAACAATATAATCTGTTTCTCAGTTTCAACTGCTGACTTAAGCATAATTTTAGCTATATGTAACCTAGCAATTTGTCACCTCTAAGTATAACAAAAACTTAGGAAAAAAAACCCCTCCTTCTCCCATATTTCCAAGCTGTGAAGAGGCTTGCAACATATGTGAAACAAAATACATCACTGACTTGTGGTTTATGCAGCAACACAATTCTGGACTGAAAACCAATCTGGAGCAGAAGCCAAACAGTGACTTTCTTAATGGTGAAAGCTCCACCAGAAGGTCCATTGTCTTTATAAAAAGAAATGAAATGTTGATATTATCCAGTGAAAGAAATAAGGGACTACCAGAGACAAAACAAGGAAAATATCTTCATTTTTAGTGTTCTTTTACAACATAAAAAGTACACTGCGTGGAAACTAATTGTACCGTGGAAATAACACAGAGTGTCTTACATAGTTCACCCATAGAAACAATTTCCTTTTTCCAAAAAGTTTAGTTTTTCCAAGGATTTCAATTTACAGTTTAAAAAAAGCATCCACCCTAGTTCCTTGATGGCTTTCCTTAATTAAAATTACAGTACAAGAGTGTAACCAGTCTGTTTTCACACTACACACTATAAGGAAGTACAAGCAAATTGCACCTTTTTTTTTAACTTTTCTTCTGAAAGGGACCAAGATCATCCGTAATGAAGGAATAAAAGATTCCCTTTGAGTGTCACAGCATGATTAAAGGTGATTACTGATCTAGTTAACAAGGTAAAATAAGTGCACATTTCATAAAGAACATGATAAATTTTTAATGGAAATAGCTTAGATTATCTTTGAGAAATAAGATAAAGCAGGACTGAAATTTAAACAAGGACATTTATATAATTTAGACTATAGGAGAAAAAAATATATACCAGAAGGACAAAATGTTGATTTAATACTACTATGCAATTCAGATCATTTAAAATTAATGTTTCCAGTTACTTTATTAAACCATAATTGAAGATACTTCCATAGCCTGATTCAATTCCTCAGATCCTGAAATACTTTTAAAATAGCTACCTGCTTATGCCTGATGCCATTTAGATCAGTGAGCATTACATGAGCACTACAAAATCCTTCTCTGAAAAAGGTTCTGAGAACACGGAATAATGAAAATACAACCACAGAGTCACAGAATTGTTTGGGTTGGAAGGGACTTTAAAGGTCATCTAGGTCCACCCCCCCATCATATGCAGGGTGCCTTCCATTACACCAGATTGTTCGAACAGAGAGCTAGACTCCCCTCCCCAAAATACAGTCGGCTTGTTCATGGTATTTTCCTCTTTAATGCATACTGATTTCAACAGCACTTCAGCTGAAGACAGTTAACAGATCACACTATTACAAACTATTACACTTCTTCATAATTCTGTTAGCTAATTTCAGCTAGCTGTGGTATTCTTTTGCATAAACCATCTCAGAAATTGCCATTATCAGGAGCTTCGTTTCAGTCAGGGATTTGGTTTTAGAGGTTGGTTTCCATTATGTATGTTTCACTCTTCCTGGACCTTTTAATTAGTAAAACTTTGCATGCCTTTAGTGTCCTTTCTACTGGAGTCTAAACCTTAAATATTGGGGCATAAATTCTGATAAATAGGCCAAAATTGCCCCTAGAACTTTAGCTGGAGCTCCTGGCACATGTATTTGTGGTCCAGACTTAGTAGTTTCAACTAAGACCAATGTGACTGAACAGCAAAGGTCAAGTGGCCTGAGACTAAAGCAGTATCTTTTCATAAGAGAGCTCTGAATTAGTGTATTGGAAGATAGAAAGGCAACAGAGGCTTAAAAAATCCCTAAAAGGTGGCAGGGGGAAAATCCAGTAGCCAATTCAATAAATTAATTTCAAGAACACACTGATCCTACCCCTGCCTCTGTCACACGGCTTGATGGTACCATAGTAAATTACTAATATCAAAATTGTACCTACCTTGCAGATGTGTTTTTCTTATTTTCTGACCTGAAATAGTCATATCTGATTTGTCAAAGATAAACCTATTTCAGCTGAAGTAAGGAAATACATAAAGTCCTTAACACACGGAGAAATGAGGTGTTTACTCTTTTATATTTGCCACCCTCCAGTCTTGTATCTGTGAACTGCAGATAAAACCCCCTCACCTCATAAATGTATTATGAAAATAAATTCATTAAACATTTATGAGAGTTTCCAGCACCCCAGTGACATTTATCACAGAAAAGGCCAACAGAAAATTAATTCTTCATTCAGAAAAGCTCATGCTTTTCTGTCATGCTATGTATAAGGCAGGGCTATCATCCTAAATAATTATTGTGGCATAGTATCACACAGTTAATTACTATGCCTGAACCATCACAAAATACACTAAGGCAGTCTTATATAAAACAGCTACAGGAATGCAATTGAAAACTCCATCACAACAAATTAAGAAACCATTTTAAGAATACATACTCTAAGTTTATGTTGCATTTCCTAGTTTAAAACGCAAAGCAGAGGAAAAGACCAACTCCATCATTTGGTACTATGTTGATAGTTGTGTCATGTAGATCACTATCAGACCACTAGTACACAGTGAAACAAGAGAACTGACACTCATGATGTGAGGGGTCTGAAAGACTGAGGGACCTTTTACTGGAGGGTTTCACCCATTTATAGATCAAGGCATGAGAGAGTCCAGGATACTGGGAGTCTTTTAATTCAGCACTCTGAAGAAAAGGGACTTGAGTACGTGGATTCTGC
Organism: Picathartes gymnocephalus; assembly: GCA_013390045.1. Taxonomy (NCBI): domain Eukaryota; kingdom Metazoa; phylum Chordata; class Aves; order Passeriformes; family Picathartidae; genus Picathartes; species Picathartes gymnocephalus. Next base: position 20,224 of record WEKY01017468.1, on the reverse strand, counting down.
TCAAAACTCTCAAACTTCCATACTTCTTCCCAGAGCCATCTAACATGCACATCTCTGGTCACAACTTTACTATCATATTGGTATGTCATTTACAGTCATTTTTCCACCCTTCTCTGACAAACGTTCCTTACGCAAAGGTAAACTGTACATGCAATTTAGGTGCATCACAACATCTTAACCTCGGTTTATCCTCAACCTGCTCCTTTCATTGCAGGTATGCATCTCTCTACCAAGTTAGCTTAGTAGAGTAGCATGGCTTACCCAGAAGAGGACAGAAAAAAAAGGAATCTTGTTACAGCAGCTCAGAGGGAACATTTACATCCCCTGGTCATGTCAGATAGGCTTCTGTGATCAAAAAGCTATACTCTAGCAAAGGCTAGACTTCTTTGCTAGACTACAGAACGGAAGCAGCAGGGGGCTGGGGATGGGGGAAAGCTTTCAAGCATGAAGATGACAAGCATGATCAAAACCATGACGTTTTCCCAGGCTTATTACTCTGAAGTAGATCAGCTACTTAGTCTAAAAGAAAGGGGTTTAAAAAAAAATAATAACAGCATGATGCAGAACTCAGCATTGAAAAATTCTGTCTGAACTGTTCGACCTTAACAAAATAACTGAAGGTGGTATTTTATAATGGGAAGCACCTGGCAGCTAGTGATGTGTTATTCTTTCTGCAACATTACGTTTGTCTTCAAAGCAAAATTAAATTAACAAAACTAAGTAAACTCTTCAGAAAGGTATTTTATGCATTTGTAAATGTCCCCAGCCATTCCGGACAGTGCTCCTTTGACATGAACATGCAGCGTGCTACAGCAAATTGGTCCTACTGACACTTTTACTTCACAGATAGAGTAGATTTGTACCAACATGCAAAGACAAATTCTTAAAGTCACTCCCTCATAGAAGAACATGACTTAAATTGCTGTATTCAACTACTATTACTGTTACTTTTAATTGGGTATGCTGATATCATTTCCCAAAGCCTGAAAAAAAAGGCCAGAAGACTGGAGAGAGCAGAAAGGCAGGAAAAATTACTAGATAGGAAACTCTAGTCCCAACAGGGTGTTACTTGCTGGCCATGGACTCACACTAAATGAAACCTAACCCTCCAGGATGACAGGAGACATTGTGAAAGTTCACTGCCCTGAAAAGAGAATTAAGGTGCTGCCACAAGACAAAACAGGCCAGGACACCTAACGTTAGTTAATTATAAGCACTAGTTTATGATAGAGCAAGGACAGAATTTAACCCTTTGTTTACTCCAAGATGGAGGGAGAAAAGAGAGGGAGAAGGGAAAACAGCACTGTGAAATATGCTTTTGGAAAATAATCATGGTCAGAAAAAACAGTCAGAGAAAATTCAGAACTATGATATATGCTTTCTTAATAATGCAATATGCAAGAATGTGATATTTGAATATCCAAACAATAAAATATTGACAAAAGAATCCCAAAAGAAACAGAAATGTAAGTCTGTAAATAACAGTAAATGACTGCCAATGTGGAAAAGTCAAAGTGAAAATAAGCATGGCAATTCATGATAATGGAGAGAAAGTTCTTACAGGAAGTGGGAAAAAATAAAATTAAGAATAGCAAGGATAAACTTCAGTGAAAATATTTCTGAGGTTGTACTCCTCACATTCCATATTTCCTTGCCAGATCATACAGACATTGCTCAGATTCTGAAGATCAACATCAGCTCCCTTCACTTTTTTCTTGCCTTTTTCAATTCATCTCCTTGCAGGCTGAACTTCTCTAATATACGTGGCTGGAACAGTAATTTAATAACACTACAGTATTGTAATCATTGTTTCATAAAGATACTTGGTAACTATATGTCTTTGAGCCTAGTCCAGAGCATCTACTTCATTGTCCAGTAAAGTACTCATTCACTGGTACTTGCACTTCCCAACTCCAAATACGTCCATTAACACCTGCAACATTACTACTGCTAATGGTAATACACAAGTATTCCTAAGGGTGAAAGCAGACAAATCCTTCTTAAATTCTGCTTCAATAAAAGATTATACACATGCAGACCATTTCAGACCCTGTAAAAGGAGCCGGCACAGAAACCCTGGCACATAACAGCAGTAGATTAACACACTTAGATGGGAATAAATAAATAATTTTAAAACCCTAAACATAGAGGTCTTGCATTTAAAAAACGCAGATGTTGACAGAAGCCATTAAACAGGACCAGCCCCATCAGTGAGTCCTGGGGAGCTCTACTGGTGACTGGCCATCAGTAACTCCATTCACCACCACTCGCTGGGCCCAGCCATCCAGTCAGTTTTTTACCCAGCAAAGAGCACACCCACTACACTCCTGGAAGCCAGTTTCTCCAGGAAAATGCTGTGGATGATGGTGTCAGAGGCTTTACTAAAGTCTAGACAGGAGATGCTGAAGAACAGAGATGTTTTTCTACGCCTTTAGAGAATGCCCTCTCCTTAATTTTGTCTGCACTCATCCTCAATGCATAAAAACTCATATTCTTCACATTGTATACAAGTAAAGTGTTCTACAATTTAAGTACGTACTGCCTGAAAGGACAACTCCAGGTGGACTGCTGATTACCTTACACCTAAGTTGTTTTCTAGATATACAACAAGCAGTAAGTAGACTTGGGACACGAATAAACAGTAATGAAACTCCTTAACCAGACTTTGGCTGACGTCATAGACTATTTTTATTAATTACCCCGTCACAAAAGTTGCAAATGCTTTCAGTAAATTGGCTGATGCAGGACAGCTAACAGACAATACACAAGGCATGAAGTAAATCTCTCAGATACTTAGAAGTGGGATAAAATTCCCCTTGTGCATTATCATAACCATGAGGAGAAACTAACAATATTTGTGCTACAGACTGGAAGCAATTCATAGAGCTCTTTGCAGAGGGGTCACCATGGAATGGCTGCCAGCTGGCAATTTCTCACCAAATAGAAATGAAACTTCAGAATGTAGCAAAATAGAGTTCCAGCAAAGTTCTGATTACATCTCACCTACAGTATTGTACACATTTCTGTGAAAGACAATTCAACCAAAACAGAGCTAGAAAAGCTCTGTTTCATCAAATGGGAAGAGTCCACCAAATAAATAAAAAAATATATTCTTTACTAGTGTACCAACATACATGTACAGCTAAATGAAGAAATATTCAAGAGCTACCAGAGCTGAGTAGCAACATTAGCAAAAAGAAACTGCAACAGTCTTGGTATTGTTACTTATTTGTCATTATTTATTTGTTTGTCCAATGGAATTGCTGGCCTAGATTAAACAGTTGCCAGCCACAAAAACATTGTACTACATTTCCCACCTGTATCAAATGGCAGGCTGCACTAAGAAGCATGTAAAATACCTCCTCCACTGGAAGAAAATCTTAGACATACACACCTGCTAGAGCACTACACCGGGAGAAAGCAAAATGCTGATGTCTTGTCCTCTAGCCACACAGGCTACCAAAGTCTAATACTACATTCTTCAAGGAAGAATTCTACAGAAGTGTTGCAAGTCTATCCTCACAGTTCAAAAAGCAAGGAAACAATTTAATCTGTTCAAAATAGGCATTTAATTATTACAATATCCATTTGATCGAGATTTAATTGTGGTGTATCAGCATTTATGTAACAGACAACTTTGTTTCACTATATACAAGAAAACATGCATTTAAGGAACACATATCATATCTATAATTCATAGTGACAAAAATGAGGCCTCACTCTTGATTAGTAAATTAAACTGAGAAACAATAGATGAACAAGGCAGAAGTATTTTGCCTGTACAAAACAAGCAGTTATTAAATGAAAACCTGATTTTTGGAAAATTAAGGATCAATCATTGTTCCCAGTTCCCTCTGGGCCTTGCCACTCTTCCAAAGATTGTGATAAAAAAACCGAAAGCCATTTGCAAAGCTGTCACACAACACCAGGGCATCAGTCCTAAAACATGAGACGTCACTGCCAGAAGCTGTGAAACCTAAACAAAAGCCCATTTCACATTTAGCAAATGATTCACAAGATCTACAAGATCTTCCTTTTTTCATAATAGATTATTATTAACTACATTTGATTCCATAATAAAAAGCATCAAGTCAAGGTTATTTACATTTTCCCAAATAAAGAATAAATCCAGAGGGTTATTTATTACCTTTTTATCTTAGCACCTTGTTTTATGCCCCTGATTGACTAATACCTGTTGAACATAGAAATTCAGAAACAATTTCTATTCTAAGCCAGATATAAATTTATAGAAGACTACCAGATTATGGGAAAAATAATTGACTAGGTACATTTAAAATTCTGTTGAAATTATCATAAAGTAGTTCCTGTTTCTAAGATGATGTGTATTGAATAAACTCTGACTTTAATAGAGTTGACTTTTTTTTTAATTCAAAAGAAACGTGAAGTAGATATTCATGATGCCTGCCAAGTGATCATCTCCTAGAAATAGTACACAGCAGTCATTCATCTAAATACAGTCAATTTTTTTTCTATGAGAATTATACCTCTCATACTTGCAATCTTGCAATAAACACTCAGAAAAGATTCATTATTGAACAGAAAGTTTTAAAACCACCTTTAAGAACTTTTAAAATTTAGAAGATATTTTTAGATTTTTTTTAAGGGCATTTCCATACGATACCTCATATTAAATGTAAAATGCCTATGTATGTCTAACTTTAATCAATCTTGGGCTACAATTCCTTTGTATGCAGTGAATTTCAGGCTTAAATAAGAGAATGGGAACTTTATAATTGTGATTAATACACATTACAGTCTATACAAATATTGGGGTTCTAATTTCTCCTAAAATTAGGTATGTGAATCTAAGACACCAACTTTGCACATAAAAATATACATCAAATGCCTGGAACGACTGGAACTGCCTAAGGACAACAGCCAAGCTAATACAACATGGCACAGCTCTATTAAAGTCAAAGCTGTATCACATCAGCAAACATTCTGCTTGCTAAGATTTAAGACATCTAAACAAAATAATTAAGTAAAGTGTTTGTACATGATTTAAGTCCTTACAATTCAAGCCTTCATCTTTTATGATTATTTTCTTTAGTAGACAGAATCAAATAATCACCAACTGTAAAACAAGCACATGCAAATCAATTGTCAACAGGGAACAGGAAAAAATAACAATCATAATTTCCTCTTTCTTTTGCTTGAGCAGAAACATCCCAGACTGGTCAAACACGAGTTGTCTCTAAGTTTTCAAGTTCACCTTAGCACAACTACATTGATTTTAAGGAACAGAAAGTTATTACCTCAGCAAATGTAGATATACCTGTATCATTTTCTAGTCTTAATAAGTTATCCAAACACTCTGTTCATACACAGGTTATTTCTTTATCCAAATGCCATAGTTTCACTGAACCTTAAAACATGACATAAAATCACCTATAAGCAATGAAAGTCACATAAGCCTAGACTGTACCACCCTAGATATGACAGATAAAACTCTTTAGCACTAGCAGAGACCATCTGCTATGATGAACTTACCTCATTCAAAGAGTCTCTGCAATCATCAGTAAAAACACATAGAGAATAAAGTACAGTTTAGCTGGTAACTGGAAAACATTTATTTAAGAGAACAGTTATGTAGTACTTTGAGAAAAGATAAAACAAATTTTAGAAAACAATGTTAACTTTATCTATCATGGATGACTTTTGCTGTTGTAATAACAAGCAGTTCACTTGAATCCAAACAACGGCTTCCACTTTCTGTCTACATAAGATTGGAAATTGAACTAAAAAAAAATTACTAACAATGAGCCTCCACATGAGAATCTCCTAGTAGCATGCAGACGATGAGAGAGGAGAACAACTGAGGTTCTAAGATAAATGTCAGAGTCACCTGAAATTTTTAGAACTATCCTGAAACTCTGATACTGACTTTCATGTGTCAACTTTCAAGAATAGCGAGACAAGCACACTAACGTTTAAGAACACAGATGATGTCTGAGAGTTCCTAACACTGAGTTAAATAAAGTTACACGAACACCTGAAACGGTTAGGAGGAGAAAAGAGGAAAAGGGCTAGGAAAAGAAAACAAAGAGCCTCAGAGGAATGAAAGGATTACTATGAGATTAGCACAGTGAAAATGAAAGTGAAAATTAAGCAGATGGGCAAAATTAATCTGAATTGTTCACAAAGTTAATTTGAATAACTACATTGGGTTTGCCTGGACAATTTCAATTGAAGGTGAGGAAAAGGATATATCACAGTTTAGTGTAGAGATGTTATGGGAGTAGTAGCATTCCTGTAAAAGCAGAAGGGGCTGCAGCCCTCCCTTCCAATCATCACTGCCTAATGTGACATACAGGCTCCATAGGCTGCACTCACAAACACCAGCTCCAAGCCCTTGGTGTATGCATCTGTTATATTCATAAAGGGAGCTATACTGCAAATCTGTTGTTTATTATTCCACCTGAAATTTAATAAAATCCATCTTCAGAACACAGGCAGTGAGAAGTACACAACCACTTATTACTGCAACTTTAATGAAAAGTACACAATATATTCTTCTGCCAATTTTAAAATTTCAGCTAAAAAAACATTTATTGAGGGAAGTAAATGTTTATGACCAGCATTTTTACTAAATATATACCTGATTTTTTGAATCTAAATCTGAAATGTTTTGTGCAGGTCTGGGTTTCCAAGCACAAGACAGATATAAACACACTGGAGTTAGTCCAGAAAAGGGGTTGGAAGGGGCTGCAGCCTATGTTATATACTTGATTAGACGGAGTAAAGGAGACAACACGGGACACAATTAGAAATACAGGAAATTCGACCTAACACAAGACCTAAAAAGGGGTGATTCAACACTGAAATAGGTAGTCCAAAAAGATTGTGGAGTCACCATTCCCAAAGATATTCAAGAAAAAGTTCCTAAGCAACCTTCTCTAGTTGACTCTTTAATAGGTTGGACAATTTCTAGGGGCCCTTTTGAATCTCAACTAGTCTGCAACTCTGTATTAGGAAATAAATGTATCTGTTCCAATTCTTTGTCCAATAACTACTGAACTTAATTTAGCTGAAAACCTCAATGAAAAAGCTTATAAAGAAAGAATCACACTTTGTTTTATTACATTGCAGTAAAGAAAAAAATACTGACCTTGATGTTTCATATTTTCACATATAATTTTATACAGAAAGGACACTGTTACATGGGTATGAACCAATAAATTATAATGGAGAAGCAAGTCCAAACAATTTCTCAATGCTTTCACCTGGTTAAGTTTATAGAATCTACATCTCTTAGGCCACACAAGCTGTCTGCTTAAACACAGTGACATTCCCAGTAAAGTATGAAATGTTACTAGATATCAGAATTTTGAGTATTTTAAACACTTCTCTCATGTTTTGCAGCTGAAAGAAAACCTCAAATCAAGTTTCTGGTATCCCACTGAAGTCTTGAAGCCAGCCGCAGCTCATCTCACCTAATCAACTTAATAAATACATAATAAACTTCTCGCACTATTTTCCTAGGTATTAAGTTTTATCTTCTTCTCCTACTTACAAGGCAAAAGATTACACTGCAAGTAAGATGTCTTACTCTGATTCTACCTTGAAGCTCTTCACTCAAAGAACTGTAAACTGGCCACAGTAAACAGGAGAACATAATACCAGGATGGGTCCAACACTGGAATAATGATTGTGGATTTATTAAAAAAAAAAGGAGAAAAAATGAAAAATGTTTTAAAATCACAGGATTTTTTCACATTACTGAGAAATAATGTTCAATGAAATCTGAAAATGATTCAACATCAGTGCTCTCAGTCTTCATAATGCAATGTGGCACATGCTGCATGAAACAACGGATGGGCTTGTTAAGGTTTAAAGACACATGAACACACTACAGTTTTTGCAGAAGCCATGACTAATGGTATTACTGCTGCTCAGAGGCATCTGCTCCTCACTGCCTCCCATCAGATGCACTGCAACAATTCCAAACTAAACCCAAATGCCAGCAGCTCAGCCATCAAGCCCTGTAACGCCACTCATTCAACACACACAACCTGACAGAGGGAAGCTGTAGTGAGAGATCTGCTGGAGGATTTTCTCAGCTCTTCCACAGGGTGTGCTTTTCCTGTTCCCCTGGGTACAGTAATAAATGGCATTTTGAAGCACTGCAAGTCACTGCAGCAAGAATGACCAGTCAATTTTTTACAGAGATGGACAGGAGCTTTAAGCAGGAGGTATGTACAGGCTGCAGTCCTTATTTAACACATTCATATCCAGAGAAGAGGTAACATTTTACTCATCAAGAAAAAAAAGTACATTAACTGCTATTTGCTGCTTCTATTAAAAACAAACAAATAAACAAACAAGAAGCCTAACTACTAATAAAGAAAAATGAAGCCCTGTCTACATATAGGTAACCAGGTCAGTGGTAACCTGCACAGCTGTCAGACACAGGCCATGCGGGAAAGAAAGCTGTCCATTTGCAAAATAGGCCCCTTTACACTCTCTGCCTCACAGCAGCAACTTCTGCTGAAGAAGGAAAAAGAAAAAGGAGGAACCTTCACAGGGTATACATGAGCTACCCTGTGAGGTTACTGAAAACTTACTGTTTTTCACTCGCCTTTCAAAGAATAACATTAAAAGAAGACTATAAGCCATCAATATTTTGGAGCTCTGAAAGAAATGAAAACTGGAAGAGAATACTGATGGTCATCCACAAAGGTATTGTGAACCAGGAACTGTGGGAAAGCACTCTAAACTCAGGGACAACATCTGCACCTCTCCCACAGCTCTCCCAAGAGCAGTACTCATTAGCTGTGCACAACACATGTGTATAACATATGCAGTAATTTGACTGGAAGTTTTTGACTGGAAATAGGAGGGGTATTCCAGAACTTTGTCTAAGGTGAGTAATGTGAGCAGAAACACCATATAATTGCCAAAAGAAACTGTCAAAAATCTTCAAAGCTTCAGTGATGGTGTTCAACCAAGTCGTTGATATTGCATAATGCACTTGTACATATGTGTAGCAGAAACTAAATATTCTAAATTTTGAAGTTTAAATGAAAATTATGCAAACTGAAACTCATTTTCATCAGTCAAACCTAGTTTTGTTTCTTCCAAAGTCAATGGAAAAAAATGGACTGCAACAGACTATAGTTTGTGCCCCATTATTTCTGTTTTCTGCATCATGGTCAGTAGTGCACAGACTGTGTGGAATTCAAATTTTACAAAAAGATACATATTTCCAGTGTGGTACTGTTTTTATTTGAAAACTGAATTTATATATGCTCTATTTAGCTCCTGACTGCACAATACACATTACTATCAGGTGCTCAGGATCACATATAAGGAATGAAGTAGCTAACATGAGTTTAAAAATAAAATAGGTAGCACAAACTACCAGTGTGCTTCCCTCTGTAAAGTATCTTCATATCAATAAGCAACTCTCAATATGTATACTAGCTATTCTTTTCACAGGGTTACACAATACAATCACTAACTCTTGGTAGATATGGAGCTCCAGTATGGAGCTACCTCACCCTGTCATCTATCAACATAAAAATGTTTCTGACCACCTTAACACATGGGGTTTTTCAAGGTTCACAGTTACCTTTTAGCTCCATTAGTTTGACACTACTAGCACAAGACTTTTATCTTAGTTCATTGCACATTTAATTGTCTATAACTATATAAATGCTTCACAACAAAGAAATGGAAAGAAAAAATACAATACTGTTATCTGCAATGACTATTTACGGCTCTCTTTGGACCCCTGGGCAGATCACAATAAAGTTGCTGTGCTGTGCTTCTCTTACATAATGAATCATACTCTCCAAACATCCAGGTTACAGTACATGATTGTATCTGGCACAAAGGAATAAGTGCAATAATAAAGCAGAAAAAAAAAAAAAATCTGCTGCTGGAGAGATTACCAAGTTTTGGAATAGCAAATGCCTTTACCCATGCAACACCTTGATCCTGCTATCTGAGCTGGATCCCAATCCCAACCACAGCAAAAAAAAATTACAAAAAAGCTTCAGTAACACACATACCTTACTGACCAAGATCTGCAGACAGTGTACACACTGAAGAAGACTCCAGAAGGAATACAGTTAAGAGGGCCTGCATCCAGGATACAGATATAAGTAGGGCATCTGCATTTAATTGGATTTCTAATGGTAGGAACACATATGTACAAAAAAGCTCTTCCTTCAACTGCCATTACCTAGCAAAAAAGAGTGGCAGGGCCTTGACACCTGAATAGAATCCAAAGAGGAGAAGAGACAAGAATCAGAAGAAGGAACAGATTAAAATGTTTTGCTGTTCTTCTACCTATCCTTAGGTTTCTATATAGTATCTCCCATAACTATGTAATAACTCCCCACCTCATCCTCATGCAGCAATAAGAACCCAAAACATTTTTTATACTGGTGCTTGCACTGCCTTCACATCAGAGACACATGATTGACTATTGCTGCTCCAGTCCTCTTGGTGGACTCGACACCTCCTAGTTTCTGGTTTAACACGCAAGAACTTGAAGTACCTTCTACCATCTGGATAGTTACCAGAACACAAAACCAAAAATAGAATGGAATAAACTGGTGGTTGAAATTGTAATACACTTCTGCAGTCCTGATCTAGAAATTAAAACCACAGAACACATGACCACCCTTCACTTCTGAGAGTGATGACTGACCTGGTTGTGGAATCAGGTCGTTTATCCTATAACAAACCTTGTCATCGTGTTTGGGGGGAGGGAGATTAGGGGGATTGGTATCTGCTAGTCTCATTATCACTCAGAAAATATTTATTAAGTAATGCCCGAATTATATATATCATATCTTTACAGAAAATAAACACATCAGTTAGGTGACAGAAGATTACATACTCATTCTGACAGCAAGACATTTTCACAGAATTTAAAGCAGAGGAGGTAGATTCAAATGACTGGAAATTCACTGATGCATGTGCAATGCCTATGAGGGCTTCTGTTTCTCTCACACCTCCATTCTGGAATATTCTAAAAACTGGCAATAGCTACACAGCTGCTTCCTTTCTATAAGAGGCTGGAGCATATTTAGCCAATTAAAAGCTATGCAAATGTCTCACACATAACTTCCACGAATTTGTTCTGCAAGATTTATTTTTATTACTACAAAAAGTATTTATCAAATTATTTAGTTAAGTATTTCCTTAATAAAGACAAGCACAAGATTATAGAAATGTATAACATTATCATAAAATGTGAAAGCAAGGAAGACTTAAAAATTATATTATCATTATTAAGATTATATAAATCTCTGTGCCCTGCTATCCACAGGTGCACTCCCTACAATCCCTTCTGAAGTAATCAGACGGCTACATCATATATTTTACAATAGCTTAATTAGCACACATCTCTGACTTCCAGTAGTACCTTACTTGGTACCAGACAGGTAAATATCAGCTCCAAAACAAGACTTAATAATAACCATCTTCTAGACAAACTCCAGTGAAAAAGGTCTTTCATTCAATCCTCTGAAGGACAGCCAAAGTTTAAGGCTCCACCAACTTAATTTTGAAATAGTATGGAATAGGAAGTGTTCCTCAATCCTCTGGCACCCCTTTAATTTTTCTTTGGAATATTCATCAAATAACAGTGACTTAATCCATTTCAAATCCATTTTTCAATGCAAAAACACATCCTGTTTTTTCTATACACCCACGCAAGGAGACAAAAGAGACCAGGCCTCTCCTAAATTAACTGCACCCTAGAGAGGACCACACACCAGCCCAGACTCTGGACTCAGCACTGCTCCATCCTTCCATGTCTCCCAGTCACCCCTCTTCTCCATCCTTAAGATTCTGTGGCTACCTCAGCCTAAGCAGACCAGAACAATAAATAGGGGGGAGAGAGGGAGGGAAGAAAGGGATGTTGCACTTTCGAGACACTGTAACCCTTAAAATGTATTCGTTTTAACCTGCATGATTCTCTAGTGCTTCTAGAGAGTATTTATAAACTTCATGGTTTGTCCATCCAGGTTTAACATGCCATCCTCTACCTACCCCTCAATTTTCCCTTTTTAAAAACAAAAACAAAAAAAAAGTTAAAGAATCAGTTAGAAAAAGTTTCAGAACAAAGGGTAGATGCAAATACATTAATGTAAGTAAAACATAACAAGCAAAATGTAGTAAGACATACAAGTCCTGTACAGCCATGCTACCTAGTGTTACAGAGCAGTTCATTTTGAAGCAAAAAAAAATGGTATTTCGCTTTGACAGCACTTTAACCATGAAATCTTAAAAAAGAAGACTGAAAGCTAGACATGAAGTCTATCACAATAACTTAAGTGCTCCATTAAGTATAATCATAATTTATATTTCATGGTAACAAATACGGAGACATGAAAAAAAGAAGTGTTTTAAAAATGATGCAAATCACAAAAAAACCAAATTACTGTAACATTGTATTTTCTATATCACAACTAAATATTACTGGAATTACACAAAAAAGGGCTAAAAAGCCTTCATGCCCTACCACCATACCAGAATTGAAAACTTTTTAAATAGTAATAAAAAAATTGAAATGATGCTTCCAGTATATTATATTACTAATTACAAAACAAAACAAAACCAACCAACAAACAAACAAACAAACAACCCTAACAGAAAAGGTTGTAGCACAACAGCTGGGCTGCAGCAAACACCCTGGGAAAAAAAAAAGGCAGCAACAACATTTCCAGAAATACAGAATTTGCAGTGAAAGTGGAAAGTGTGAACTTACAGCCCCTATTTCATCATTTTGACTGGTCCTACAGTAGGGAACCTAAATGAAGCACAGTTGTATTTCTACGTGTAATACACCAAAACTGACTATAGACTAACTTTCTGTAAGCTTTAACGAAGAGCCTGTCAATGCTTTCTAACACCTACAAACAACCTATGAAAGAGACTGGTTATTAGCTTACAGTATCACCAATTAACTCACTTTCACATAAGAAGTATACACTGAAGTTATGTCAAGAGGTTTTGTGCAGATTTAGCCCATCCTATAAAATCAGACAAACTAAAGGTACTCAGATGGCAAACTTTTGGAGACTATACAAAACAAATTGTATTTAACACATAATGATAATACTGCAATCAAGCAGATGTATGTGTATGCAACTCATATTTGTTGCAAGTATCACACCTACCATCTTTGTGAGACATATTTGGTGAAAAGCATTACTGAAAACCTCAAGTGTAGTTAGAAATAAGATTTAACTATACCTTTATTTTAAAAAACACACACCATTGGCAATCCTTGCACCCTTCAACAGATACACAGTACCTAAGAATCACAGCTCCATTTCTCTACAAGTTTCCCTATCAAGCGGAGGTAAATACAGTTCTCTTTTAGAGATGCAGTCAACCAGAACAGACAAGTTTGCTTAGATAGAACACGCCAGAGCAAATGATATACGATCTCCACTTACAGCGATCCTGTTTGCTCACTAGAAAACTGCACTGATTATGTGCAGGGAACGAGTTACATTCATTGGACAGAACACATCACATCCTTTCCAGGTCCTGAAAATGTGCTTCTGCAGCAACAGAAGCCAGTTTACGCTATCGGTCTTAAAAACGTTGCAAGAGCTGCTCTACAAACATTGTTTATTTCCATTTCGAAATACCTCAAAAAATTACGAAGTATAGACAGCAGCACATTAAGGAAAAGAGAAACTACAGATATATTTTAAAAAAAGAAAAAAAAAAAAGAAGGACAAACCTGGAATTGTGGGTGAAAAAAGAGCCTAACAGCTGTGATTAGTGAGCCGTGTGTTTACACATCTTTCAACATTATACAAAGCACCGGCTGAATTTCAGACTGCCTCAGATGGCAAAAAACTGTTGAAAGAAACTTGTTGACAATATTGTTAAAATAGAAAACTAGTATTTCATGGCAAAACCCCGAAGCTTCTTATAAATGTCAAATATAGGATTAAAAAGCAATACACAGAGATTCTGGACTTGAATTTCGGTCCATAATCCAACCATCTGTCGATCAGCTGTGAAGCAAAATCAAGATAACGTGGAAACCTCCAAAAGGACAGCCAAATTCTTTTCCTTCAGCTACTGCATTTCCCTGCTTACGAACACGCCCGCACTCTGCCTGCAGATTAACCTGGAGGAGATTGCACCCGCCACCAGCAAAAGAGAGATTGCAAAGGCAGTCTCGCCAGATAAGGCCGGTAAGCAGGGCGCTCAGCTCCTGGTGAAGCAGGCTGCAGAGGCTGAAGCAGACTTCGCCGCGCCGGTACTGCCGCTCCGGGCACGGAGCCTTCGCCAAGGGCGGCGGATGCGGGGGTCCGGGGCCGCTCAGCCCTCACCGCCGGAGGATGCCAGCGGGGCTGCTGCTGGGGGCGAGCACGGTGCTGCACCGCGCAAGCGAAAAGTTACACCCTCTAGGGCGGCAGCTGGGTCGTTCCTGACTTCTCTCCCACCGCCGGGATGCCGGCGCAGCTTAGCCGGTCCCGCAGCTACCCAGAACACCTTCCTCGCCCAGCAAGGACCTCTCAGGAGGGGCTCCCCACGGGAAAAATAAAACTGCGAGGGGTGCCCTGAGGTGGGAAGTCCCCAAGCAGAGCCGCCTCGCAGTGGAGGGGAGCACGGGCGGTCCCGGGGGGCGCACGGCACGCGGGACATGAGGCTCCAGCCGCGCCCCTCGTCCCGATTCCGGCAATGCTCAGCCGCCCGCCCCGGGGCACGGACGGGAGCTGCCCCGCGGCCAGCCTGGACACCAGTTGCTCGACCCGCGATGAAGAAGCTGTAAAAGGAGCCTGGGGGCGGCAGCAGAGCTCCGGGGGAAGCCGGACCCCGGCCTGCGGGCGGCGGGGCGCTTGCCCCATACGGGGCAGGCGGAGGGTCCGCCCGCGCAGCCCTTCGTTCTCACCTCCTTAAGTTCCTTGGCGACATCTTTGAGGTCCCCCAGGACTAATTCCAAATCCTCCACGATGATTTTGATCTGCTCTTTCACCTTGGCTTTGGAGGCTGCCGGCGGCCCCTCGGACGGCGACGAGGAGGAGGATGCGGTCCCCTTGGACTGGGCGGACATCCTTCGGGGCAGCCCGGCGCGGCCAGCGGGGCGCGCAGGTCA
>WEKY01017437.1:9840-25424 GCA_013390045.1 Picathartes gymnocephalus | reverse complement strand
ACTCTGATTTTGGAGCTCTTTTCCCACCTCAGGGGTGCTGGGATTTGAGTAGAGGCTGCAGAGGATATTCCAGCATTCCCAGGATTTCAGATGCTCAGGAGACTCCCCTGATATTTCTCATGCTCCTCACGCCCCCTGGGAAATGTGGGACACCCCGATCTCAGCTTTCCCAGCCATGGAGGGAATTCCCATTTCAGCCGCTCCCAGCAGCTCCTGCCCTCGGGGATTCCATCCCACGGACACAGGATGGGGGAATTTCGCAAAAAGCAGAGCTGGAAAGAGGACAGATTAATAAATATATTGCAAATTAGCTTTAATTTTCCTGGTTTTCAGGTTAACATCACCATTTATTCCTCCTTTCCCACACAATAACTGAGCAGCCCTGAACAACGAGATAAAAATTCAATTTTCATTTTGCATCTTTTCAGTTTACAGATGTGTGGGATAAACCAGGGGAATAAAAGGCAGGGAAGTGATGGCCACAGTGATAAAAAAGGAGCACAGAAATATCCCTGTTTTCATATGAAGAATTCCAATAGAAGGAAAACATCTTTCTCTAGGTGAGGAAGAGCCTGAGAGTGCTGTGGGATTAATTTAAGGTTTATCCCAGTCTTTAAATTTGCCCAATAAAAGTTTTTATCCCGCTTGTCCTGGACATGAATCCTGGGTGACTGGAGGGGAGGTACAGAGAGTCTTAAAGTGATATATAGTAATATAACATAAAATTACAATATATCAAAGTAATCTACATTAATATCACATATAAATTGTAATATATCAATAGAACAAAATTACAATATATCAAAGTAATATATATTAATATATTACTGTATGGTAATATAATATAGTTATATTATTTATATGTTATTAATATAACATATAAATTGTAATATATTGATATAACATAAAATTGCAATATATCAAAGTAATATGTATTAATATAACATACATTATAATAAAAGCTATATATTAATATGACATAAATTATAATAAATAAAAGCAATATATTGATACAACATAAAGTCATAATACATTTAATAATTATTCTAATATGAACAATACACATTATTAATTTTAGTAATTTTTGAAATGTGCTAAATGCAGACACAAGCCTTGCTTAAGAAGCCAACTCTACATTTTAAGTGACCGTAAGAAGTTGTGACATCTGCCCCAAAGCCCAGGTTTAAATGATAAACCAGAGCTAAACCAGGGCAGGGTTTCCAAACCACAGAGGCAGCACCAAAGCAGGGAGCTGCTGCGCAGAGCTGAAATATTGGTGTGTGTGCCCAGATCTCCCCCTGCATTCATTCGTGCAGCCAAATGGAGCCAGACCAGAGCTGCATCCCCAGCTCGGAGGATGGAGCT
The DNA here is from genome assembly GCA_013390045.1 of Picathartes gymnocephalus. Taxonomy (NCBI): domain Eukaryota; kingdom Metazoa; phylum Chordata; class Aves; order Passeriformes; family Picathartidae; genus Picathartes; species Picathartes gymnocephalus. The sequence continues at coordinate 24,059 of WEKY01017437.1, read as the reverse complement.
CTGAATTGCATTTGGGTGTTCAGGTGTTTCTTCTTTGCTCCAGGGGGNTGCCTGGTCAGCGTGAGCTGGAGCAGAGGGCGGACAGAAGGAGAGGAATAAAGCAGGGATTGATGGCAAGGCCTTCCAAGGGCACAGCCTGGCAATGCCAGAGCCCGGCTGCAGCCCTGCCAGGATGGGCCTCCAGATGGGCACAGAAAAGGGGCCTGGGCACGGGGTTTCACACTTGGAGAAGTTCTGCTCCCTTTGCACCTTGAGCTTCACTGCCCAATTCAGAACTTGCAATGATGAAGTTCCATCCTCCTTGCTCGGCCTCCTCTTTTGGACGTTGTTGGTGCTTTTGGGTTTGCTGAGGTTGGGAAGGATTGTCCTGGAATGTTGGGCTGGAGAGAATTGTTGTGTCTGAGTGCCCTGAGAGGAGAGCTCAGTGACACTGAATATGGAGCTGAGAGCTGCACACTGAAGCAGAACAGAAAAAGAAATTTAAAACTTAATGAGAGCATCATTTGGCTCACTCCCATTTATAATCAGTTCCCATTTTTGGGAATTCCCCAGGATTCTCCTTCTCTTTATGGCTCACAGTGGCTGCAGGACTGGAGGGGCCCTGACACAGCCCCTCCTTCAGAAGTGATGGATGCCTGCACCGTGTCTTTCCTCTGCTGAAGTGGAAATTAATACACTGAAAAATGATGTAACAGAGTGTTTGGCATAATTGATTTCCCCAGCAGAGTTCTCATTTCAGAGCAAATCCACAGGAGGCTGCCACGAACAATCCTGGGGAGGTTTCAAACACTCCCTGTCCGTGGCTCCTCAGATCTCCTGCACATCCTGCAAAAGTCATCACAGCAAAGTTGTCCTGGAATGCAAACAGCAAACTGGGGTGGGCTGGGCGTCACTGGCATGGGTGACACCGTCCAGCCCCTCAGGGGGGTGGTCAGGGACAATTTCTTCACTGAAAATTTCACAGAATCCTGGAATATCCTGAGCTGGAGGGACCCACAGGAATCATCCAGCTCCGGTCCCTGCCCAGACCCCCCAACAATCCCACCTTGGGCATCCCTGGCAGCGCTGTCCAAACCCTCCTGGAACTCTGGCAGAATTGGGAATGTGCCCATTCCCTGGGGAGCTGTTCCAGTGCTGATCCCACCCTCTGGGGGAAGAACCTTTCCCAAAATCCAACCTGACCCTGCCCTGGCACAGCTTTGTGCCACTGAGGTTGCCCAGTCCTGGCACAGGGTGGAGTCTCCATCCTGGAAGTGGCCAAAGGATGAGTAGAGGTGGTGATGCCTGGAGTGGCTCCCTGGAAACAGATCCCGGACAGGAGAGAGGGAATAAAGGTGGAGATTGATTGGAAAGGCCTCCAAAGGCACAGCCTGGGGAGCCAGAGGCTGCTCTCACCATGGAGCCCAGGACGGACCCCGAGTCACGAGTTCTTCACCCCTTTAGAGCTTTGGGCCATTTTTGCATCTCAGCATCAATTCCCCAATTCAAACTTCAGCTCATGATGGCATTGCCCCAGCTCAGCCCCCCTTCTCAAGGTGTTGGGTTGCACATTTTGGGCCCAGGACAGTCTGGGTGTCCTTGGGGAGCAGCCTTGGAGAGGCTTTGTTGTGTCCCTGTGAGCGTGAGAGAGCAGCAGCTCCCAGGCTGCAGAACCCTGCAGAGTCACACCCTGAGCACTGCAGGGATCGGGAAATAGCAGAGTTAAAATCCAAGGCGTCAGTGGCACTTGGGGACACTTTACTGGGCACAGTGGGGTTGGTCACAGGCTGGGCTCGATGACCTCGGAGATCTTTTCCAACCTTGATTCTGTGACTCAATGCAGGGAGGGAAACACGGGCCGGCATCCCAGGGGGACGCACTCACTCCCCAGGGAATCTCCTGCCCTTCCAGGGAGAGAATTCCCAGTGGTGGCTGCAGGAGATGCCACACCCGAGGAACAGATCCCGTTCCAGACAGCCCATCCCGAGGTTTCAGCCTGGCAGGAGGCAGGAGGAGAAATCTCTCCTGCTCCACCCTCGGGCAGGGTGCCAGCGCTCCCTCCTCGCCGTGCTGCACAGCCCTGCTCCGGGAAAAACAACATATGGCACCGGGTGCTAAATGTCAGCCACCAGATGATCCATGGGAAGAGCAAAAAACGGGAGCACAGCTCCTCTGAACACCTCGGCGGGGGCTGCAGGAGCCCCCAGGAGCTGCTGCCTGTGCTGAGCTGTCTCATTTTGAGGACAAAAAGTGCAGGTTGAGGACGTGGAGCACTGGGATGCCACCAGTGGGGGATGCCCAAGGGTTTCCCAGGGAGCAGGGCAGGCCATAGGAACATGGAATACTTCAGCTTGGAAATGATGCTTCATATTGAACCCAACCCTTGCCCCAGCAGTGCCAAGGCCACACTGCCCATGTCCCCAAATGCCACATCTTTAAAAATCCCCCCAAGGGTGGGGACTCCAGCACTGCTCTGGGCAGCTGTGCCAGTTCTGGGGAAGAAATCATTCCCAAAATCCAGCCCAAACCTCCCCTGCCGTGCCCTGGCAGAAAGCACTGAGCTCTTCTCCCTCCCCCACAGGGCAGCACATCGTAATTCCTGTGCCAGAACTGCAAATGCACTCCCATGCTTTTATACCCCACCTCATCCCTATTCCAGGATCTCCCTGATGCCTTTTCAGCTCCTTCCAAAGGCAGTTTTACCTGGAACAGTAGCGAGCTCACAGTGGAGGCACAGCCTGCATGGCAGGAGAGCTGCCTCCCCCTCCCTCCCTCCCTCCAGGGAGGACTTCTTGTTTCCCTTGGAAAAACGGGGCCAGATGAGCCATAGATCACAGTCCTTAAGCACGTGGAGTTTTTAGCTGCACCCGGGGATGCACTCGAGCATCTTCTTGTGCTGCTGGAATGTTTTTATCCAGTTTGCTCCGTGCTCACGGGGAATGGCCTTGGCCTGGCTTAGGAGGAGAACCTGGAAAATGCTTCCCTGGCCAAAGAGCTGCCAGCGGCCCTGGCAGAGATTCCGTGTGAGAGGGCTCTGGGAAGCAGCAGCCCTGGGCTCAGCAGCCAGCACCAAAGCCAGAGCAGCGGGTAAGAAGCAGGGAAGGCGTGCCAGATGAAGGCAAGGAATTCAGGTCGCTGCACAAATGTGGCACCCCTGGACGCTGAGGGTGGCACAGGGCCTTGGCGCTGCCCGTGCACAGCAGAGCTGAGAGCCCCAGGAGCTCCCTTGGGCAGCTTTTCCACCTGGGATTAAACAGCAAAGCCGAGCTCTGGCCCCAGGCTGAGCATCCTGTGCCCAGCCCAGGAGAGCGGGGGGGCTCTGGGGACCACCCAGAGCATCAGTGTCCCCTCCCTGTGCCCAGCCAGAGCATCAGTGTCACCTCCTTGTTGTCCCCATCAGACCATCGCCAAGGTCACTCATGGAGATCCAGCCCTGCCAGTATCCCCTCCCTGTGCCCACCTGCCCATCAGTGTCACCTCCATGTCCCCACTGCCATCAGCAAGGTCACTGCCAGAGCTCCAGCCGTGCCCCGGTGTCCCTGGCTCTGTCACACCAAGGTCACTGCCAGAGCTCCAGCCGTGCCCCGGTGTCCCTGGCTCTGTCACACCAAGGTCACTGCCAGAGCTCCAGCTCTGCCCCGGTGTCCCTGGCTCTGTCACACCAAGGTCACACCGAGAGCTCCAGCCGTGCCCCGGTGTCCCTGGCTCTGTCACACCAAGGTCACACCGAGAGCTCCAGCCGTGCCCCGGTGTCCCTGGCTCTGTCACACCAAGGTCACTGCCAGAGCTCCAGCCGTGCCCCGGTGTCCCTGGCTCTGTCACAGCACACGAGCTCAGCCCTGGCTTTCCCATGACCAAAGGAAGGTTGGATTTGTCTCCTGCAGGCTGAACTGGAGCCTTTTCCCTGCAGAAGCAGCACCAACCCCCAGGGATGATTTATAATCCTAAATACACTGATATTATCCTGCCCAAAGCAATATCCTACAGAGAGGGAGGCCAAGTGATGGCAATCGTTTGTTCATGTGTCACTGGGCATCAGAAACAAGGCAGCATTAAAAATAAATCCAATTCATTTGCTCTGGGCTTATCTTTGCAGAAGATGTTCACTGGGGCGTGATTTGAGTGTGTTTGGGATCAGCCCGAGGAGCCCAGCCTGGCTGGAGCCTGTCACATAATGGGGAGGAAAACTTCAAATTACCAGCTGCCAACAAAGCGGGGGCTGAGCTGCGCATTCCGCGTGCTTATCCTGACACCCAGCAGGAAAATCATCCAGGGAAATCAGTTCTGCACGTCAAGGACAGACATTTCCAACAGCCACCACCCCCCAGGGCACGGGGGACACCTGGGACAGGTGAGGGATGGGCTGTGGCACAGGCAGCTGAGCGTGGATCCAGTCCCTCCACAGGTACCACAACCACGGGATGGAGAACAAACTCGCCAAAAAATGGTGGAATCACAGAGTCGCTGAATGGTTTGGGGCCAAAGGACTTTAAATCCCATCCCATCCCACCCTGACACGGCCAGGGACACCTCCCAGCCTGTCCTGGAACACTTCCAGGGATGGGGTTTCCCTATAAACCACCCTTCCATGTGGTTAATTTATCATTTAATAAATGTATTATTTCCTGCCTTGCAAGCAAACCTCAAATTTACAATAAAGCCAATCTTCTAAAGGATTTCACCCCTGCTGATTGTGCCGTGCCATCATCAGCGTCACTGACACGGGGTGGGGAAAAATAGAAACAACATTTTTCTGTGGGTTTGAGGATTGTTTTTAAATAAAAATCAAGGGGGAAAAAAGCCTTTTTCTGTGTTTTATTCCTACCACAGGTGTCAGCAGAGAAACCCAGCACAGCCTGGGGCTGACAGTGAGCACCAGTTTTGGGTGCAGCCGCAACAGCTCTGAGAAGAGATGATGGAGATGAACGAATCCAGCTCTCCAAAGCACAGCACAAAAGCACCAGGAAGCCACCAGGGCTGAGCCTGGGAAGCTCCCTGGCTGATGAGGTTCCGTTGATTAATCTCATTAAATATTTCATTAGGGCACTGATGGGAAATTAGCAGGTTCTTGCAGCAATTCCACCTTCACTGCCGAAAGGGAGCTCCCCACAGAGCCAGGCTGCGATGAGACTGATCCCATTTATTCATGGGATACTGGCTGGGATGCCCACCAGGAGAGATGGAACAAATGGAAGCAGGGGAACAATTAATTATTTTCTGATCCATTCCTTTTCTGAATAAACACTATTTATGTCACCAAAAGAAAACATGGAATTTGAGCTCTGGAGTCCTTAAATCCTGGGAGGACACTGAGGGAAAGGCAAAGCAGAGGAGATGGGCAAGGGGCAGAGCTTCCACGCTGGATTTTGGAAGGATTAAGGAAGTGTAAAATGTGGCAAACTGCTGATGGGGCAGATTGAGGCCCCCAGTCTCCCCGTTTTTACTTGGAGCAATAACATGAGTACGTTTTTTTCCCAAGACAGAGTTTACTGGAATTAAGCCTGTTGCAGATTCCTTGTCCCCAGTGTGCACTGAATGTTAATCAAAATGGGAACCGACACGAGAATGAGATGGATAAACTGATCTTAAAGTTGAATTGTTGGTTGTTCAATAACAATTGTCAGCATCACACACAGAATTCCAGAGTCACTGAGGCTGGAAAAGCCCTCCAAGGTCACAATGTCCCTGCTGTGCCACCTTGTCCCCAGCCCCGAGCTCTGAGTGCCACCTCCAGCAATTCCTGGGACACCTCCAGGGATGGGCACTGCAAAGCTCCCTGGGCAGCCCCTGCCAGTGCTGAATTCCACCCCTAAAATTTGGTGAGATGAGAAGGTTGGAGCCAAAGGGAATTTCAGGGACTTTGGCTTCCATCTTGGCTCTGCAAGGCTGGGACCAGAGGGGTTTGGGATCCCTTGGTTCCCCCAGCACCACCCAGCAGGGAATTGGCCCCGATGGAAAATGAAAATGGCTTTAAACTGAGTGAGGGCAGGGTTAAATGGGATATTGGGAACTAGGAATTCCTGGCTGGGAAGGAATTCCCAGATTTGCTGTGGCTGCCCCTGGATCCCTGGCGGTGCCCAAGGCCAGTTTGGAGCAGCCTGGGACAGTGGGAGGTGTCCCTGCCATGGCAGGGCTGGCACTGGGTGGGATTTAAGGTCATTTTAACCCAAAACATTCCAGGATTCTGTGATTTTCTGATTTTATGAAAGCATGGTGAGTTCAGGAGAGAGTTAAGGAATAACTCCAAAACGGCCAGGGAAATAAAACCCCTCCCTCTCTAAGAGCCAGGGAATTAAACCCCTCCCTCTGAGCTCCCCAGCACTTTGCCAAGTTCCCCAGCCATGCCCTGGGACTCTGCCCCCCTTGGCGTCCCTGCTGCGACCCCAGCAGCCCCAGCCCATCCAAAGGGGGCTTTTCCCGCTCCCATCCCTGCCCTCCAGAACATTCTGCAATGTCCTGTGTGCCGAGGTCACCGGCCCTTGCTGGGACCCCCCGATGGATGCTGAGGGCACAGAGCCGAGGCAGCAGGAGAGGAGAGCCCTCATTCCTCCTGCTGGGTGCTCAACTGACCAGCAAAGGTCAATGGGAGATAAGAGGCGGCCAATAATGCACAGCTCTCATCTGGTACTTATTATTTCACAGAGGGAGCTCAAATTGCTTTGCAAAGTTGACCAAGCATTATTTCTTAACCTCTCCATGTGCTAGAGAGCCCATTTTCCTCCTGTGAGCTCCTGGAGATGATCCGAGGCCGGTGATTAAGGGAGCTGTCTCGTGAAGGAAGCACTTCAGTGTCACTGAGGCCTGGAGAATCAGACGCGAGCTGGGACTGCGAGAGGTAAAGCCATGAAAATCATCGTTGTTCCATTAGAGAGGGCAGAAAGCCGAGCTTTGGACACTCCTGGAGCTCCAAAGCCAGACCCGGTGCAGGAATTCAGAGCTCAGGGAGTGACCCTGCTGCGCCAGGTCCTGCTGGGAGCAACAAAGGCAGGCACTGCCACAAGAAAAATGAGGAAAGTGGGGCCAGAATGGCTCTTCTGGGCTTTTCCAAGTGCAAGGACACAAACCCAGTGGATTTTTGAAGAGAGGGGTGTCAGTAACTCGCTCTGACCAGCCCTCACTATCAGAAAGTTCTTGCACAAGCCCCAGCAGGGTTTCTCTGCTGACACCTGTGGAAGGTTAGGTAGGAATAAAACACAGAAAAAAGCTTTTTTTTTTTCCCCCTGGTTTTTAATTAAAAGCAATCCGCAAACCCACAGAAAAATGTTATTTATTTTTCCCCACCCCGTGTCAGTGCAGCTGGTGATGGCGCGGCACAATCAGCAGGGGACAAGTCCTTTAGGAGGTTGGCTTTACTGTGAATTTGAGGTTTGTCTGCAAGAAAAGAAATATTGTGAGCCTGGAAGTGCCTCTGCCCCTGGGTTGTTCTCGGACACGGGGAGAGGAGCAGCAGAGGGAGGGGGACACCAACAGAAATATTCCTGTTGTCAATATTCCGGGAGAGGAGAGGACAGCAGTGAGGAAGGAGAGGAGCTCAGGGCTGGAGGAGATGCATCTCGAGCTCCTGAGGGCACAGAAGGGACAACAGAGATCACCGAGGCTTCAATTTCCACACCCACCCCTGCAGCGAGCCACATCCACGTGCATGACAGTGCCCGGAGCCAGGCAGGCACCGAGCTGTCCTTCTGCCACCTCTGCCCCTGTTACGGATGATCAAAGAGTAAAGATTGACTTTCGTATATAAGGTTAATGAATGCATTGTTAATGGGATTAATTGAGTTGAACGGTTATTGTTAAGGAGATCCATGAATGGTTTTCATTAAGGGGTAGTAAAGATGATGGATTGAGTATCATATGTGGTGGAGTTGTCATCTCTTCCTTGTATTTTATCTTGTATCTCTTCCTTGTATTTCCTCTTGTTGTATAATTTCTGTTGTTGTAATGTAATTCAATGGTACAAAATGGCCGCCGAGGAGCAGCCGGGGATTTCTGCCCCTCTAGTACGGGCCCATAAGAGAGGGACTGCCCTAGAGGGGCAGACTGAGGGGCAGGCCGAGGCCATTGGCAGCTGGGCTGGGGCAGTTGTATCCGTGCCCCCTGCCTGGCACTCCAAGGGGACAAAAGCAGCCGCACGAGCCTCGGAAGGGGCGGCCAGACCAGCCCCGCACCCAGCGCTGTGCACTGTGTACTGCGGGTGATGCCGTGTGTTCAGGTGTTTCTTCTTTGCTCCAGGGGGGTTTTCCAGGTGCCTCACTGTCCCACCTGGGTGGCCAGAAACTGATGCCTGATCTGCGTGAGCTGGAGCAGAGAGCGGACAGAAGGAGAGGAATAAAGCAGGGATTTATGGCAAGGCCTTCCAAGGGCACAGCCTGGCAATGCCAGAGCCCGGCTGCAGCCCTGCCAGGATGGGCCTCGAGATGGGCACAGAAAAGGGGCCTGGGCACGGGGGTTCACACTTGGAGAAGTTCTGCTCCGTTTGCATCTTGAGCTTCACTGCCCAATTCAGAACTTGCAATGATGAAGTTCCACCCTCCTTGCTCGGCCTCCTCTTTTGGACGTTGTTGGTGCTTTTGGGTTTCCTGAGGGTGGGAAGGATTGTCCCGGAATGTTGGGCTGGAGAGAATTGTTGTGTCTGAGTGCCCTGTGAGGAGAGCTCAGTGACACTGAATATGGAGCTGAAAGCAGAGCAGGAAAAAACTTGAAACTTAAGGCATCACAGGCATCTCCTATCGTTAGTTGTTAATTACATCTTGTTAATTAAACTGTTAAAATTCATACCGTGAAGCATCGTTCTTCACAGCTGGGGCCTTGTCTGGGATACAAGCCTCTCCTCGACAGACCCGGAGGGCTCTGGAAGAGAGGCGCTCCCCGCCGGCATTTCGGCCGCTCGACTGGGCCCCTCTGGCCCCGCCAGCCTGCTGCAGGCTGAAGTCCCGAAGAACAAGAAGGGACCCACAATAGAAACCCTGCCCCGGGGAGAAGAGGAGCAGGAGAGGCGCCCGGGGCTCCCCTCAGCTGCTGCAGTGGCCCAATGCCGGCGCTCACAGGCCGCGGTCGAAAAGGGCGGACGGTAAGCAGACTGCGGTGGGCAGGGAAGGGGGGCCCTCACACCCTTCCCCCAGGGCAGGCACGGCTCGCCCTTGTGCTGCCCTGGCTCCTGCCACAGGCCGGGGTGGCACCACAGCGTCACCTGCCACTGTCACCTGGGAAATGGCAGCAGCACAGCTCTCAGTGATGGCACGGAGTGTGTGGTGTCCCCCAAACCGTCACCAGCACTGCAACAAACCTGCCAGGGCTCCTCTGGGGCTGCTGCCCGTGGCCAGGGGGATTTTGGGCTCCTCCGGGGCTGCTGCCCATGGCCAGGGGGATTTTGGAATCCAGTGGGGCTGCTGCCCATGGCCAGGGGGATTTTGGAATCCTCTGGGGCTGCTGCCCATGGCCAGGGGGATTTTGGAATCCTGTGGGGCTCCTACCCATGGTGAGGGGGATTTTGGAATCCTGTGGAGCTGCTGCCCGTGGCCAGGGGGATTTTGGAATCCTGTGGAGCTGCTGCCCGTGGCCAGGGGGATTTTGGGCTCCTCTGGGGCTGCTGCCCATGGCCAGGGGGATTTGGGACTGGTGCTGGTGCCCATGGCCATGGCAGGGACACCTCCCACTGTCCCAGGCTGCTCCAATCCCCAGTGTCCAGCCTGGCCTTGGGCACTGCCAGGGATCCAGGGGCAGCCACAGCAAAGCTGGCAATTCCAGCCCAGCCAGGAACTCCTTCCCAACCAAACGTCCCCTTTTCCAGTGGGAAGCCATTCCCTGTGTCCTGTCCCTCCATCCCTTGTCCCCAGTCCCTCTCCAGCTCTCCTGGAGCCCCTTCAGGCCCTGCAAGGGGCTCTTTCAGAGCAGGTACTGGTAAAGCAGAGCTGCAAATCACCCGGAGCTCAGCAGGATGAGCCGTGAGCTACAGAGTGCAATGATTCCAAGGAGAGCCAGGGAAGCTCTGGCTGTGCACAAGGAGGTGCCAGGAGCCATTGCAGCACCTTTGTGGAGCAGCTCTGTTAACACAGAGACAGCTCAGCCTCCCAGACATGCAGGCTTTTCACCTGGCGCCCTGAGCAGGAGAACAATGTGTCAGAGAAATTCGATTTTGCAATGCAGCAGTGCAGGCAGCCATTGGAATATGCTGAAATGCAGAACAATCACTTGGAAGGTTTAAATAAAGCTGACGTGGCTGAGCAAAATACATTTTGCCCAGGCCTTTAATACACTCGGAGTAGCCTGCAATTGCTTTGTTTCCCAGCCTGTTATACAAACAACAGGCGGAGTTTTTTCCCCTTGGAAAATGTTCCTAAGATGCTATTTCTGGAGCTGCCCCAACCCAAGTGCCAGATTACAGCAGAAAATACAGAAATTCGAGTTCCCAGAGTAACATAAACAGTACGTGAACAGAGCCATTCTCTCAGCACTGCTTGTTCCTGCTCCAAAGCTGTTGTGCTCAAGGGTTCTCCAGCCACGTCAATCCACAGCTTTTCCCTAAAATCAGCCTCTTCTGGAGCTCTGAGCACACTGAGCTCCTTCCCAGATTTCAGGAAGCAGCTCTGCAAGAAGGCACTGCCAGAGGAGCTGCACTGAGCTCCTTGTTCAGGGCTGGGGACACTCCTGTGCTCCCCTCACAGGCAGGGGGAACCCAAAAACAAATCCTGGGTCCTCCAAAAATTCAAGCTTTGTGTCCTCAAGCTGTGAAATTCAGAATAAGGGGATTTTATTGCTGAAGGAATGATTTTCTGGACCAGCTTCCCAGCAGGAAGAGGCAGCAAAGCCCTGGTGAGGCTGCGTGGGGAGGGCACAGGCAGCTCCCAGCACCTGTAATTGGGTTAATTTTCATGGAATCATGGAATGGTTTGGGTTGGAAGGGACCTTAAATCCCATCCCATTCCACCCATTCCATGGGCAGGGACACCTCCCACTGTGCCAGGGTGCTCCAAATCCCATCCAGCCTGGCCTTGGGCACTGCCAGGGATCCAGGGGCAGCCACAGCAAACCTGGGAATTCCTTCCCAAAATCCCACCCAAACCTCCCCTTTTCCAGTCTGAAGCCATTGCCTGTGTCCTGTGCCTCCATCCCTTATCCCCAGTCTCTCTCTGGTTTCCAAGTCCAGTCCCAGGGTTCCAGGAGATGTAATTTTGTCATGGGAACATCCAGCTCTAATTAATGCTGATTAATTCACAATGTGCAGAGACCTGCCAGGCCCCCACTGGGAGTGAGCTGCTCCAGGAGAGGATTCCCTGGGACATTCCCGAGCTGTCCTGAGGCCACGCTCTCCTCCAGCAGGAAAAACTGCAATGAATTTGCCTCAGCACCAGTTTTGTGCTGCAGAACCTTTGGGTTTCACTGCCACGAAAACTCAGCCGGCAGCAGGACAAAAATCCCAACCACAGTTAAACACATATCATTAGTGGATATTTAGAATATTTTGAATGGAGTCTCAACAAGGCAGAGGCCTTGTTAAGCCTCTAAAGTGGGGGAATGATGCCTTGGATTTTGACTTTCATATTTTCAAGGCCTGCAGTGCTCAGGGTGTGACTCTGCAGGGTTCTGCAGCCTGGGAGCTGCTGCTCTCTCACGGTCACAGGGACACAACAAAGCCTCTCCAAGGCTGCTCCCCAAGGACACCCAGACTGTCCTGGGCCCCAAATGTGCAACCCAACCCCTTGAGAAGGGGGGCTGAGCTGGGGAAAGGCCATCATGAGCTAAAGTTTGAATTGGGGAATTGATGCTGAGATGCAAATGGCCCAAAGCTCTAAAGGGGTGAAGAACTCGTGACTCGGGGTCCATGCTGGGCTCCATGGTGAGAGCAGCCTCTGGCTCCCCAGGCTGGGCCTTTGGAGGCCTTTCCAACCAATATCCACCTTTATTCCCTCTCTCCTGTCTGGGCTCTGCTTCCAGGGAGCCACTTCAGGCATCAACAGCAGCTGCTGGAAAGGCTTTGCCATTCCTTATTCTCTGCCAATCTCCTTTATCCTGAATAATCCTCAGAGGACTCCAGAGCCAGCCACAGCACAGAAAATATATTCATAAATCATCAATTCATCAGATGAGAGGGGAGGAAGAAAATAAATCCATCTATTTGTGTTCTTTACATCAGGCTGAGCAGGAGCTGGGGATGTCACCAGTGCCAGCCTGGCTGTCACCTCCCTGCCAGGACACAGAGCCACAGCCACCGCCTGGGCTGGACAGACCCAGCCTGTCCCAATTATCCTGTCCCTGATAAAAAAGTGGGAGCTCCTCCTGTGGGGTGGGGAAAGGCTGGGAGAGCTGGGAGTGTTCCCCTGGAGAAAGGAGGGATCCAGGAAGAGCTCAGAGCCCCTGGCAGGGCCTGAAGGGTCTCCAGGAGAGCTGGAGAGAGCCTGGGGACAAGGGATGGAGGGACAGGACACAGGGAATGGTTTCAGATTGGGGTGGGATTTTGGGAAGGAATTGCTGTCTGGGCTGGAATTGCCAGATTTGCTGTGGCTGCCCCTGGATCCCTGGCAGTGCCCAAGGCCAGCTTGGACATTGGGAGGCCCCTGGGACAGTGGGAGGGGTCCCTGCCATGGCAGGGGTGGCACTGGGTGGGATTTAAGGTCCCTTTAACCCAACCCATCCCAGGATCCTGTGATGGAGAACACCCCTGGGACAGGTGCCAGCACTGTCACCTCAGGGTGTCACTCAGCCAGGCAGGGGCAGGAGGGGAGCCCCTCAAGCTGGGGGGGACAGACAGGGACAATTTCAACCCCAAACCCCAACGGTGTCCCCTCCAGTCCCCCAAAAAACCCAAGAGCAGCCCAGCCCGAAGGGCAGAGCAGAGGTTTTAGCCCCACAATCCTCACCTTCCCCACTCATTTCAAAGCACAGCAATTAATATTTTTAAACCAGAGACCCCTTCGCAGAGGGGAGAAGCAGGACACCAGTGCCACCCCACTGTCCCTCCCTGCGGGCTGGGACACCCCGGACAAGGCAGTGCCACATTTACTGAATATTTCAACCCATTTCCAAGCACAGAACCCGCAGTGCCCTGGGGCTCTGAGGAAAGGCAGCAGGGCTGAGTTTTCCACTCTTTTCCTTCCCGTAACTCTGGATACGCCACAGATGGCACAGCCACAGAAGGGCATTTCCAAGCCTGGCACAAGCCATGCCAAACACTGTCGCCACAGCCCAGGTTGGCACCGTCCCTGAGACATCAGGAGATGGAAAACTTTCCTCTCCCAACCCCCCCGGCCCCTGCGGCAATCGATTCTTTGGAGAAGAATAAGAGTTTTTAACCTGCAAACCAATTTATTGTGTTTTAATACCCCCGAGTTCCCAGGGATGGGAAGCCTGCTGCTGCCAGCACAGGGAACAGCAGCTCCAGCCCTCCGAGCAGCCATTTATAAATGGCACACTCCAATTAAAAGAAATCAAATCAATATGACAATAATTGCATTTGCAGCAGGTGGTGCTGCCGTTTTTCTCTCTGGGAAATGGGATGCACCTGTGCAGCAGGGAGAGAGCAGCAAAGGGATCATCCACAACCTTTAATCCCAGTTTCGCTCAGACCTCCAAGGGTTAACGACCAAAAGCAGTGAGAAGTGAGCGAGTATCAAGGTGGAGCATTGATGGAGATTTCTACCAGCCAGAATGAAAAATAAACCAGCAGGGACATCACCTCTCACTGCCACCCTGAGCAGAGCCTGTTCACAGCTCTCCTGGGTCTCCATCGCTCCTCTCCATGGGAAAAATCCCTCCTGTCCCTCTTGGCAGGGTGGGAATCAACCCCCGAGCAGCAGCTGTGACCCCTCCGAGGCAGGACAGGGGATGATCTCAGCAGGTGAGACCTCACCTGCCTGGGGAGGGCCACCAGCACCTCCTGTCCCTGTCCTGGTTTAGTCTCCTCCTGTCCCTGCTCTAGTTTAGGTTCCTCCTGTCCCTGTCCCTGCTCAGATTCCTCCTGTCCCTGTCCCTGCCCTGGTTCCTCCTGTCCCTGTCCCTGCTCTGGTTTAGTCTTCTCCTGTCCCTGTCCCTGCTCAGATTCCTCCTGTCCCTGTCCCTGCCCTGGTTCCTCCTGTTCCTGCTCAGATTCCTCCTGTCCCCATCCCTGTCTTGGTTCCTTCTGTCTCTGTCCTTGCTCAGGCTCCTCCTGTCCCTGTCCTGGTTCCTCCTGTCCCTGTCCCTGCTCTGGTTTGGTCTTCTCCTGTCCCTGTCCCTGCTCAGATTCCTCCTGTCCCTGCCCTGGTTCC
>WEKY01017427.1:17044-37293 GCA_013390045.1 Picathartes gymnocephalus | reverse complement strand
CCCAGTACAGGGGGACAATCACTTTTCTAGTCCTGCTGGCCACACCATTTATGGTACAAGCTTGGATATAGGACTCAAATATGAAATAAGTAACAAAAATTGAGGAAATAAGCTAGGTGGCATTTGTATAGTCATTCCTCAGTCTAGAACAGCTGAAAGAAATAATTAAAATGTTCAGATTCAATGTAGGTTAAAGCAGATGATTGTTTCAAACTTGACTTTGCAATTAGTGTAGTTACCAAGAGATTGCGCACAAAATGCAAACTGTTTGCTGCTTGATAATTTTGTTAAGTAAGTCAATAGAGGGACCAAAGTCTGAGCAAACAAGTAGACCTAGTTATCCCTTCTTATCAAATTCAATCCTTTTATTTGTCACAGTTTCAAGACATGATACTATCAACAGATTTTTTTCAGAAACAAACATTTTGAAATTTCCAATCCAGACAGAAATAAAAGATTCCAGAGTGATATCCGTGCAAAGACAGTGAAAGAAATGTCAGGAAAAAACTTTTGTATGCATTTTTCTTTGTACTGATAGACTCCAAGCCATAATGTTTATGTTCAAGAGTGGAAGCAATAGCCAGTTGTCCTATCCTAGTGGATCTACCCACTGTTTGAGGAGATTAAATTAAGGGAATGATAATGTTTGCTACTTTGCACTCATGCTCCAAAAACTGTGCTTTAGATGTTTTTGAAAACCAAAAAATAGTTAATTCTATTCCAGACTGCAAATTTAAATGTTCCTTCAGAATGGAACCAGCTTGCAACTCGGTGGATCTTTTCTTTCTTTTATCTTGTTGGGCAATGATGGTGTTTGCCCTCAAGATACCTTCCAAATTTCTGTGCCCTGATTTTGTTTAAAACAAGGATGAAACACTAACCAAGGATTTTTTTTTCTTATTCAAGTCTGTGGAAAATACATGAGCCCATGGAAGATACATTTATAGTTTCAGAACCTTGACTGAGCTCTTTATCTCCAGTTTGACACATAAAAAACCCTCCCAAATTTCATAACAAAACCAGATACTCCTCTTGGATATTTAGACACTATGTGTACTGGTTTAAGACATAAATGAGTGAATCATAAAGACATTTATAGTTGCTCTATTGAAAATCAATTTTTCAAACCACTCTACCATGTGGCTGGTGGATCACCTTGCTTATTTGTCTATAATAATCATGCAGTTTACCAGGTCTTAGGATGGAGACTAAACTCTTGTGCATTGTTGTTGTATTGGCTTAATTCTCTTTTCAAAACAAGAAATGGCTATGTAGTGTTGATGGGAGATAAGGAGATAAGTTAAATTACTTCTTTACATTATGTACAGTATAAGGAGCTTAGTTTCCCAAAAATTTCTGGAACATCAAGTTAAAGAAATGTCATTTTCCTTGGATTTTGAAAATCACACTATATAGACATATCACTAGGGCTTGGGAACATACTCTAAAGAACATGCTTTTGCATCTCATCTGTAAGTGCAAGAATCAAAGGTAATCTTTTAGATTCTACTTTACTGCATATTTGTGAATGCTATGAATGGCTTTATTTTTTTTCAAATTCTTTATTTCAGAAATACATTTAAAATAGTTTATGCGCAAGGTTGGGGGAAAATCTACTCTGACGTTATCTTCTTTTTCTTTTATTAGGGTTGAGTAAGAGTCATATATGACATTTTAGGAAAAAAAAAAACAAACACCATAGAAAAGGTATTCCTGAAAATTATTGCAATTAAAAAATCCAAACCTGAATTGGTTTGACTTTCACATATGATATTGTATCCTATATGAAATCCAAATTAAATTAAATTCTTGGCCTAAAAGGCCAATGGCAGGAATAGGAGATAAAAATACATTTTTTTAACGGCTCATAGCTTTCATACACTAAATCATATATATCAGTTGCAAACATAAAACCAGATTAATTCCATGACTAGTGTTCTGATACCTTTGACTCATGAACATGGAATTCAAAGACACGAAAAATACTGAATGTTAGAAAAATCATACATGTTATACTCAGTAGGTCAGAGCTTCTTTAACATTGATTTTAAAATGAAATCCCAACCGACTGTTTACCAGGTAGTGAAACAGAGGGAATCAAGTCCCTCTAGACTTGCTTGGAAAACCTTGAATATTCAGTAGTGCCAAATAGGCTTGAGGAGAAACAGTGCCTGGAATTTGCTCACATTACCTTCAGATGAGAATGAATTTAGTCAAAGAGAGAAAAGAAGAAAAAGCATGACCACATAAGCAAGCAGTAACACAGTCAAGTGTTGCTCAGTTGTGCATACTCTACTGCTCTTGTACTCTCAGGTACTGACACTAGTTAGGAAAGATTTGTGTGTGTTGGATCATTTCAACAATGTGTCAGTGTAAGAAAATTAAGTTATCTCTGGTATTGTGACTTATGACCTGCCAACTTGAGCTATACTTATGACCCTACTCAGAAAACCTCTGTAGTGCACAGAGGAAGACACAAACTGCAAAGAATAAAAAGGTTTTTTCCTAGCTCTTTATAAGGGCAGTGGAAAAAAGCCTGGGAGAAGAAGAAAGAAACTATAATGGAAGAAGCAAAGTAGTAGGGGGAAAAAACAACAAACCCAAAAGGGGGTGGGGGGGGTGGAAAGGAGGGCAAAAAGAATCCTTTTCAAAGAAAAAAAATATTATCCACCTTCCACTTGAGAGAGAAGCAGTAGGCCAATGAGGACATAGAGATTTTAAATAGAAAAACTCAGGTTGCACAGTTGGTGGCTCACAACATTTTCCACTTCTGCCATTCCCATGATTCACCTATACCTGAGCTTATAAGGAAGAGATTAGTAAATGAAAGGCAGAAAAGGAAGATATGCTCTGATAACCATCATCCTTATCAACAGTAACCAACACCCAGAAACAGAGGACAACTATTTTTTGCCAGTCTACACAAAACTTTATCTCAGAAATGGAGCAAAAAGTAGAATTTGAAAGAAGTCAATATTACCATTGTTTCAAACATTTCTTGAAAGTATATAATTACACTGTGCGAAGAATGAATAATATTGGAAAACATCTACAGCAAAATGGCAGTGGCTATGGTTAGGTGAATTTCCCAGCTTAGTCTATTTAATTTCAGTTTTACACATTTACTTTAAAATTTTGCTTCATTGAGTCATGTATAGAATCAAAGGCCTTTCTAGAAAGCTTTGTAATTTTAAGATTATTTCATATTAATTTAATTTTACTATCAATCAAAGGCTGTAGTATGTGGCAAGCTTTTGAGTGCCAGAGAAAACAATCCTTTATTGCTGTTGTTGTTTCATCAACAAGGTTACATAGTGCATTACTTCTGTCGGTCAAGCCTACTGTGCATGCTGGGGAGCCTTTCTTGTTCCCTCTAAGTGCACTGGCTACAAACATTCACATCCCCTGTATTTTGTCAGCTCTTTGTAGCTCCTTGAGTTTCTTATTTCATTCTAGAGTTTCTAGATATATCCCTACCCTTGCTTTTCTCCCAGAATAGAATACCCTCCTGTCTTACCCTCCTGCCAGAGTCTCTTGGAAACAATTCCTTCACTGATTTTCATATCTTAAAAAGCTGAAATAGGTGCACAGGTGAAAGTCTATAGGCTGATGCAGAGGCACTTTTAGGTTCTGGATGCGGTAATCAGAGTTTCATCTACTTTGATTTTCCCTTTGCAACCCATTGATTCACAGAAATTTATTAAATATAAAATTCCAGACATGGCACAGTAGAAGTAGACAGAAATGCCATTGAGCTGCATGTTGAATCTTCCTTCAATTTGGCAGTTATACTGCTGCTACTTCTTTGTATCACCTCTCTGCTAACCTATGGACAGCAAGGCTAAGCTGTTTTCCCTAGAACAGTTTAAACACACAATTAAACTACAAGGTCTTCTTAAAATGAAATCACTGTTTATTGCAACTGTGAGAACCATTCTTTTTCAGTGGTAAATAGCCCCAGTATTGTGAACCAAGTTAGCTGAGTAATCAGGTTTTTTTGCTTCTCTCAAGATATGCTTTTGTTAGTCTGGATAGGGACAATTCTTTGTCTGTTTCTCCATCATTTTGTTTCTACAATACCATGTCAAAACTGACTAATGGGGAGTAATTTCTGTAAGCATACTACATATTGCTATTCAATATTAAAATGACTGTCAATACTTATGGAATACTAAAATCACACTATATGTTTTAAAGAAAAATGTGAATACCTAGAACTCTTAATATGTCATTGTTACGCATAATAATACGCATTTTTCTTACAAATTGATATATTATACTTAGTATAAGACAGATAGCAACATTACATAGCCTGTTAACTGAAAAAGAAGTATTCAACACTAAAATAAAGTAAGAAATAATTGATTTTTTTTTTTTCCCAGGGGTTTCTACAGTTAAGTCAAAGTCTTCCATGAAATGCATGGGCTCTGTAGGTGTTACATATCTGGCCAGTATATAGATGATGAGAGCCACTGGAATTAATATATGCATTGAACTACAGAAAGCATAGCTTTTGATTTTCATGCTGTATCTTTCATATGTGCAGTTTTCTGTGAACACAGTGATGGCTTTCTATGTCTAAGACACCTTTGCTGAAACCAACTAGCTGGAAGACCAGCTGGAGATCTTTCCAAAATATACTTCATAATCTTGAAGGAAGGGTATTCTTATTTTTCTGGCCAGCAGTAAATTTTCTACCTCAGTAGCATGGCTTATGGTACAGTATTAAAGATCCAAGCTTTCACAGCAGGTTGTATTGGCTATGTAAGCTTACGCTGATTAAGATTCTAAGAAGAAACAGTCAAATATAAATACACAAAACAACAACACAAATTCTCAATTGAACTTAGCTAAATCAATGAAATGTGAATTGTGAATTTATCTCACTTTAATGTACATTATACTACTAAACCCAATTTAAGAAACGGTCAAATCCATGGCCTATAGATTAATCCATATTGATATTTTCCATGCAGTGTTATTTCGACTTTCCAGCACAAGATATCCAATACTACTGCTCTGTCTGTTGACAGTCACGTTGGATTCTTTTAATAAAATCCAGTATTGCATTGCTGCTAGACTGAACAAGAAGTGAATTTCCACATGGGAAATTTTGGAAGAAAAGTAGATGCAGGTCTTATTATTACTACACCCAAAGGCAATACATACGCTCTTTTTGACACATCAAATCTATTGATACATACTACAGAAATGGATACAAAAATCACCACCAATTGCTGCAAGATCACACTTGGAGGATGTGGCCTGGAGCCTGGACTCTTCCTCATCTGCTTGACTGTAAATTCCCCTCTAGTGGCTCTTTGGTGCACACAGACTTTGCAGGTATCACTGCTTGTTTTGTAAACAAGGTGAGGTGACAACATCTTGCTGATGTTCATTGCCTATAAAATAATTATTATATGAAGATCATGAAGACTGTAATAACACTTCTAGGCTCCATCTGCACCCCTGCCATGCACACCACAGAATTCTGTCACTGCACACCTGTGTGCAACTCAGAGCTGGAGCTGTACTGCAAAGTCCAGCTCTTTGGCTTATTTTCTCTCATGCCTTTGAAAACTGGTTAAGATTCTCTAAAGGTGCCAGGTTTTCCTTAAAAAAAAAGTCAACATTTCAAAATGACAATATTTCTTATAGCTTCTCCGTTTGGCAGACAGGTTTCCAATGAAACGCATGAAGATTTTCCTGGCAGTCCACATGGCATTTTACTTTGCCATCTGCTGGTGATCCCCAGTTTCCAGGTTCCTCTATTTTAGCTTACTCTTTCTGTGAAAATCTTCCAAAACTGGGAGCTCAAACCCACAAATAGTCCATGTGGACTTTGCTCAGTGGCCTGAGCTTGGTGTCTGGGAAGGCCTCATGCACCACATATGAGCATGAGGACCTTAGTCCTCCCATCTTCCCTGGGTAAGAGCTGGATCCCCTTGCTTTCAAGGCACTGACCCCTCAGTGCTATCTTAGCTGCCTGGAAGGTCGGGCTCAGACTGTGACTTTGAGTTTCCAGTTTCTCTGCTGTAGAGCCAAGGGGAGGCAGAGGTTGGCTGATTTACCTTCTCATTTTCATTTAGGAGAACATAGATACAAGGCAAGCCATAAAGAGACAGAAGGCTCTAAACTTGTGTTCTTGTTCAGTGTCACATAGAATTTTTCAAATTCTCTTGAGTAGAAATAAAAATCTTCTGCTTTGGTTTTGAACAGAAATTCCCAGTTTCTACTGAAACTGAGTGAAAGTGAAAAAAAATTTTCAGAGAAAATAACATATCAAATATGACATATATAGAGATTCAAATGACCTGAAAATAAGAGAAATGTTTTCCTTTTTTGCTTCCTCTTGAATGTTCCCGTGCAGTCTTCTCATTGTCATCAATGTGATGAAATATACTATAATCCCTGGTTTCCACTCTCTTAATGGTAAGCAAGTACATGGACTTTTCCCATAGCACAGAGAATAACACAGTCACTCTGTCTTGTAACCTCATTTTCCCCGAAAAAAGTAAAACTTACTACAGTTTACTATATGCGCAAAACAAATTACCAAATATTTTTGTTTCTTTTCTAATCTTGTTCAGGTATATTTATTTTAAAGGATGCTTGAAATTTCAGAGTGGAAATTGGCTTTTGAAATTGTTTTACTTCCCAACACTGTATCCCAATGGCTTGCCTTTTCACCTTTTTTCTCAGCTTGAGGGCTGTATGAAAAGGCAAAATATAGAAAACCAAAAAATCAGACTACAAATCAATTTCCAGAAAATGAAAATATTCTATTATTGTAATTTGAGATAGATGGCATTTGTAGAGAAAGCCCATTCTCATTAAGAATGAGATTTAGCTTTACTTTTTCACACTGAAAACTTAACCCTTGAGCAATCCCACAGAAATAATTTTATATTGTTAATGTTCAATGTTCAATGTGAGACCCTGATCCCACTGTAGTAATGGTAGAGATTCCATTACCTTCAGAAGAGTCAGATTAATTCCTGATGTCCTTGGCTGTTAGAGTGTCCTGGCATCTACCTAGCAGCATAAGAAAGTAAAGTACCATCACAGAAAAGGACCTTTGATGAGCAGCATGTCATTTGGTAATACAGACAATTTAAATCATATAGTACACATTATTAATCATTATCACATACCAGATTCTTGTCTTTGTGTTCACCTTTATTGACCTTCACATGTATGGCATCTTTCTAGAATGTAATTTCCGTCAAGTTCTAAGGTGTAACTCACGTCTGCTTACATTTACCTTGTTAGCAGCTGTGGTATTTTTTAATGTTAGGGTTAACATTACAGGAGGGAAGTTCATTAGGGATGTATGTGTTCGGAAAAGGAATTCTGTGGAAGGGAATACTTCTCTTCAGGAACTGTTTACTGTTCTCTTTTATGAAGAGAACTTCTTATTGCAGTGGAAATGATGGATTTGTTTTGTTTGCAGAAACTTGTGAACTTCCATTGTTCAGGGGTCTGCAGTGCAGGCAGTTGGCTGGGAGACAAAGGAAAGTTTTGTTGGAGGACTCATTTGGAAATGATGATTTCAGGAAGTGAAAGTTTGGCTTAGTTCAAGTTGTGATGAGCTTAAGATTTACATTCATTCAAGTTCCTTTGCAAGTTGTGGATAGGCAAGTGAGTTTATTCACTGCCACCTCACAAGTGGACCTTCAGCAAATCTCAAACTGCTGTTATGGTGCCTTCCTTAGTGGCAAAAATGTATTATAAAGTAGGGGGGAAAAGAATGAAGTTTGCTGGCGCAGTATAGGCTTAAACATGATCCAATATAATGCAGCATTTAACTCATCATTCTCTATTTTGTTTTATCCTATGTGACAGCAAGAAACAGCCAGGCAACATTTCTAGATATTAAACTCTTTAAGGGAAGAAGTCTCTTCATGTGCACTTTGAAGTGCCTCCAGCATCTTAGTTCTTTATAAACTGTAGTAATAATAATCATTTATTGCTATGCAGTGTGGTCTGGTTTCCCGTTTACATCCAGTATGATTGGCTGTGCTGTGTCGCTGTCCTGTTCATCACTTCTCACCTTGCACTTACATGCAACTTCTATTATGGTTATTTTTAGAAAACATAAGGCACTCAAATAACATGATTACAAGTGTGGAACACCAGCTTAGAAAATAGATAGGAGGATAGTTCACAGAAAGAAGCAACATACTGCACCGAAGCTGTGCAAGATCAAATCTGACATTGTAAAATCAAAGAGAGTGGGTTTAATAGGAAAATAATGTGATGAGATTACAATGACTCCTCCTTCTTAAAAGTTGAGTTACCATCGTTTAATGAGTTTCTGGATATATTAAAAAAAATCTATACCTGTGCCTATCTATAGAGGCAATATATGTGTGTAAATATGTGCACGTACACTTGGGATGTGTGTTTATGTGTGTGTGTGTTTTACAAAATACTCAGAAAACAGGGTGCTGCAGGAAACAAAACAACCAACTGTAAGGTTCTATAACACTGTTTTACATTTCTGGAGAGAAGTAAAATGACCATAAGTTTCCCTTTCACAGAATTTGAGCAATCTTCATAGAAAGCCTCATTTTCTGTCAGCTTCAGGAATGACATATATTTACATGCATTCAGACAGTTTGTGATGCCTGGAGGCAGTGAGTATTGGGGAGAGGTGCAGTGTGGAATGCTCTCCCAGCTCTGGCTGACAGAGGGTACTGAGTGTTTTGTTCCAGTTGTCAGTCGTTAGAGCACCCCTGCGATTTCTCCAGCTTCGTGCTGAAGGCTGTCTTGGTTTCTTATCGCCAGGATGGTGCTGAGCTGGTGGAGGCATAAAAGAATCTTTATCTTCCCTCTTTATTTCTGTGTAGTAGAGGAATGAGCCCAATATAATATGACCACTACAGGTGAAGTTTGTAAGTCGGTGTTCCTCAAGGTATTGACTTTTTATGATGTCTATCATGTACTAAGTAATGGAGAAATTTCGCACCAGATAACTATTACTCCTAATTATTTTTTCTCAATTTCAATTAAATACCGTAGTTGGTCTGTAAAAAATGCCACAATAATATTTTGTTTGAAAAATAAAATGACATACATTTTGCATATAACTGAAGCAAATTTTAAAATTATTATACCCCTCCTATCATAAGTACACTTTACTATAATTCTTCTCTGAAAATGCTTGTTTGCCCTAAACCTGTTAGATTATCTATATTCACTTCTTCTGATGGCTCTCACAGCTGGAAACTTTACTCTAGTCTCTGGTCAATTATACTTTAGGTCAACATAGTCTCCTTTATTTTTGGTTTCATCATTTAATTTTAACATTCCTTTTGATGCTTCTTCACTTGGCTCATCTTTCTCTGATCATATTTAGGTCAAGGTGTGTATACAACTCACTAACATCCAATGGGACTCTGCATAAAGCACTGGCTGGAGGTTTTATAATTTGCTGAAGAGCATAAATTTATTATTACATTTCTGTATTGATGTTACATTACTTTACATCTCTCACAGTAAGAAAATGTAGTTAGACATTATTCTAAATAGAGAAATTATATCCTTGTAGATTTTAATTGATTTTGAGTCTTAAGCCTTGATATTTAAGTCAATGTATGCAACTAAAATAATTTTAGCACCTTGAAGCAATGTAATTTTCACCTAAAACTACTTTTAATTTAAATTTTACTTCAAGAGGGATTGCTACAGGTCTTAAATAGTTGTCAGAGATGTCCACGATAAGGTAATATCTGGATGAAATCTAATGTTTTAAGAAAATAATTAATTTTAAGTAAAATAACTCAGCCTGAAACAGATGAAGGTTCAGGCTTCTGTATAATTTTTAATTTTAATAATTATTTTAGAGAATTTGTAGTTATTGAGAGCAGAGAACATGGAATAGGCTATAAGTATTCCAGCTCTACTGCTCAGAAGCCCATAGAATAATGTAGTCAGTAAAGAGGTGTCTGGGGACATTAGTTGACAAGGTCAAGTGGTTGGATTTAATCAAATTCATTTTGTGGCTGGAGATTTAGTCATGGCTATAAGACAGAGAAGTCATCTCAAATAAGGAAGCCTAACAAGAAAGCAATACATCATCTGCATGAAGTGAAATATATTGCTCTCAGACATTTAGCTTCATGGCAGGATTAAAGGAAGGTTTTAGAAGCACAGTTCTAGCATGGGCTATTTAAATACAAGTAAGTGATAATGTAAAGCAGTTGTGCTTTTTTTTAAAGTGATATTGTGAATCTCTGGTAACAGTTAAACATTATTGCTACTGGGATACACTGATGTAATGAACTGGTTCAGGACAAAGATCTGTATTTCATTACTAGTTTCAAAGTTTGTATAGCTTTAACATAAGGAACTGGTTTTCAACACCTTCTACAGCCATCATGCAAGTTTAAGGCAGATATGGCATAAGTTTCACATGGAACTGCTCTCTGATTTTCTTACGCTGTTTGAAAATGGAAGACACTGCAGGAGCTCAGCTGCAGAAACAGAAACTGAGCTGTCTCGTAGAGCATTGCTCATTACCTCAATTTAAGTTTCAAATCATATGAAATGTTTGAAGTTTAGAGCTTTGTATGAGCTACCAAATTTTGGAGCAGATACCCTGAAATTGTGATGATTTCAAGATCTGCAATCCTCTCAGAGAACAGGGGGATTTGTTATGAATTACTGATCAATAATTGTTCCTGTCTAAAATTGGAACCAGAGTTGTTGTGTGTCACAAAGAACATCCTCTGGTGTTTCAGATTTTTTTACTAGGTTCGTTTAGTATATGTATGCCTTTCTGTTCTAAGATAAATTTGCTATAAATGCCTTGCTCTGGATTTTCAAAATTTGAATGACTTGAACTTATTTCAAGTTGTTTTCTTGCATTCAATTCAAGACACTATTTTCAATACATAGGTATTTTAAAAAAACGTATATAACCCAAAATGAAATAATAAAAGTAAAGAAAATAGATTAAAGCTGTGAATATTTACAAAATGGAGAGTTCTTGGAATTAAAGACTCTAGGAATAGGTCTATCCATTTATATCACTCAGTCCAAATGCAGGAAATTTAGGTCAGATTTTCCTTTTTATTTATTTTTTAAAATTTAACTGAATTTTGAAGCTATAAATGAAAGTTCTTCACCTTGTTAAAATTTATTTTCATGATGTAAAATCTACCATGACAGGCATTAAGGCATTTTCTTTGTCAGAAGCCTAAACTTCCCATTCTAGAAGGCTATGCCACTACTCCTTAAATATTTTCTGTTACTGAATATTTTTTCTGAGTGTGATATCACAGTACTCTCTTTGTCATAGTAAAATACACTTGTTTCTCATCAGCACTACTCATAAGCCGTTCCTCAGGTTACCCAACTTTCTTTCATTTCCTGGAATTTCTTTTTTTTTCGTAGTGCAGCGCATAGGACCAAGGTTAAAATCCTAGGTCAAGGAGTTAGGAGTAAGAACAAGAGAGATACATTGACAAATACTGAAGAGAATAGGAAAGGTAGATTATAGAACCATGTAAGTAGGTGCATAAGAATTGAAAATAATGTACAAGGTGACCAATAGGCAAAATAAGGCAAACTCATCAAAATTTTTCTGTCTTTCAAATGATCAAAGCTTTGTTTTCATGAGGTAGAAACGGATGGTTCTTCCTCTAGGTCCCATATCTTACAGTCAAAGCCTTTTTCCCAACCCCCCAGGCAAAATGATGGGTTGGAGGACAATTACATAGATCCAGTGCTGTTTGTGGTGTTAAATTGCATGTTGCAGGTCGACGGCCCTTCTGACAGCATGATTAGAGTTAAAAGATGTTAAAAGTCACCAACTAGGGGTGATTTAAAAAGAAGATAAATATTAATTTCATACAAGCATTGGCTGGAAATCTTCTACACAGTAAATGTGTACAGGGAAAGACTGACAACCCGCATTTTGGCCAAGATAATCAAAGCTGACTTGAGCGCACCTGCAGCAGGGTTGCTAAAGACAGCTAACAACATATCTGAGCAGGACTTTCATTTTTAAAGCATTCCATAGTTATTCCAGTGGTTTTCTTCTATACATTTTGAAATATTTTGTATTTTAAGAGACAGAGGTTAGCCATTTAGATGTTGGTATATCCATATTATGAAGCAGTGAACAAAATAAAAACTGTGTGCTTCACATGCTTACCACCAAGCTCCAAACTTTCACACTTGCTTGTGGGGATATTCTCTATGGCTCAAAACACCTAAATATGTAAGCAGTCCCAAAGCCATTATGTGCCCTACTGCCACACAGATTTTATGAAATAAATTAATTTGTGCTACAGTGCAAAGTGGTGACAAAGCAAACCATGCTGTTAGTGATGTAACAAAAGTAAGAATGAGACATGTGACTTCAAAATAGTACAAAAATTCTTCATTAATGATTCCAGTCTGTAATTCAGGACTTGGATGTGCATGAGCAACATACACAAAATTTTGCTTTTGTTTTATTTGCACCAGTCATACAGAGTGAGTGAAAGGGAATAAAGTATGCGCAAAACTACATTGAATAAATA
This sequence comes from Picathartes gymnocephalus, assembly GCA_013390045.1. Classification (NCBI taxonomy): domain Eukaryota; kingdom Metazoa; phylum Chordata; class Aves; order Passeriformes; family Picathartidae; genus Picathartes; species Picathartes gymnocephalus. The sequence continues at coordinate 24,760 of WEKY01017427.1, read as the reverse complement.
AGCTCATTTGTGGCTATTTGAGTCTATTTGATGTAATCTACCATTTCATAGACAGAAAGTGGCCACAGGAACAACCTCCAGGGAAAGGATCATTTAAACATTGACAAAAAAAATATCTCTAGGATTTTGTTGGTCAATGGTCATACAACAGGAAAATACAAGCAGGAATATATGATCCATAAATTAGATTGTTTGGTGTTCATTACAGAAATACATTCAAATAAAGGGAAGCTGATTTGAATGAAACAAGCTTTATGTAGTTGCTTATGTCAAAGTGTAGTCTGTGCAAAGTAATTTGTTTTTATGATTGGAGAACACTACTCAGTTTTATTGAGGAAAATTATTTTATAAAATTGAGGGCAATTTTCTCCTTTGGGTTCTTGATGGGAAAAGGCTAGGGAGTGATTGATTATTTTTAAGGATATTTTTTTGGAGAGCTTCCACCTTAATCCTTTTAAAATCAGTGGCCGGGAAACAATCATGAACTCTGATTTTCTCCTTTGTATGCTGGTATAATTCGTAACTATCAGTATCAGTCAAATGATTGTCTCTAGGGCACCATTTTTGGAAGTAGCTTGAGTCAAAATTAAATTTTAATTTTCAAGAGAATTAAAAAGGAAAACTGAAAAGAATTCTAAGTTACTGGAATACTTCAGAAAAATCGCAATCCTACTTTTACATTTTTAAGTGCTGTGTGAATTTTTGGATGTTACATGTGAATTTTAGAAAGAGAGGGGAATTTGAACTAAATTTTGTTGTGAGCAGATATAATATGAAGGAGATAAATACCACATATATTGCCAATATCTCCAAAGTTAATGATGCATTTAAATCAACCAACTTTGAGAATAATTTAGCTTTACTGTGTTGTAAAGTGGGCTACTAAAAATCCTGTAAGTTTTCTCAAAATAATATGGGGTTACAAACTACTGAAGGGAACTGTACTTTCCCTTTGTTGTTCAGTCCACTGGACTATTATATCTTTCACTTATTTTCTAAGTTTGATGTTCAAAGTAAGCATTTAGCTCTGAAGGTAGAAAACCTTGGGGGGGTCACACTTTCAAAAGACTGCATGGGAAGATTTCCTTTCTAACGCAGTCAATTCTATTTATAGGATAAAGGCATAAATTGAAGAGTTGCATAAATTATGAACAACCCCTTTATAACCCAAAACATGTCCATGCTGCTGAGAGGAACCTAAAATCTCAAAAAGAGAGTCTATAGACTTTGAAGTTTCAATATATATTCCTATTCATGACGATGATGCATAGTTTTATATATACCTCACAGTGGTAGACAATACCAGTTCTGATGCATACAGAGGACAATTTATGCAACTGCTCTGAAGGGGGGAAGTTTCATTTGCACAATATGAGGAACAGATAGGACACAAGTACAGATGATGCCAGCTATCACCATGCATTTGTGTAAGAACATCCATTCAATGGATATACAGCAGAAGAAAAAATTGTTGAAAAAAAGTTGAAGAAGCTGATGAATGTCATTATAATGCCTTCATGGTAAACTGGTACAATGATACCTATAGACGAATCATCATATATGTTTCCAGTTTTCTATTTTTAATACCTTGATCATGCTTCTATGAATATTGTTGAGATGCTGGTGTGTATGCAACCTCCTCCACTGAAACTGGGCAGACTGAGATGCCCATAATATCTAATTTGGCATGAGCAGAGACAATGCTAATTGTTTCCAAAAGAAGTGTTACATAAGAGTTATGGAAGAAGACGAAGAAGAGAAAATGCTATTTTACTTCAGACTCTGCAACTAGGGTTGTACTTTATACTTATGTCACTACTTTATGAGACTTACTCTCTGAAGTCATAAACAATAATTAGACAATATTAATGTTATCTTTTCAGTGTTAAGCTATGTCTGCATGAAGTACTGCTGTTGGCTTATCTAAAAAGAAATTAAGATAGAAATAAAGATTTTTAAAGCACTACAGCAGTTCATTCCCTTTTTCCTGTTTCTTCTATTCTACTATTCCTTAACTTTCCTTCATTTTTCTCATATCTTATTCTGAACTCCTCCCTCTCTGAGCTTGTAAGTTTCAAGAAAGTTCATGCTACATTATTGTTTCCATGTCTGAGCAAGGTGCCAGTCTCAGAAGCCCATATTGTACAGTGTTAAGACTGTGCTAAGAGTAGCGTGTTCCTGGGGAGGGTAAGGTCATGGAAAGCAGAGAAGTTCTCTGAGCTGTAACAAAACTGACCTCTGAAGGCCACACACATGCCAAAACAGTAAGTTACTGCTGCTGTGGGCTGCAGTCTTGCTACTGGCAGAAATCTGCAATGTGGTGTGGGATTATATATGTTTCAGTACATTTCTAAGTTTTCAGTAGCCATCTGTAAGCAGTGGGGTGAATGGGCTGCATTTCAGACAACCAAGGCATCCAGGAATATTTCCTCATAGGACACTGTTCCTTCCATCCCATACTCCAGATGCTGCCATATGTGTGATATAATATCTTGTTGTGAACATGCATCCATATTTTCAGCTTTGTTCAAAAGATTTCTCTAGCTATGCCACACCTACAGAATTTTCTTTTCTAGCTGAAGGCATGGCACATGACAGGTTAGCTTATGCAAGTCAGTTTTGCAGTAGAACCTTGCTGATATTGAGATATATTTTTTCCTGTAAGGAGAGCATGGATATCAGGAGTTGAGTTGTATGTAAAATTTTTCAGAGAGAAATTAAGTTTTTTTCCAGGCATTACTACAATCCTGTGCAGTGAAAATTAGTATTTTACCTTATTATGAAAATCATGGCTACTCTGTGATTCTGATTTAAAGTTGCCCAAAAATGTCTGTGCAGTTTGGTAGACTATCATTTTGTTCATCGATAAGATTACCTGAGCAATATCAGAGAGCATCCAGTTAGGAAATGAAGAATAATCTTTGCCACTATTTTTGGATAACAAATAAGATATCAATTTTAATGTGAGATGAAAAGTATCTTGCATAACTGAACTATCAAAAGAGATCAGTGATTTCTGCTCTAAATAAATACATGAAAACAGACAGCAAACTGACACCAAGAAAATGGTAAGCTTTGCACCAACCAAAAATTAACTCAAATTCAGAGAATATCCTTTTCAAGAAAATCTGCTTAGGAATCCAGAAAGTTTCTTAGGTCACCATTTATTTCTATGCTATTCTTCCCTCTCCATATGTAGTGGACATGGGTTTTGGCCTCTAAAAACTGGCAGATCTCCCAGAATGGATGCAGAGGTCTGGACTATCAATGTGAAGTCTGACTCAGCACTGATTCCAGCACTCTGTGAGTCTGGCTTCCCACATTGCTGCATCCATTGAAATACTGTGGCCAGGAACTTCACCGTAGGGCTGTGATCAGAACATTCACAAAAAAAAAAAAGTATTAGCAATTCGATTCTAACTTGCCTACAGGACTGGTTGAAGGGGCAGTTCATATCCACTGGTCTCACCCATTCTCTTTGGATATCCTCAGATCTTCTGTAGGTTCCTTTACATGTGAGGAATCAACTTGCAGCATTTTTTTCCTATATGTCATCTAGAAACACACTGGGGGAGTTTTTTCTTCTTTATTTAAAAAGTCATAGGAAGCTTTACTTCGAAATTCAAAGCTCAGACTGATCATCCATCAGCCACCCAGTGATGTATTTAAGTCTCTTTTCTTGCTATCTTAGAATATGTGTAAGTCTGGCATGACCACACAGAAAATCTACACATTGCAAAATAACAATAAACTGTAGATTTTTCCAAGAGCTGGGAAAAGTGTGAATTGTCCCATATTCATGCTAGAGGGGTATAAATTCTGAACCTTAACAATTTCATGGTCAGTCTAGCTAACTATTTCACTATTGACCAATGAAAAAGAGGAATAAAGTTCCAAAAAACTATGCCATGTACTCTTTCTAATACTCTAAGTGGATAATACCTGGGAAAATACCAGCTTTTTCTTTTTCACGAAGAACTAAAGAACCAAACACTATGATTAGTATCATGGAAGAATCCAAGTCCTTCTATGGAAATCACAGCCTAAGAGCACAACAGAACCTATGCAATTATATATTTTAACATTACATATTTGATGTTATGAATAGTTGGAACTTGGTTATGTATACAACACAAAAATTAAGCACATTTTCTTCCAAATTCAATTGCTGCCTAAACTTCATGGTATCTTCATTATACAGCAGTATCTTCGCATACAATCTGTATCTAGATTTATGTGAGAATTCTGAAGTTATTTTCCTCAGTGTACATTCTTTTTTTTTGTGGGGGCAAAAAAAAAAAAGGAAATCCATAATTGCTACTCAAGAGGTTAATTCTGCTTCCAAGAAAACATTTCAAAATTTTAGTATTTCCTCCTTTCAATGAGAGAATGGAAAGATTTTTCTAAGAATCATTAAGTGTTCTCCAATGAAGGACATTTTTTTTAAAATTATGCATATTATCTATGTGTAAGAAAGTTGCTAACACTTGAAGATCATGAAATCTAAGCTGCACTTTTCCTAGTTTCTTAGCCAGAGTATAGGGATTTCAAGACTTTAAGTTTTAAACTGTGATAACCATTCAGATAGAGTGTTTCTATAAATCTTTGTAGAATCTTAGCAAGTATAGAGAGTTGGAAGTGATGAAGTTCAAGATGATGAAGTGAGCCTCTGTGAAGGTTATCTTCTTCTTCCTCGGATATTGTAATTAACTAAGAACATACATCTTCTGGACTGGTCCTATACCACCACTGCTCACATCCAGTTACCATTTTGGTTGAAGAAGAGTTTTTAAACAATTCTCACTGCATAATTTCCTAATTATCTGTCATCTTTAGGACAGATGGCCATCATTCCCTCAGTACAAAAACTGGACGCATTTTTCCCCTGCCCCCATGCTCAGAGTTGACGGCAGTTGGCTCCCGGGTAGGGTTACTGGTCCCCCAGCCATGCTGGCCAAGCACTCTGAGACCACTGTCTGGTTGCTACAGGCAACTTTAAACAGGTGAGCACCAAGAGCCAGTGAATGGTACAGGCACTGCAACCTTGGTATGGACATTGTCACGACATAGCAGTTTCTAGAGCAGTTCAGAAAATTATGCAGTTAGGGAGGGAGAGGTAATTTGTAAGGTTTAAAAGATCTACTCTGAATGACGCTTTCTGCAGGTTAGCAGAAAATGCTGGGCCTATTCTTGAGCCCCGAGGGAAAGATACACAGGCCCTGCCACGGCAAAAGAAAGTGGCCTTGCCCACACAGCTTATGGGAAACAGCTCCTGGTGAGCAGCACCGGAGATTGGCTCAACAATAACACAGCGTCAGTGACCACGTGTGGAGCCCTGGCCCAGCCTCAGCAACTACACACGGCCTGCTACACAGCGTGTTCATCTGGGATGTACCGCAGGCTGCTTGCTCTGCCAGAGAAAATGGGCAATTCCCATGAAGTATTAAAATGTACTGAGTTCCTCTATAAATTAGAGGAAACGGCTCATTAGTTTACACCATTAATTACATTAATGTAGGAGGCATATGTATGTTTCTTTTTTGGCATTTCACAAACAGCTTTTTTAACTTTAGGTAAATAGGCCAAAAATAACCTGAAATACATTGGAATGACTAATTGTAATAATCCTCTAAGAGATCCAACATGTCTCTGAATGGCCATAGAAATAATACAACTTTATATGAACTCTTTTGAACTGATGAAGCAGAAAATAGTCTTAATACCTCAGAATAGACAAAATATGTAACTAACATTACTATTCAAATATTTACAAAAGCAGGAGTCAGCACAAAAACGATGTTATGTAATTTACCCTAAACAGTATTTAAGAATAAACACCTAGAGGCTCTAGCATTGCTTCATTTTGCATTGCTGTTTATCATTTATTTGGAACTGGTTTGTGCCACGTAAAGTGTATTAACTTTTAAGCTATAGTGGCAGTTTTACAAGTTACAGTTCATGTATTCAAATGTTGGAACCAGATTACTCAACTTCATTCATTAACATTTAAACAACAGTAGGTTTAAAGGCAGTATCTGTCAAATTGCCTGTGCAGACTAAAAGCTGTGTGAGAGTCTGGCTACGAAATAGACACAGAAGTAAACAGTCAACCTATATGAAGGAAAAGACATTGTTATTTCTAATTAGGGAACCAGACTGCAATTTAAGAGAGTTGAGAATGGATAAGATAAAATACAAACTTAAATTTGAAAGATGGTTATCACATCCATGTAAGCCCCCTTTAGAGACTTGTTCTGTAACAAAACCATAGCAGAGCATTTCACCTGGTGCATTCTTATCACTTTTATCTATTGCCATAGAATACCTTCCTGAAGAAACTACCACTGTTATACTGACAGTTAACCAAGAGCCTACACCTCTAGGAAAGAAGTTGAAATACAAAACTGGCACACCACAATCACTTCAGCTAAACAAATAATTTATTTTATAATCAGATTCTTTAAAGTATCTGAACAACAAGAAATGTTAAATATTGTTCACAGATTCCATCACATTCTTTTCTTTAATATAAAACTGGTTTTTTAAATTCAGTTATCATTTACAAACACTATTTTTAACAAAATATGATGGAAAATTTTAGTACATCGCCATGTTAGAATTCCTGCTTATATGAAGACTTCTGCAATATTGCCCCAACAAAGAAGCACTGAATGTGTTAAGAGGTTAAGTCAAAAACTGCTTCTGTTGAGAGTATTTTGACCACAGATGTAAGACTGAAAGCAATGCTTAACAGTTTACCTGAACACAAGTCCGGCTAGTGAAGCTCTAAGAACACTTACTGTTGTATTACATTTATGTGTCACATCTGAAATTTCTGGAAGCACAGTAATAAAGACATTTCAGTGTCAAATGTCCTTCCTTGGCATCCATGAAATCGGGCCGATTCTCTTTTGTTTGTGTGGATGGGTTTTTTCCAGAATTTTTTAAAAGTCAGTGTTGGGCAACACTGAGAACGTGCTAATGGGCGTGCAATGCTTGGCAATGCACTGAGCTACAGAGAGCATAGTCTGTTCATAGTGGGTCACTTACAACTATATGTGTAAGTAAGATTATTCAAGAACGTTCAAGAGAAATTTTGTCCAAAGACACAGACTGTAAACATGAGCACTGCTAATAGTTTTAGCTTTGTCCAAATACTTAACTGGTGTCAGTAACGGGAGCGTCAAATGTTGGCTTCTACCATGTAAGATAAAACGTTCACTATTGCCACTGTTTAGAAAGGCGACACTTACGAAGCCGAGGGAGTCAGTCGGCCGGCTTGTCTCCCTCGCTCACCTACAAGTCAAAATTCGAGCACTCGGGGGCGCGGGGTGGGGGCAAACAGCGATGCCCGCACAGCCAGGACTCCCCAGGCTACCGCAGCCGAATGCAAGCGGCCAGAGGACCGCAAGGGAAGGACGCTGGCAGATCGCCCGTCCGTCCGTCGGCGCAGGCAGCGCCCCGGGCTCCGGGCCGGCTCCGGCGGCAGCACCTGTGAGGCGCAGCGGGACCCCTCCGTGCGGAGGGGATGGAGGAAAACCTGTCCTGGGCTCCCGGCCTTGGCCGTGCGGGATCTCCCGGCCCGGGGCCAGCGCGGCGAGAAGCGCCTGCTCCTGCCGGGGGCAGCGCTGCGGCCGAGGCTGCGGGCGGAGCGTGGGGGCACCGGCTGTGCCGGGACAGCCCGGGGATCCCTGTGAGGGGCGGGGGGACGCGTGC
>WEKY01017427.1:4413-11913 GCA_013390045.1 Picathartes gymnocephalus | reverse complement strand
GTTGTTTAGATTTTTTTTCCTCTCAGAGTCCATTACTGTTCTGCAATTAAAAGTATTTGCAATTACGTCAGTGATGCAGTACTGCAAAATAGAATTCACGGCTTGGCGAAGTTTTGCAGGTGCTGTTAATAATAAAAAAAGGTATACAATAAAATTTTTCTGTGATGATACAATATTGCTTTCGCCCAGTTTTTTTTTTTATTCAAGAGTAGAATCCCTGTGGAAGAACAGGAAAAAATACTTTAAATTATTGGAAATGTGCAGGAAATATACCAATTAGAGACCCATAAATCATTCAATGTGTTTTGTAAGTTTAATAGAGGCACTTGTACAGGCACAGTGGTGCCTTGTCATTGATATCCAGTAGGCTTATATGTAGGTGTTTGGTTTAGAAACAGAATTAAGAGGTGAAATACTCTCTCATTTTGTATTTTACCCTCTCCTATAAAATTCCAAAGTAACAAAATGCAACCCACAGATAGCTTTAACACGTGTCATTGCTAAAGTAGGCTAGGAAATTAAATATTTTCTATCTTCATCTTTTTTTTTTTAATAGATATTTTTCTTCCCTGACAGAGTTTCACTTTGTACTCTCCTTTAAATTGCACTGTAGCACGTTAAAGGCACTTACAATGGTTTCAGTTTAATCAAAGCAGAGGAGTAGGTAAGCAGCTGCCTATACTTCTTGTGTATGAATCGTGAATGATGATTTTTAGCTTTCTGAGACTGAGTATTAATTTGTTGCAAACAACTGATATTTATGGTGCAGGATATTCACCCTGTATATTTGCAGTCATGCGTTAATAGAAATTTAAATGTTTTTAAGACATTCAGCTGGCATGGAAAAGAATGCAATTAGCTTTTTTTTTTTTTCCCCCTGGTATCCACTAATTCCTGTTTTTGCTAGCTGTACAATAACTAATGTAAAGGTTCATACGGGGCTCTGTTTGATGAAGGAAGGAGGGAACCAAACTGTCCATGAGTACGGCCAATTACTTCCATTAAATATAACATATACTTCATGAGTACTACAGAGGTAACTTAATAAGAAAACTTGCTGCAGAGTCATACAGCTCACTTGTAAAAACCGTTTTTTGGTCAAAACACCATTTCTTAAGTCAGAAGAAAATTGTTCACTTTGCATGGTAAGATGACTAAAGCAAATTACAAGATGGACAAGATTTTTTTTTTTTAGAGAGGAGCTTTTCCTTTCTTCTTATATGATTTTTATGAAACTTTTATAATATGTCCCTAAAGTGGGCGAAGGAATCCCAGAGACTCTTGATGAGGTGTATTGACATTATGTATGTCCCAGATTTAGTTTATGACTAAGCACTCTAACACAAAGATATAATTGCTGTTAATTTAAATATACCCTGTAAATTAAATGGTAGGTGAAACCAGTTTTCCTCTTTGATTTGCATGGATCTGTCTTCAGGGTTGTTATCTTCCCAGTGAAGCTTTCACCTGTGGGTTTTTTTTAGTTTTTTCTATTCAAATGAGGGATAAAACAGGCTTCCTACTAGATAAATGTATGTTTGGCATTTCTATTCAAAATCCTATGGTTTATATTTTATATATTCTCTGAAAACGTCTGCTTTAGCTTTCTTTGCGCTATATTCTAGAAGAGTGCTTTTAGTCATTCATGTTATAGGTATTCAGTGTGTACAATTTGTATAGCTTCTATTCGAAATCTTGAAGTTCATTTCTCTCTTTTGAATGCAGATGAAAAGATTTAAGTAAAATAATAGGTTTGAGTTGTGAAGGTACTGTGATTGAGAAAGCAATGTACCCCTTCAAAGGTATTAGCATAAAGATAGCACATTTGTTTATTATGTTTCAAAATCAGCTTCTAGTATCTCTGCCACAGGTAACAATTGACTTTTCAGGCTTCAAGTTAATAGCCTTGTCTCTTGCTTGTAGGGATCAATATTAGTATTAATTAATCACCATTATCAGCCCTAGGATCTGGTTCTATTTGTTGTTACATCAGCAAAATATCAATATAGAAAGTGGACTCTCTGATCGTCATGGCAACTTCATCTCTTGGGTCAAAGAAAGTTTATCTTATCTGTGCATGGAGAGTGGCAAACTGTTTAGGGATCTAGTTTGAACTCTAAGAACATTGATTTAGTTTTTGTTTGTGAATAGAGGCTGAATTCCAATCACAAGGGATAGGTAAGATTTAAATATTAATGCCCACAGGCTTGTCTGAGAGGGTGTCATTACCATTACTGTCGGATTGTCTTTTTGAGATGAGACAATGGTAGAGGAGAAGTGTGTAGTCAAGACTATTTACACTTTAGTAATTTGTGCATTGGACAAACAGGATTTAAAGTGAAAGTATGCAAATTCCATAGCATTTATGCAGTAATATTACTTCTCCCAATCAATACATGGTTAGGGTTTCTTCCACTTAGTAACTTCAAAATAGCACAGAAACACAGATTATGAATTGGTAGAAGGAACAGATTTTATTATGCATATAATAAAAGATTTTTTAAGAAAGTGTTTGAGAAGTGTAGAGGAAGAATATTGATGTTTCATTTACTCTGGAATTAATGGCAAATAGCCATCATGGAAAATCTGAATGCTACAGTCTGGTTAGTTATTTTTGTGTTTTATAAGTTGATACAATTATCTCATGAGTTTGCATTAATAGAATATTGATAGTGCTATTTTATCATGTCAGAGCTCCCTTTTTTTACATTCTTAAGTGCTTCTTAAAAGTTCTCAGATAATGGACCTGATTTTGTGTTATATGTAGTCAGAGTGTGGTTAAATCTCACTTGGAGGGATTTAAAGACTAAATGATTGCAAGCACAAAGATTACTTTGAGACACAAATGCGTTTTCTTTACTCAGTTGTTTGTAAGTGTGTGTGTGCATTTATTTGTCTGATAGTTCCTTAGGACATGCTTTATTGGAGATGAACATACAGATAAAGATGTAAATAGATGAACAGTATCAATATTCTTGCTTTCTAGGTAATATTTATTTATTCTTTTTCATTCCTAGCGTGTGAAGTAACAAAAAACCTGTGCGTTTTCCTAATGCAGCTAAATATTCCTTTAGGAAATCCCAAATGCAATAAGATCAATTCAGTACATTTGCAATATTGAAGAAGAGCTCCTATAAAAATTGCGAAATAAACCAGCCAACCAAAACCCAAACACTTGCATAAAGCCTACACTGCAGAAGGAATCACTTTTCGGTATTGACATTTCTCATTGATTATTCAGTTTTATCTAATGCTTTGAAAGGGTAGTGCCATCATCAGTTGGTAGCAGATGCAGGCAGTTGTCACAGTAGCCTTTTCTTTCTTAAAAAAGAAAAAGGGATGTACCTTGATATAAATGTTATACAATCATCTGTTGTATATTAATAGCTCCTGATATTGTTTGTGTAATCATAACATTGAAATTAGTTTGTATAAGTTAAAATACTTCAATAAACAAAAAATGTTCCTATTTTCCTCCTACATATATTGAATAAATTTTGTCCTCATTATTTTCCATCTATCTTTTCATTTTTCTTATCTCATGTTTCCTGTGTTGAGGAAGGATGTCATGTAACACTGTCACCCTTTGTAAATGCTAGTATTTTTTTATATTTTTAAGATCTAGTTAGGATTTGAAAACATGTTTAATAAATGTGATGATGTATTTATCAAAAACCTTTTATGTTTATAGAGCTAATTTGGTGCAAAGCTCATTTGTCTCTTTTTTTAATATTCATTCAATTTCTTAACTGTGCGTGTGTAAATAAAGCTGGAGTGGAACCTTTAACTTTCTTATTTTTTGATTACCACCATGTTTTTTTGTAAAACTTTTATAATCAAGATTTGTTCAATTACAATAATTTTGCAATGTGAATATAATTTCGTATCAGAGTATCAAAAATAACAGTGCTTTAGCAATTAGTGAGTTACTCTGATGTGTATTTATAAACTCTTCTCATCCATTACTCTTTGCACTCGCATAAGTGAATTAGAGGGATGTTGCTTTATTCTTCCAGACAACTGAAGCTTTCAGACTGTGATTAGCTGACACAACTGCGTGTCACATACTGTTTTTACTATACTCGATCCTTTTACCTTAGATTCAGTATAGCCGAGGACAGTAAAAATCTTCTTGATTTTTACACTTTTCCATTTTTCCTTTCCAAATAATAAAGGTCTGATGCCAACTGCAGTAAAATACTACAGCGTTTCCCGTGTTACTGGGTTTCTGATCCACCTAACACTTTTTTGGAAGGTATAAATATATGAGAAACTTAAGGAATACAATCTTTAACTTCATTCACAGAAGCAGTCCCGTTGATAATACTTAACATGAATGTGAAATGTTTATAGGGTAGGAGCTTAAGAATACCCACAACCACAAATGGTATCTAACAGTTTGATGCATGTAAAATTAGAATGTAGAGTAGAATAGAGACTAGATTTAAATGGAGTGTTTTCATCATGTTCAAAGGAATTCCATGATTTGCGTTTTGTCTCCTGTGCTGTATGTGTTCCTTTTCATATTATCTGAGAAGTAAAAATCAACTACTGTGGCAAAAGTTACACAGAAAATATAATGGCTTTCTAAATATACTTGCAATTAATATTGAAAAGTGATTTTTAATGAGAATAGAATGAATTTTACTGTAAAAGAAGAAATTCCTCATAGACTCAAATACGATGAGAGAAGTCTTTCTGTGTGCCTGTTATGAAGATTTTCTCTGCTGAAATGGAATTATCTTGAAAACAATTTTTATGGTGATACATGGAGGTGTTCATTAGGCTGAGAAGAAATTCTTCGCAGGGTGTTACTATTTTTTACTTTTGTAGTTGCAGAACGAGCCTCAAAGGAGTGGTGTGTTTTACTCGTGTAATTGGGATCATCATTAGAACCCTGCTATTTAAGACTTGATTTTATTTCTGTTATTAAATGTGTAGATTAATAAGATATTGTGAAAAAAATTGCAAGGACATTGTCAGATCTACTTGAAATTTTGTGTATATTCTATAGATACCTAGGTTTTGTTTCCACTTTTCATTTTCAAATTCAGGCTTCATATTAAATAGCAATAAAGATTCCTTCTCTGAAGTTTTGAAGAAGTACAGCAAGGATTTTCGTCAAACATTTTAGACTATTTTATGCAAAGAAAATGAACCATCTGTAACTGATGCGTCAAAGTAGGACACAATTGTTAAGCCAGTGAAGACAGTGATAAGATTACCAATGCTGAAGTAGCAGTAGTTTTTCTAAAAAAGAACCCTCAAAAAACCTGTCTCCACTCCCTCCCACCATCTCATGATGCAGAATTCACTAATAAATATGTATGAAAAGGCTTTTGGAAGCAGTAACTGATCATTTTTGGAAGCTTTCAGTCATACTGGTTTTTGAGTATTGTATCTGCTAATTGTACTTCATCCATTTCAGAATAAGTGCAGACAAAATCCTCTAGTTTTGCAGGATGCAAAAGAGAAAATCTGTATGTCTGCAAAAATACTGATTTTTGGGGCAATTTAAATGTTTCAGTAATCTATATTCACATGAAAAATACTGAAGTACAATTGAATAGCAAAGTGTATGTGAATAGGATGCAGTACCTCTGAGAGGACCTTGGCTCCCAAGTAGCTTAACTTTGTAAGGATACTGCCTAATTTTTTAATAAAAATGCATATATATTTCTATTCTTAAAAAAACCCCAAAACTTGCTTGATAGTTGTTCCAGAAATGCATTGTGGTATTTCAGTGAACACTAGGAAACTTAAGAACTGAGAAAAAAATCTCAAATATTTGACAGTTTATCTGGAAAAAATATTGGCTAGTTGCTAAAAATACAAGTGCACTCCTTAACCATGTGCATCTTGGACAAACAGACGCATATTTTGTCATCAAGTTACTTAAGCTTCTGAAGTCAGGGCTACAACTGGGTCAGATGATAAGATGAGCACAACAGAAAAACGAAGAGTGGCTCTGATAAAAACTGATTGATTGATGTCTGGCTTCCCCACCATCACAAGCAGTTGACAGTTAGTTTGGGATCAGATGATTTGGCTTTTGCGATAGAAGATGGGGCCTGGTAGGCAAGTCTGAAGGACAAAAAGGTCAGTTTCTGTACTGTGTCAGGCAGTGCTGGGTTCCCACAAGGTGGGGTATTGGATTAAGATTTTCTTTAGTTACAAGACTTAACTTTCCATGGTCCATTGAAAGGCCAAGTAATCTGGTCAGTATTAATACAAAAATGCAAAAGACTTTTAAGTTGTGAGAGAAAGGAATGAAAGCAGAGGAAGTATACCTGTTGGACCAGTGAATTAGAGAAAAAACATTTTTGCTGTTCGATTTCTGTATTTGCTTTAAGCGTCATAGTTTAAAGCATTAAACAGTTTATAAGGTCTGACTTTGAAAATCTGGTTTCCACAGTAGATTTTTCACTGCAGCTGCAATGAGTTTATGTTACGTATATTTTGAGGGACTGTAATGAAACATTGTGGATAAATTAATTTCAGCTTTTGAAATATTGTGATTTTGTGATCTCTTATGTACAGGATAGCACATTATACCTTAAATATATGTGTTTTTCTCTGGATTAAGAATAATTAGCATTTTATGCTTAAATATAATTAAAATAAATTTACGTGAAGTGTGTTTTTGTGAACTGGAGATAATTTATCAATCTATGACGGTACCATGACCACCTAAGTGGTTATGGGGGTTTCTGTGGTTGTGTGTATTGTTTTCAGAACACATTTACAATTAGCACTCTCTGTAACAGTCACAGAAGGAGAGAAAATGTGCAAATGTGCAAATGAAAATCAAGATATAATATCTTTGGAACAAAAAAGATTTTCAAGATGGCCATGAAAATGTGTACAACTGCCACAGAATTGGAATTTGGACAACTTGGATTTGAATTTAGGTTTTTGGACAGTTTGATACTCTCTAGAAATCCTTTATAATGTATTGCTTTTCTCTGAGTTTTAAGGGTCACATCTCCAAAGGACAGTTGGGTCTCAGCTAATGCTGCTGACTTAATATCAGTAAGATGAATTCTGCAAGGTGCTGTATTGCTGATAGTATAGCTGGAATGCAGTATGAAAGAACCTGTAGTGTAACCTGGAGTGTTACTAGTAATAAATGATCAGTGCAGGTGAACTGGTGGTCATTTGAACAGTGATTAGTTATATTTCAAGAAAGGTTATTTTCTTTGTGTATAATCTCTAGTGACCTGCATCATTTAAGAAATAATACTTAAACAAAAGATCCTTTCCAAGAAATACACAGTTTTATTCTGGCTATTTTGTACACCTCTTTTGAGGTGTATGTTAAAGACATATTTTAAAACACAGAACTCAAGGCTTAGAGAGTTATTTTGAATGCATATTTAAGGCAAGACTGTGGAAGTGTTTAAGAGCTTCTCCAGTATTATGTTGTGGTGCATCCCTTTGGCATCAGAGCTTTGTTAATTTTTCATAGATTATTATGCTGATCTCACACAGCATTACTAC
>WEKY01017411.1:4077-25254 GCA_013390045.1 Picathartes gymnocephalus | reverse complement strand
AAAAAAAAAAAAAAAAAGAGTACGTAGAGGCTGAAAACAGCATAAATCTCCCACAAAAAATTATTTTCTCTGCAGCCACATGTGAACACATGAAAAGTCAGATACAAAGACAAAGGGTAACTTTTCAGGGGGAAGCAGGCTAGTAATACGCCTGTTAAATAGTATAATAGTACAACTGTATAAATGATAATATTCATACAAATTCTAAACACTTGAGAATTAAAAGAGTAATGGAATTATAAATATAATTTCTTGCTATTGTATAATTTCATGCGTCCTCTATTGTCTAGGAACTATGTGAAACAAATTAAAATACTTGGAGGTATTTTTGTTTAAAAATATTTTTAAACCATCTCCTATAAATGCATGAAAAACTTGACACTTTTGAAACAGAGGAGATAACACCACCCTTGAGAAAGTCAACAAAATATACTGGTTCATTCAAAAATCATAGAAATGGAGACAAACCATTTGTTAAATAAAAGGGACAAAAGCTAAATTTTCACCTAATTTCTAATAACTAAAATCCTCAATCATCAGAGGAAAAATAAAAATACAGAGAATTAGGAGACATTCTGCTCAAAGCGAGGTTTAGATTTGTCAGAAAACTAGAAAAAAATACAATCCGAGTTAAAAAAATCAAAAATATTAGAAAAGGTAAAATTAAAAAAAAAAAAAGAAAAGACAAGGTAATGAATTTTGAAAACACCACAATGCATAGACTAAACTATGACATAATGTGAAAAAAAAATTCTATCAACTATGAGTAATTCAGGTAGTAATTATTAAATTTTTCTTTCTTAAAGAAATTAATTGTTTATTTTTCTCTACAGTTATGTGACATTTCACATGTTACAGTGATGAAAGTATCTGGTAAACACTATTTAAGTTGTTGAAAGAAACTGTGCGTGTTTACTGGGGAGATGAGGAAGGACTTTCCATCAGGACTTGTAGTGATAGGGATAGAGTAATGGGTACAAATCAAAAGGGGAAATTTAGGTTAGATATTAGGAATAAATTCTTCCCTGTGCGGGTGGTGAGGCCCTGGCACAGGTTGCCCAGAGAAGCTGTGGATGCCCCTGGATCCCTGGAAATGTTCAAAGCCAGGTTGGATGGGGCTCTGAGCAACGTGGGATAGTGTGAGGTGTCCCTGCCCATGGCAGGGGATTGGAACAAGATGATCTTTAAGGTCCTTCCAACCCTTGAATATTCTGATTCTATTCTGACTTGCTGAAGAATGAGGAACACGTTCACCTCTAAAATTTTGCACAGAAATTTGTCTCCGAAACATGTCAGAGCACGGCATTTGCCAGCAATGCTGGAGCCTGGTTGCAGTGGTCTGGGAAGGGGTGCTCTAAATTTCCCCTCCTGAATGTGACTTTTCTGACATTGAAGCTGTGTCTCCAGTACAGCTGGACAGGGACAAACGCACACCCGGTGACCCCTACAGAGGTGCCGTCGCTCTTGCATTGGCACCGCCGCTTCCAAGCCACAGCAAGAAATTCCAAAGGTTCCGTGACATCAAGATTAGCTACAAGCGTTTTTCCTTGCTAAGCACGTTGTTACACAGTGTGGAATATCCCTCTGACCTGACTTTGTCCCAGCCTAGTATCTTGCCAAGCCCCACCCTGCTCACTGCGGGAGTCAGAACGGGAAGTGGAGAAAACCTTGGCACTGCTCAGCCACAGCCAAAATATGAGAGAGTTTCAGACATGATTACAAAACACAGTGTTACGCAGGCTGCTATGGAGAAAATTAACTCCACCCCAGCTGGACCCAGTACAATAGATAAAAAGCAAATTACTTAATCTAATTATGTAATTTAATGAGTAAATAAATATTAATTAAGTAGATATGATAACCACTACATCTATTTCAGTGATATGAAGCTTTCACATTGGTGACAGTTGGTGATACTAAATGACAAATTAAAGAGAGGAAAAAAAGAAAAGGTAAAGGTGATTTTTGCATACTTACCACTATTTAGGTAATAGGGAATTTTAACCTCCTGGGGAGGAAAGTCTTAACTAACAGCTCAATTTTGAAAAGTTGCAAGAAGATATGAATCCCTGTGTTAACAAATCTCACAGTCAGACCAATACTGTCAAAAATCACACTCCTTGCTTGATCTCCCACCCTTTTGGAAACAACATATTCAATATCAGGAGGCAGCCACTGTGTTTATGTTTGAATCCTATTCTCTGCACATTGTTCCCATTTTAACCCAGACAAATAAAGCATAGTTTTCTTTTTCCGGGTTAGAAAACAAGATATTTGGTTCTCACTGATCAGATTTTATGGTACTGCATGAACTGCTGGGATTTTTACTTTGTGCTACAGGATTTACACTGACCATCTCCTGTATTCAACTTTCACCATGATGCTCCACTATGCATTGAAGTAAATATTCTGAATTCTAAACAGATGTCTGAGTGTAGCATATCCACTGGGCTCACTGAACAACGTACCAGTAGTGATGATTTTGGGACCTGCTGGACAGCAGTTTATTTTCAGACACCTTTAGACGTATCTTTCTAAAAACCCTCTTTCATAAGGAGTGCTTAATGTCCACAGATTTTAGGCTCCTGGTACATCGAAGGAACTTTTTGAAGAACTTCTGAAAGTTTCTGAACTAATGGAAGGTGTTCCTGTCCACAGCAGAGGGGTTGGAACTGCTGATGATCTGTAAGGGCCCTTCCAACCCAGATCATTCTGATTCTATGATAATGTGTAATAGAATCTTAGACTATGGCAATGTAAGTGGGAAATAGCTTGTTTTCAGCTGTATGACATCGTCCTATTGGTTAAGAGCACATTTAGGCAAAGCCTGTGTGATCTGTACCCCCAACAGATTGCTCTGAGCCACACAACCTTTTATGCTTTCTAAGCACACTCTGGGTTCTCTAAAGGAGACTTTTTTTTTGCCACTGGGCTATATCAGATTAAAATTGTGCTGCTTGAGCTGGCTCAGCTAAGCCAGACATGACTGAAGAGGGGTCAGAGAGCATTAACCCTTGCACTCCATACCGCAGAACTGCTCACAGAACACAGCATGTGGCCTCCTCATGCTGCTTAACAACATCAAAGCAAATCCAGGCTGGTGATCCAGGGCATTGTGGTGCTGATGAAGAGACACACAGGTTAAGTAGCATGGATAAAAGAGACAAATTCAACACCTATAGTCAGGCTCAATTCAGTGGGCTACATGTGGAACCAGAGTCTGGCAGCCCTGCAAACACCCTGAGTCACTTGCTGCTTCCTCGACTGTAGACATCAAGGTAGGCAAAGTGACTAAACTAATTGTAGATTTTGTCTATGATTTTAAAGGGGGTTTTTAAGCTAAGAACTGAAGCTTTCAGTTCTTAAAAGCTTTCGGTTCTTAAGAAAAGGCAGTTTTGGAAAGAGTCATTCTTTCCTGCTTTGGAGTCAATACAAAATTCTACCTGAGGAAAAAAAAAAACACCTCTTATTTTGAGGTCTTTTTTTTCTTGTTTTGTTTTGGTTTGTTGTGATTTTTGGTTGGTTTTTTTTTTTTTTTTGGCCTCTGTGTTGATCTCACCCAGACTTGGCTTTTTGCCTGGTCATTTCCTAGAGCCCAATGGGAAACATCAAGGAGGCTGATGCATCAACTTTCACTATCTGCAAACTAAGAAGGAGGAAAAGAAAAAAGGACCAATTTCATGGCACAAAGAGTCTAAAGTGGTAGGGTAGGGAAAAGCTGCCCAATGCTGTTACCTGCTGTCAGAAATGGATCTTTAATGGCAGATAAAAGCTGATCATGTCCCTAAAGTAAAATAAACCAAAGGATGACAGCAAAAGATATTCATGGGGAGTGAAAGGAAAGTGCTTTGCTTTGGAATCAGGCTGTAAGGAAAAGTGTAGCTAAGGATAATTCATTTTACAATCTTCCCCAGGCTGTATTAGTCCTCTTGCAATTTTGGAGAATAATAGAACTAAAATGTCCTTTCCTGGAGCTGAGAGTTCAGCTTCATTGGATCTTTTTTCCGTATGTTGGAATTTAGATAGCAGGGAGATATGTCCCTTTCATCACCCAAAATGGACAGATATGGATCATTATGTTGCCTCTTCTAATTACCTGGAAGGATCAGCTAAGCTTAGGGATGTAGTGCATTTTTCTCCAGAAACAGCCCACCATTTTTCTTGGAATTATGTCAGCTAATTCTTATAAATCCAGAGGGTCATAGTTGGAAGTTGATGCCACCACGCCTAATCCAAAACCCACTCGAACTGGGAAGACTCTCACTGACATCACCATTGCAGCCATCACTGGTTGAAGAGGAAGCCCCAGCACATCATAGCATAGTGACTTAATTTATAAAAAATATTAAAAAATCATATTTTCATTTTAATCTTACTGCACTACATATTTATAATGGTTAAATAAAACAGAAATTCAATGTAAATACCTCAGATTTCAGTAGTATTTTAAATCTATATTCAAAAACAGCTTTTTAAACATATATTTAATTAAGAAACAATGTTTAAAAGTCATTTTGTAACTAACTGTAATGCATCTCATCCAGTTACTGCATTTTATTTAAAAGAATCAGCTTAGTCTTTAACTCCTCTCAGCATATAAAAAGAATCTAAGCTGCATTAAAAGTCCCTACATTATTTCAACTAATAATTCTGCCTGAAAACCAGTGAAGTTTAATCCCACATTTGAAAAAGTGTTTAGGTGAGATGCTGATGATCTTGAGAATGGTTTTAAAATAACTTGCATGTTCGTGAATACGAAACAAATTAATTGTTGAGGGAAACATATTGCTGCAGCAGTTGGAAAATCAACAGGAGAAAATTAAACCTGATTCATAATTTTAACATGGATTCAGTAAAGCATGGAAACACATGCTTAAAGCTAACACAGAGCTGGTAAGTCAAGTCAGCCTCAAAGTAAAGTAAAAAGTCCTCCCTGTGAGGAATGTCTGTTGAGCCAGAGAGATTATCCAAGGGTAGAAAAACATTTGGAGCGTGAAAAATAAATTTTTAAGGGAAGATGTGCCAATAAAATCAGCAGAGGAGCAAATGTTCTTTCTTTATTAGAAATTTCAGCCATGTTCATATGGCTAGAGAAGTAAATATTGCAAGAGTGGGTCAAGGCCTTAGCTCGGAGTATGTGTGAAAAAGTCCTGGTTAGACAGTACTCAGTATTAAACACATGATTTCAGCTAACTGGATCTGAGGAAATTTTTCTTAAGGTGCTTAAAAGCCCCCAAATATCTCTCTAAACTAATCTTAAAATACTAATGTTAAAAGACTTTAGGACTTTTACCATGTAATGTATTTAGAAAAAAAAGAAGAAAGAGATGGCTTAGACCCCCAAATCTGGGAGTGCAGGTTCAATTCCCAGGCTAAATGTCTGAAAAATAACTCATTTTAAGCATCCCAAGTGACACATATATGTTAGGAAAACAGAGAAGTTAGAACATGGACATTTTAAAAACAATTCACTCACAACAACCTCACTGAATTTTTTTTTCCCTAGCAGAGGAAGAAAGCAGGTTTAGACTAGATACTAAAAAAAATATCATTCCTTTAAGAGTGGTGAGGCCCTGGCACAGGTTGCCCAGAGAAGCTGTGGCTGCCCCATCCCTGGAAGTGTTCAAGGCCAGGCTGGATGGAGCTCTGAGCAACCTGGTCTGGTGAGAAGTGTCCCTGCCCATGGCAGGGGGGTTGGAATGAGATGATCTTTAAAGTCCTTTCCAACAAAAACCATTCCGGAATTCTATGATAGCAAAGGTTTTAGATTGGTTCAGTCAGATGTTTTGACTTAAGCAGACTTCTGATCCTGCTTTATATACAAATTCATCATAATGAAGCTTTGCAAGGTGAATGCAAAACTTTTGAAATCCTATTCTCAGAAAGCTGCTGTCAGTGGTTTGGTACCTGGAAGGAAGGCTGTGAAAGGGTTTTATAAAATTATACTTCAGCAGAAACAACTGCTTACCAACATTATTTCTATGTAAACATAGTTGTATATATGCAAATTTAAAACATACACGTTTTATTCCTTTGCTGTTTCTGATTAACTTCAAATAGAAACATTTTTGCTATTGATTTGAGCTAGCCATTATTGTGCTTTGTCCAATAACAAAAAGATTTTTGCTATTGATTTGAGTTAGTCTTTATTATCCTCTGTCCAATAACAAAAAGATTAAGATCTCAAAAAGCAGAATATTTTATTCTAATCGGATTAATGGCAAGTGCTCATTCGGGGTTGAAAACGTGAGACACTGAATGAGACGTGAAGGAAGTGAACTCACCTTTATTGACACTGTAGTGTTTTTAGGTTACAAAAGACAAATGTACTCCCTTTCTATTTTGAAGAGATTTCTAATCTTGCATAGAAGTATTTTACTGATTTCTGAAAAAAAAGGAAAAATCCAAAAGTACAAAAAACCACAACACACAGCCCCGCCATGCCCCCCCAACCCCTCAAAAAATAGAAGAGTTTTCATTATTCATATTGGATCCTTACCTTGAAGGTTTCAATCCAAGCACATATGTTTTGCTGGGAGCACAGTTCTAGGCACTGCTTTTTAAATATTCCAAGATCTGGAGGAAAATCAAGGCTTCCCTCTGCGAAGGATCAATCCGCCCACCGGAGGGCAGTGCTGCTCTTTCCAAATCCCAGGTTTTTCCTCCTTTACTTGGAAGGGAAAAAAGGTCAAGCATTAGAATCCTGGATTTCAGGGAGCATCTCTGCAAAGTGCAGCTGTACTGCTCCTCTTAGTGTTGCACTGACAGCTTAGGATAGGGAAAACACACAGAAACCTTCCCAAAGTTATGTTCTGGACGGAGTTAACTAACCAGTGAAACCCTGAAAGCTTTGTGTTGATACTTCCACAATTTAGTTTCACCCTGATTTGACAATACTCAGCCTATGCAACTTTGATAGAAAATATAGGTCTCAGTTTGAATTACATAAAAAAAGAAAGAATTTAACAGTAAACTCTATTTCTGAAAATGGCAGCCTTGATTTCCTGCTCCAGAGAGACATTTTTGCTGATTTGGTATTATGGCTACAGTTATGAAATTTTAGAAAATCACTGCAAAAAAACTTTGTTTCTGATAAAAACTGCAGTTATCAGAAATTGTTCTACATATTCTTCAAGAATTACATTTTCGTCTCTGAGTAATTACCAAAATAATTTCTTTCTTTCACTCACTTGGAAACTTATGATCACACAGACTATTCTAGAACAATTCTGCTTCTTGTTAAAAGTATTGCCTCTTCCTAAAAAGATCAGGAAACACAATGCATTCCAGATGGCTGCACAAATTCCTTAGGCATGGATCTTTCAGCAACCCAGGTTTATGTATCTGCAAGATAAATTTTTTATTCAAATCCTTGAAAACAAGGTAGCATACCAACAAAAATTAGTTTAGACTATTTTTGTTGAAAACTTTCAGTTTAAGAAAGATAAAAAAGGAGTAAAAGCTATTGCTGGTTTTTATTCAGAAAAATGGAGATGCTTTTTTATTAGCATTTGTTCTTACCCTCAGTACTGTACTCAGTAAGATGAGACAAACATTTCTTAGGTTCTGCTTTACCAGTACCTATGTAAAAATTGCTATTTAATCAACTTTGAATGTGTGAAGGGGGTACAATGGATTATAATTACTCAGGATTTCAGCACTGAAAAATAAATTTCAAAACTTTTTCTTCATGGAAAAATCTTGTTTACAAAACCCAGAAATATCCCACAACGATTTCTAAGGTGGTACATCTCCAGCATAGTGGTGATTTTATGCAGAACTTAGTCTTTTTTACAGGATTTTTAACAAAGTCCATCCAAGCTCAACAACAGCTGTAGATGGGAAATAAGATTGAATATGTCAAAGGAGATTTATGTGTGGATCATTATTTCTAGGCAGAAGAGAATGATAGCTGTCTTGGGGAAAGAATTATGGTCCTGAAACTCTTATTCAGTCACATGTGTTTCAAAAAGGATATTAATTACAAGAACGAGGATGACCTGTTTCTGATATGAAAGTCGTATTTAGCTGGTTTCTTTGGTTTAATTGCCAAATTAGATTGCTTCTTGAAAAATCGTTTCTAGGGAGCATTTTCTCAAATAAAGATCAGTGAATCCAGTTTTAGTCTGATTACATCTCTCTGTTTCTTTTTTTCCACTCACTCTTGCTCATATCACCATTTTTTAAAGGATTTGGATACCGAAAATGTAACTTCCCTGTTGGATAACTGAAAGGGTCCCTCTAGATTTACCAACTCTGTATGGGCACCACTTGCACTTCTCACAGCTGCAGAGGCAGATCTGATCTGATATTAAATTAGGACAAGTTTTGCATGGTAATGACTAGGCTCAAAATTCAACTTGGTGCATCTCCCAGAAGTTTTATATTGTCACCTTCCAGCCCCCTCTCCACATCCACAACTCACTTCTAGTAAGATCCCTATGTCTTCTAATTCACTGATTTTTAGCTCCACAACAAATTCCATTTGGATATTTTCGTAATGCTGGACCATAATCGGATGCTATCAGGAGGAGGAGGGTATAAAGTTCATAAAGAATTATTCTATTTCATTTTCTTACTGCTAAAGGGTTTTAAACTGACAGACTGCAAATAATCAAATAATCAGTAAATAAGGAAACTCAGCTCACTTCTCTTAACCTTTGAACAAGAAGCATAGAGAGCTAACTAGCCACAAATCACCTGCAAATTGACCTTGATATCTCAGATGCTGTCGACATGGTCAGCAATGGCATCTGAAGAAAAATAAGGGGAAAAATAGCTGCCAGCTTATAAAAAGCATCTCTGTAGCTAATGTGTCTACTTGCATCTTTTTCTAACACTTCATTTAAATTAGGGTTTAATTTTTATTGCAATGGAGGCTGGTGGAATCTGCTGTTATAGCTGTAGGTTCCCCATGTAAACTATTCTACAGTTTCATATGTACCCATCTTCCCATCTTCAGCACTTATTGTCAGTGTTGTGCTAGGCCTTGATTTTGCCTCAGAGTTTGCTGCAACTTAAAAATAGATGTGTAAATCATTTTTGCTGATTGCCTTGCACAGAGCTTCAGTAGGAATAGCACTGAACACCGTTAAAAATAAGGTGATGGGTGGAGGGGAATACACATTAAACATGGACCCAAAGAATTTCTTGTTAGCCTAATAAAACTCTTAACATAAATGCAAATGAAGCAGTAGTTATAAGAGTTACAAAACACTAACACAAAGTTCAAACTAGTAAATAAAAAAACTCACTCACTATAAAAACTTAAGAGCTGTACAGGAAGACTTGTAAGTTATCTGTGCCTTTAACACACTATGCTCATCTTTTCTATGACTGCTGAAGTCAATTGTGACAATTTTCTTGAAGCAGAGAGATCTAGAGTGGCATCAGCATACCAAAGACTTTTTGGGAGAAGGATGCTGATGGATGCTTTTGCCTCACTTGCTGCTTTTCCTCTCGTCCCGGAGAAAGAGTGAAAGGTGCCCTACAGTCCCCCAGTATAGCCCAGGAACCGCCTGTGGCTGCATCCCCTGAGCTGGGGGCACTTCCAGAGCTGGAGCTCAGACAGGCGGGGCAGTGGGAACCCAGCTCAGCCCCTCTCAGGCCGAGGGCACTCCTTGGACAGAGCAGGGCAAATAACACCCAGAAGGAAAACATAATTCTGAGAGTTCCAAGAAGGTTACCTGAGGCTGTCCTAAGAATGTTTTCTCAGCCTCAGGAAGAAAACAGTCAGTTCCGTGTACAAATGATATCTATTTTAGTTCCCGGGGTAATGATTAGAATACCAGCTCACTCTGAGGTTTTCTAGAAACTAGAAGAAAAATTCAGAGACACCTGAATTTATATTCGAAAGTTGATTTTTGCTAATAATAGCTAAAAGTAGAATGAAAAAAAAAAATTATAACCTTTAACCACACTGTCACTTTTGCAAAGAAGCAGGAACAGCTTCCACAATCAGCCCATTCCTGATTAAGTGGATCCAGAAGATATACATATGGAAAACAATGTTATATTATCTTTTTGAAGAAAGTCTTTGAGAGAGAAGACTTAGCACATAGAGTCAATAATGAATCTAGAAAAATAAACTAGCTCAGATGGGAAAAGAAAGAATATTGATTTTAATTTCGCTTATTTAACTTGGGAAAACATTCTCTCCCTTTTCTCTTCCTTTTTCCTCACATGAAAATTGTCCCATAAAGGAATCCAGGTAATCCTTGAAGGAATCCTTCACTGATAGGAAGATCACTTACTGGAATACCATTAGCTATACAAAGAATATTACTTTGCTCAGCCTTTGTCAGTTGCATGAAAAAATAGCAATTTTTCATCCATATACATACAAACAGATACAAACTGTCTGTAATAAATATTATTTTCTGAGAGAGTCTTCAAAATACAGTCAAGGAATATGAAAGATGGACTTTTCTTTTAAACATAAGTAATCAGTCCATGAAGAAAATACATTTTGGCATTGCCCATGGCAGCACATTCCTGCAGCTCCTCTCACAGAATTTCTGAGCAGTCATCTGCCAGCTGTCCTTCCAGCTTTCCTGGGTCAGAATTTCCTGAGCCAGTCATGATACCTCAGTAACAGAACAGTGTATTTGAATGTCTTTGACTTTGAAGAGGTTGGTGATTATGCCACATTCCTTTAGACACTTCCAGAGCATTTGAGGCTAATACATGCCATGCAGGCCCTCCGAGCTGGTCCAGAGAACAACAGACTGTCCTCCTGAATTCTTCTTTGGATTAAGGTAATATTACAATACCCAACAACCAGTTTGGCTATTCTGGAAGTTTTGAATTCATGCCTGCATAACTCTGACTGGTGGCTCAACTCCTGCTCCAGTTTTGGCCTGACACAATCCTCATGCTAAGACCTGATGGATGCTCTGGTCAAAGACAGAACGACGTGTTTTGGGATGCAATGCACAGGGAGTAGTAGGAGGCCACTCTGCAGCCATTATCACCCTCAGCTCACCCCCTCCTGAGGATATCACCTCCTGCCCCCTTGCATAGCAATTGTCTGCAAGTTTCTTCAGAATCCAGTAAGTAATGGATGTGGTACAGCCCAGACTTCCAAGATAGAAAGAATAAATACATTGGCTTACCCCAAGTTTAGCCTTAGGCTGTGCCAGAGAAGATTCAGGTTGGACATAAGGAGGAATTTCTTCACTGAAAGGGCTGTTAAACATGGGAATGGGCTGCCCAGGATAGTGGAGTCACAATTCCCTGGAGGTGTTCAAGAAACGACTGAACATGGCACTTGGTACCATGATCTGGTTGACAAGGTGCTGGTCAGTCATAGGTTGGACTCAATGACCTCAGAGGTTTTTTTCAACCATAATGATTGTGTGATTCTTTGAAAAAAGCTTTTGAAGCAGATCCAACAGCAGCTGGACTGCCAAGGCTTTTGTGCTTCCCAGACTGATGCAGGGGAGGAAAATGAAGAATGAGTGTTACCACCATTGTCTAGGGAATCATTTTGCTCATAGACATGTGAGTCTGTACAAAGGGAAATGAGGCAATATTTGTCCTGTTTGGTTTTATTTTTGGTAATGAGTTCATAAAATAAAGCTTAATTTACCGAGACCATTGTTCCCTAAATTTGAGATATTCAAATGGATTGGGACAATAGTATTCATTGAAGGAGGACCTCACATTCTTCAGGTGCACACACGGCATTGTGATTAGGACAAATAATAATATTATGAATGTTCATATTAACTTAATTATTAGTTATCATTGCTAGCCATGGGATCAGTAAAGTTGTTAATGATTACTGCATTCATAGACCAGGTGGAGAAGCAAGATAAGGAGCTCTTGGAACAGCTGCATCCAGGCTGGTATTGCACAGATTTGAGCAAAGGTTGTCATACCATGTTATAAAAGTCTGAGATGGTTCCCAAGCAACCTGTTAAACATGCTTATAATGCACCGTGCTCTGTACTGCCTGTAGAGTAAATAAATCTGTCCTTGGCCTAGCAGGCATTTTTTTTTTTTCAACTTTTCCTGCTCATTTACTCATCTTTAAAGCCTGTGAAGAAAGGTGGCAATCCCTTGCAGCTTTAGACCATCCCCCAGCCATTCCTGGCCTTACTTCAGAAAATTCAATAGGCTCATCTCTCCTGTCAGGCTGGGGAAGGTCAGTTTTGAAGATTAACACTCAAATGAGACCTTCCAAAAGTGATCAGGGCTTCTGTTCTGCAATGCTATGAGCTGTCCTGAAAAAGAGTCATGAGCAAATCATACCTCCTCCACCATGTACAACCTCTTTCCAGTCAAGACCAGCAGCTCAGAGTGAATTTCATATTTTTAGGCCAGGCCTGAGGTATTTCTTATTTATGGATATCTTAGACAAGAGTTTCTAAAATGGCCAAATTTAAAAATAATGTTGGAGCTGCCCCCAGTATACAGGTTACTAATGGGATTTCAAAACGGAGCATGACCTCCCATCACATCAATATTTGATCAGGCGATAAATGTGACTTGCTTAGAATCTCAAAGGTAGCAGAATTCTCAGTGTTTATGTTCTGTACATAAAATTATCTGTCTCATTAAAATGAGAGCAAACCACTTTAGTGTGTGCTGGTGACACTGTAGAATCTGTGTTTTTCTCTTAGCCCCTATACAAACTTCACAGAGAGACCTGGGTTGGAAGGGACCTTATAGATCATCCAGTTCCAACACCCTTCCCACTAGATCACTGTTCTGGCCTTGAGCTATGCCAGGGATGGAGCAGCCACAGCTTCTCTGGGTATCTCACAGCACCTTCGATTTAAGTCTTGCATCTGTGAACAGTTATATTTTTCTTTTTCTAGCCTCCCACTATGATCCTGGAAGAGGTACCTATTTCTGGGAATGGTTGTTTTATCTGTGTTAACCATGACCTAAATCACTGGAGTTTTTTCGTCTTTAATGATTGGCCAAAATCCCGTTGTAGGAATGCTGTGGTAACATAGAAAGAGCTCCGCAGCTATAAAAAGCTTCAGGCCAAGTGTGATATTGTCAGTAATGACAAACACAGGAAATGTACAGAAAATGGCACATTTTGATTTGCTTAATATATATTGATGGCAAGACACAGATCTTCATAGTTCTAAACAGAGTTTCTTACAGAGTTGGGTATGGAAAAATAAGGCTGCAGAGGGTGTAGATAGAAAAAATGAGACATGATGAGTCACTAGTCGAGTGAGCAAACATTATAGAGATTATTCCAAGGAAAAATAAAAAGCTGAAAAATACCCGAAACCCAGAAAAAAATATTTGAAACTGTTGAGGTATCCTTTTCTCCACACTTCAGAATTATTCTCCATTTTCAGCTATGAACTTTATAGAGATTAATAGTATAAACAAAGAACCCCCATGATACCAGAACTTACTCTCCGTGAGAAATGGAAAGAGAGAATAACCCTTAAGAGATGCATTATTTAAGCACTGACCTGTGCAATGGTAACCAGCAGTCTGACAAATAAAAATAGCATAAATTTATGGGTCACACTTTTCAGGCAGGATATTCTGAAATACTGCTCTGTACAATAAGATTATGAGTCCAATAGGGGTTCCTTCTTCATTCTTGCCTAATAAACCAATGTAAAACCACCATCCCTGCAGTTTCAGCTGGGACTGTCTGGACTGTATATTCCTGTATCAGTCCTAATAACTCTATTTCTATATGTATGTAGAGTTGCACTTAAGGAATCCCAACCTATTCAGTGTTACTTTCAGCTGACAGCACAGAAGGTTAATTAATCATGGAAGGTTAATTTTGCAAGCTATACTGGGCATCAGAACTGCTTATTGGTCTTTAGCTTCCCTGGCATAACTTTCCCAAAAATATCAAATCAAACCCAATCTCTTCTTAAAGCAAAATGATAGCTGGATCATAATCTCTTTTGCTTTGGAACCTCTTGCAATGTATTTGGTGGACTGGAAAGAAAATGTGCTTGACCTAGCTACACAAAAAGTATAGAATACAGGAAAAAATTGACAGTGGGGAGATAATTACCCTTACTGTGTTAGCAATTGTACCAAGATAAAGTCCATTCAAGGTCAAAGACATTCACAGATTCAGTGGGTTTTGACTTGAGGTCATTCATAATTTTTTCATACGTACTTCAGAGCAGCACAGCCTTGTGTTTAGCAGGGACAGGAAAGGCAGTAAAACAGAAAAATGGCACAGAGGGGAGGAAAGAAAGTGTGTTGGAGTGAGTTGGCAAATTATAACAGGCATAGAAAACAGTACTGGGGATAGAGATTAGGAAAAGGAAAAGGCAAGGAAAACTTCTCCTGAGAGTAAGGAGACCTTGAGCAGCTGTCCATCTTTTGTTTCATTGCAACTAAGGTCAGAAGGCTCACAAAAAATTTCAGGCCAGAAATTCCAGAACTATGGTACCAATAGCACTGATGGTAGTGGACCACTAAAAATAATTTATGACTCCCCACCAAAACCCGATTTTGTCACTGTGGCTACTAACACTGGCTGAAGATATCATGAAGATGCATTTCAATGGTTTCTCATGTTGAAAATATTGTAGTTTTAAGTAATTTCTGTATGTGGACTCACATTATGAAAGTATTCAAGGAAATAGTAACTCACAGGTATTTTGAAAGATGTGAGAGAGCATTTACATTTTTAGAGTTTCTCTACAGTCACCTTTTAATAACCATACTCCTTTCTAGTTGCAGATTCCCCTCCACTTGAGAGGGGAATTTTTTCCTCCTACATATTACAAAATCACCATAACTTCTTTATTCTCATTATAGTTTCTCAAGGCAGTGTTAGACTCAATAACAGAATGTACATGAAGAAAAGTTTTCTATTTAATAATTTATATCTGAGAATACCAGCTTAGTTTGGGAAATTGGCTTTATATGCTATCATCTTAGCTAGAAAATCCAGACCTGCACAACTTCCTGGTTTTATTATCCAATGAGGTCTCTTTGGGCAAAGGAATAATTTCCCTAGAGATTTCAATGAATGCAGAAGAAATATCTTCTCTGTCAATATCACAGGACAGTCTTAAAATGACCCCCAAACCATAGCTAAGTTATATTTGTATCATTATTTTTTTATTAACTGTTAGAAGTCAATTAACAACCATCTTAAGCTCTAAATCATAACTTTTTCTGTAAGTAAATTCCAGCAGAAAGAGAGAGAGGTTTTCCTATTTGGTTACAGTGTAAATATTTAAGTGGTATCAAAAGTAAATTGCTGATTTTTCTTCTTTTATTTTTTAAACTATTTTTTTTTCAAAGTATCAAAGACATTGAGGCATAAAATATGAATTTCATCCTGTGGATGGCACTCCTGGACTGTCAAAAAAATAGTGACTTTTGAGAACTATGCCTTTGATGAAATTTTAAAGGGAAATTCAGATTTGTTTGTTCCATATCCACAATATTCAGAAGGCAAGTCTTAAATAGACAAGATAGTAGTCAGTAAAATGACTGCAAATGCTATTTATTAAGTGCAGGTAAGCAGTTTTTATAGCCTCAGCACCCAGTCAAACAGTCACAGGAAAGTTCAACAAATACAGCATTTCATCAAATGAATGAGAAACTAAATCTGCTGGGTAAGCAGCAGCAAGATATTATTACAATCCCAGAATGGTTTATGTTGTACATGATTAAAGCAAGAGTCCTGGAACCAGCTCAAGGTCCAGAAGAAAACAGTGAGTGAATTATCCTTTTGGAGGGGGATTGTTTGACCATGCCGTTTGCTTTCTCTCCCTGGACATCCTGGGACAATTCTCTCAGTCTCCCATGTAGGAAGGATGAAGATGAAAAAAGCTTTGGGGTTAATTTGCAGTGATGCATCTTTTATGATGAAGAAGGGAGACACAAGGAATTCAAGAAAGAATACATGTGAGTGGCTCTATATTTGTTCTTTTGTCCAGACTAGAAAAAATTCCCTCTTCCTTGAAGCTGACCAAGGTCCCTAACCTCTCGTTGCTGAAAAACTAGCATTTAAGGCCAAGCAAAGTGAAAAGAAGGGACATTTCCACAAATGAAAATAAAGAATGAATTTGTGAAAGAGTAATTATAAAAGTTACAGAGAGAAAACCATTGAACAGAACTGTTTGATTTTGACCAGAATATGAGCAGAAATGACTTCATCCCTGCCTCTATTGCTCAGGGGGACTCTCAGAGTAAAGAGTGCAGGAAACACTGGCCACCAAGGAAAACTCAACTTATATTTCATGCAACTGTGTTTGTCAAAACTCCTGTACTTGTAAACTTCTTGCAAGACACAGCTAGAGTTAAAAGAAACCCGTTTGAATTTTGTTGTTGTTGTTGTTGTTTTTTGTTTGGTTTTGGGTTGGTTTTTTTTGTTTTGCTTTGGTTTTTTTTTGCATCTACCCAAAATTCCTCTTCCTTTTCCTTTTTTTTTTTTTTTTTTTTTCACATACTTNNNNTTGTTACACAAACATCATACTAAGCAGCTGCTGGGTATTACTGCTGTTGCTACACCCATTCAGCACAGGCAAAAGCAGGTAGTTGTGTTTTTTTAACAGGTTTTCCTATGGAAAGCATGTGGCATCCAGGGGTTACATCCCCCTGGCTCAATCTAACTGCTGTTGTGACAAATGGGATCATTTACAGGACAGTAAACAGGCACACACTTGTAACTTTTCTGCACCTAAGTGATAAATTTTCATGCCCTAAACAGTGACAGTCTGTGATCTATATAAGCAATCTGTAAATCAAGATAATAAGTAGCCAAATAAAATTGTTTGTCCTTTAGTGAGAAATGTCTTGTGAAGACAGAATGCAGAGAAATTAATGAGTTAAGTGTCATCTCTGCAAGGAATAGTGCAGAACAAATTAATAATTAAGAATTCAAGGTCATGCCGGAAAGAGTTGGTCAAGAGCTACATTTTTGTGAGAACACCATGAGTGAGTACATTAAATTTCCTTGCTGCACAAACCAAACAAAGCTCTTTCTAGAAGACCTCAAGCTCAAAGTGATGTGCATTCTAGATATCACTCCAGGGAAATCCACGCTCAGATTCATGGTTAGTAATAGCCAAATGTACATACCAGTGATTATTTGCTTGAGATAAGTATCAGTTTATAAGAATGACCAGACTCATTGTAGGTATAACAGTATTTCTTCCAAATTAGGAGATGCAGTTAAGTTAAAACACTTGTGCTATACTGCATGTTCATACTCGAAATATAACTTAGCTTCAAATGGGTATTAAGTCTCACATCTTCAACAAAACACATTTATTACTTTTAGAAATTCAATTAAGTCAAGTATGATGAAGAAAAGATCTCAAAAGGTAAGATTTTTGTGAAGAGTGGAAAGCATGTTTAAGGAGATATTTTTTCTTCACAGCTAACTTAGCAACCAATTTAAATATATATAGCTCAGCCAGAACTGCTTTGCTTAAACACCAAACTCCATTTCACAAGCCATTAATGACATCATATGAGAGTTTCTCTCAGTACTCAGTACCTCTGAGAAATTTTCATCATGCTTCCTTCCCTACTGCTGCCTGCTTCAAACAGATCTTTACTAAAGCATTCAAAGTACCCACATGGGAGTAGCAGAAAAATTATTTCCTTGCAAGAAACTCTTACCAACCACCTATTCACTTCAGTGCCTCAGCTTACTCATTTCAGACCACAGGATTCAACACTTGTCCTTCAAATGAATGACACCAAATATCTCCTTGAATGTCAGACTCTCATTCTGAGCATAGCACTCACTAGTGCAAAGGCCAATAAGAAACTGACTTAAATATTTTGTTCTGGGGTGGATCTTCAGAGAATTTTGTTGTCACTCTGCAGAAGCTACAAGGCACCACTGGAAAAATGGTAGCTGCATCCATTTGTGAATGTTCTGTTCAACAGTATCTGCTCTATAAATTCTATATTCAAGTGTATTTCAATACACTGCTTGCCAGATATGAGATTCTGAGTGAGACACAGCTGCTTCAGCATAATAAAGCAACTAGAGAGAGAGTATAAAATATCGGGAACCTTTTTCTTGATCAGGTCTGTCCATTGTTAAACATCAGCATCCTCAGGGGTAACGAAACTCTCTTGTCACTATTTTTTCCATAGCACAAAACCAGCACACAGCA
This sequence comes from Picathartes gymnocephalus, assembly GCA_013390045.1. Taxonomy (NCBI): domain Eukaryota; kingdom Metazoa; phylum Chordata; class Aves; order Passeriformes; family Picathartidae; genus Picathartes; species Picathartes gymnocephalus. The sequence goes on along the minus strand of WEKY01017411.1, from coordinate 7,156 downwards.
GTCCACACAATATATTTTTTTTTAATCTAGAAGGTCTTCCTCTGCACTGAGCTCATGCCCTGAGGTGCTCCCTCTGTCAGGGCTGAAGTGGGGGCAGTGCAGGGCTTTTGTGCTTTCTCAAGACAGGCAGAAGCAGCTGCCATAGTCAGGGTTATTGTCCATAACCCATGGCTATTACAGACAACTGACACCAAGGAAAAGGTGAATCTGGTCAAGGCCTTTATATAACACCTGTGCATGATAAGGAGATTTCTCAGGAAAAGAGGACTGCTTGAGGTAGAGAACATCACTGATCATTACTGTGACTATGGAGCTCGTGTTTGCCAGCCTCTGCTCAGAAAAGCCCTGCTCTCACTTCCAAGGTGATTTAACAGATGTGTTCTTCACCACACGTGCAGTCCAGAGCCCGTGCAGAGAAAATAGATCCACAGAAACTGGAGATTATCTCTTACTGAGAAAAAAGGGAATGAAATAGTGAGTGCAGCTAACAGGACAAGGAAGGTGGCATTTGAAAACAGCCAGGTGCATGATAACCAGCAGTAAGATCTGAGTTTGAAGAGAGAGAGGGAATTAATTTCTGTGTGATAAACTGTAAATATCTTAATCCATTAAAGGTTTGAGACTGTTTGAGAGGGAGCACCAAATAGGTCTGATACATCACAGCAGTAAATGAAGATACTGAGACTTTTATGGAATATTATGAGGAGTACTCCCTCTTTTTTCAGGAAGGCAAAGACAATTTTCCCAGAACAGCCCATGCCACAAAAATTTGGAGAAGTCTAATGACTTTCAAAAATGAATATGTCTTCCCAGTGAAAAATGTCACCACTTCCAATCAGAGCAAGCTGTGCTGACTGTCAGTGGGATGGCGAACCAGCACTTTGTGATATCCACATGGCTGGGGCAATTTTTCCTGATGCTACCTTAGGACACTGAGCTGTTAAAGGAAAGGGGTGGTTAAATGCTGTTAACTCCATTTCTCTTAAACTGACTAACAATGCTGGTTGTCCACAACCCGCTATACAAGTCAGATGCAATTGTGAATTACCATGCTAAATCTTCCTAAAATCAGGATTTTCCCTCCTTCATTGTTTCAAGCATTTGAAGTGGATTTCTTTCCTTGCTCACTTTTCTGTATTTTGAGCAACACTTTCTACTTCTATTCCTAGTGTAGGTTTTCCCCCTATTAATTAAATTGAGATTAGTGACAAAGTCAGAGAATGTGGCCTGGGTCTGGTGGCTTTGTACTTTATTCTGATGCTGCTTTCTAGCTACTACTGGACAGAAACCTACCTTTGAGTCAGATGTCTTCTGAATGGCACAAATAATTCTAAGAGAAAGGCAGAATTCCACACTTAAAGTTAATCTTGGGATTAGAGAAGGGGGTTCATTCTATTCCATACACTACCCTAGCTCTACACTTGCAGGGCAGAAATTCTGCATTCTCAATTAAACCTGAGGGTTGGATCCTAAAAGAAAATCACAGGAGATTTACAGAGACCATAGACAGCTCTGTGGATTTGTGACAGAGGGAAAGGAAGATAAATGAAAGCAACTGACAAAACCTGACCCTTTTAAATATGTCCTATTTTATTGTGTTTGGTAGTTATTGAAAAGGAAGTCCACAGCTAACCAGAGAAAATCTGGAGCTGTAAGGATATAGGAAAATACAGGCCAGCTCACAAATCAAATTCGGAGGTAAATGCTCACCTCAAGCAGCAATTCTGTAGTGATGTGGATTGCAAATTATGTGCTGTGGAGAAAAAGACAAGTGAGATATTTTACTTCAGGGTTTCCAGGAAACTCTGGAAGTGGAAGTTGGAATAGTAATGTTGTATAGGCTGCATCAACCCCCAGCAGTGTTTGTATTGAAAGAGATGAATTAACAGAAATTACTAGTAAAACTGCATTAGCCAGAACAGGTCACTGAGTAAGCAACAACTAGGCAAGGGGCAGCAAGGAACAACGGTTGGAGTAGGGAATAGCTAACCAAACGTGATAGAAGTGCAGGAAGTAAGGAACAGCTGTCAGAGGAGAAACAGCTCAAACATGATAAGCTGCTGCTTAAGTAAGGGCTTGGCACCTGGCAGCACCTTGAGAAGGTCAAACTATGAAGGAGGTGAATGCTCCGTGATAGAAAGCAAGCGACCAGCTGATGTAGTCCTTGCCTCACAATCTCATTGGAGAAGTGAACTGTGAAATAGTTACAACTACAGAGTGTGAGACAGTTATCTTAGCTGTCTACTTTGGGCTGTTCTTTTCTTTTTCTACATTTGATAAAATAAAGTCAACTAGTTGATATTAGCAAGCAGAGAAAATCAGCTCAGTGAACCCACAAGTGTAATTAAATTTTCCTGAAGTTTCAAGATGAGGCCTGAGCTGCCATTAACTATGACTTAACACAACATCCTTGTCCCTTTTCCTGCATATCAATCCTGACAGGATAGGGATGCTTACAAATGAGTGAGTGTTTGGGACGGGAGTTAAAAACGTGATAAATTTTAGCGCAAGTTTAAATGGCAGCAAATATTTTTGAGCATTGTAGGAACAGGAACCACATAAGAACTAGAACAAAAGAGAGCAGATGCACCCAGTCTTTCTAATCATATGGAGTACAAAATCTTCAGGATCTGAAGCACCCCTGTTCTGGACAACAATTTCTTCAGCCTACTCCTGGTCACCTTTTTTTGCTTTAAATATTTCAGGAGATGATGAAGAGAGGAATGGATGAACTCTTTTAGCGATAACAGCTGGTGCTTAGTTGTCATCCTTCCAAAGGGCCCAGTAGCCTCTCAGTTATATGACCAGGTGTTTGTTCTCAGCATGACAGAGGAGGGGCTGCCAAGCATCCACAGAGGATAGGGATAGCAGCTGTGAGCAACTGGCATCTTTGGGGGAAAAAATAGCTATTAGCAGAGCATAAGGTAGCTTGGAAAAAGGCAGAGAACGAGATCAAAATGTTCTGATGACAGTCAGCCTATGGAGAACAGGGGCTAGACACCCAAAAATGAAGGCAGACTGGAAATATACTTTTCCCACTGCATTGTTCAGTGATTTTACAGCCATTTACAATCTTTTT
>WEKY01017407.1:24406-55864 GCA_013390045.1 Picathartes gymnocephalus | reverse complement strand
TGAGGTAGTAGACTGGATATCCCTGCAGGATGATGACAGTTCAGAGGAAATCCAGATGCATTTGCATGGGGGAAACTTCTGTAAACAAGTTCTGCACTCCAGCAAAGAAATAAATGTCAAGGTAAGCTTGGCAAGCAACAAAAAAAGGATGAGTCATATTTCTCCAATATCATTCCAAAGATGCTATCTTTCACCTTTCTTAGTACTGTAGTCACAAGACTGACAATGTTGCTGCTCCTTTATGGGAAACGGTATTCAAACACTGCGGATAAATGATTTATCAGAGCCCTATAGTAATTTTTCACACAGACTTTGTTTTTATTAACCAAAATCTGGAAGGAATAAGTCTCCATATGCAGCAATCTATGTGCAATTGCCTATCTATAATGTGTGTAAATCATTCCCCTGCCACGCTTTTAGTTGATATTTTCACATTAAAATATATAGGATGAAGTCATTTTATGACAAGCTTCTTGTTAAGCAATTAATGGAAAATGTATCCATTATGTCCATTTTGCAACAGAAGAAATGGAGGCAGCATCACTGAACCCACATTTCCAAGCAATTATTTTCTTTGAGTTATTTAACTTCTAATCAACCAAATTGACACACCTTGAAAACTCATTTTTAAGACTGCTATGCACTTTGATTAAAGTCAACAGGATCTGTATGCACCTAGCAGGCATACTCTGAAACTCAGGCCAACTACTCAGAAATCAAGGAATTAGAAATAAAAGGCCACTTTTGCAAAGATTTGCAGAAGATTACATGTGATGTCTGGGACACAGCCCAGGACTAAACCCAATCCCTTAGCTCTCATGCCAGAGAATCAGCAGAGTAATTGTCATTCCTGCTAATGCTACTGAGTAGTAGTATTATTTTCCTAAAAGAATCATGGGAAGTACTTCTGTCTAGCTCATCCCTATTCTCTACTGTTTGTTAATTTGACTGCACCTCATTAATATTTTTTTGTCTGGAATGATTAATTATTTTAACTTTAGTGAACAGAAGTCAGTCCATGATACGAAAGTTGTGCTATTAAATGGAGAACCCAGAAGCTTATAAAAGATTTTCAGCTGAGTTCATCACTGGTTTATGCTAATTAGTTCTCTAGGTGAAACTTTATATATAATGGATTCCTTTCCTCTCATGACCTAAAGTGTTGCCATTTCTGTTTCCAATTAATTTTTTTAAAAACTGAAATGTATAGAAGAGTTTAATGTTCACAAAAGCAATTGTTTGAGTCTTTTTATGCCTAATATCCCAGGATAGTAATTTTTTCATACTATCCAGGTAAGGTTTTTAGATAAAGAGATTCCAGATTGTTGCTTATTAAAAATTACATTTATTCTCGTCCCTATTCTCCTATGATTACTCTTGCAAATACTGATCCTTGAAAATGTAGCAAAGTGTTCTAATGACATGGTGTTATTCTGCGTGATTAGTGTTGCAGAATACAGCTAGGTTCTTTTTTTATGTGGTAAATTTCTATCTTATCCAGATGATTTAATCCAAATTATATCTGGATTAGAAAAGCAATTGCGGTCTGTTGAATGTACCAGCAAGCTGGAGATTTCTAAGCATGTTAACTTAAGACTATATAGGTATCAACAGTGCTCAAAATTTCCAAAGGATATGGCAGCTATGGTTTAACACGGTCTTGATTCTTGCTTATGGACATCAATATGCATGCTGCTGCACAGAGAAGATATTTAATCCCATGCCAATGAATAACACCAAACCTATTTTGAAAAAGACAAGTCACCACATTTTTATTCCATTCTGCCTATTGTCAAAGCTAAGTGCAAGAAAGAGTAGTGTCCTGAAAAGCCATTTGGAAACCTTATGGTCAACAATCTCCAGGCTAGTGATAAAAATGTTTCCAAGACATGCTTCTTGGTGTTACTTGTTCAGAAATCTCCCAAAACTGTGTTTCTGTATTTAGGAGCGATTTATGGTTCCTCCTGGTTATGAAGAAATCAAAAAGATTTCTTGCAGCACTGGTCCTGGGACCTTCAGTTTTACAATTCCCAGGCTCCCTAAGTAAGCGGAGATGTGCAAGTGAGAAATGCTAACAGCCAGAGGTGCAGTTTTGGTTCAGAGAAACTCTGATCTTATCTACATGGATTCATTCAACCTTGCTTTCTCCATACTTAGCAATGTGACTCCTTCAGCTATGCCTCTGCATGTCTGTTGCAGTGACTGGGGTGGCAAGACCCCATGAAACTATCAGCCCCTGTATGATAACAGCAAAATAAGACCTTCCCTTACATTTTCTGTCCCCACTGCGTTTTTTCCCAGCCTACCTTTCATATATCTCCTCCTCTGCCTTTCCATATGTGGGTTTCTATCACTTCCCTTCTTCCTGACAGGCTCTCTCATAGTATCCATATCCTGGCTTTTTAAATGTTGGAAGAAACAGGTAAGTGAATGAGACCTGTCAAATCCATGCATATTGCATAGCCATGCCATGTAACCATGAGATGTGTGTACTGTGCCCTCCCTCTGTTCCTTTTGCCCACTTAGTCTGTGTGGAACTCATCTCTCCTGGCTTCAGACGTGAACCCCTGAGCCAGCTTCCCATGGTTCTGCCTTAGAGAAGAAAGAAAGAGGTGCTTGGAGACATGATTTACCTCAGGCTTTTTAAATGCCTACCACTGGATGAAACTATTTGAACCTTGTAAGACCTCCGTTCTCTCCTCTGACTAGAAGGGAAACCCAGATAATCAGCTCAACAACTGAGTCCTGTTTGAGATACTTGCACTTGACCAGAAAGGTCTGCCCCATGTAGACTGCTGGCAGACAATGGGAAGTTGAAACAGGAAGATGGTGAAAACCACAATTCCACTCTAAACAGAAAAAACCCAAGAAATATTTAGAGCTGGAAGTACCAATAAACTACGTACTGTTGCATGGTTTTCAAGCATTTGACCTTTTTAAGATGGCAATTCATAAGTTATACATAAAATAATGTTTAAAAAAATATCCAAACCAACAAAAACCGTAATACCCAGAATGATTTGGAAGAAAAAGCTTTTGCGCTGTGGGTTAGGCTTGATGGTTTAGATGTTACAGCTGCCACTCTTCATCCAGTTTCTGAACTATAAAGCTGGGATTTACGGCCTTACAAGCATGAAGGTGAGGAATCATAATAAAAATAAGCATACTGATTCACATTAAAAGTATGTGCCAAATAAAGCCTTAAATCATTTTATGCAGCCTGTCATTCAAACATATTTGACTGTCATCCAAATTGCTGGAATTGTCCTTCACACAGAAAAAAACCCCTCTGTTTATTTTTAGGATAATTGGAAGAGCAACATATTATCTTCAAATTAATGAATAGGTCAAGTTGTTTTTATAAGCTTAATAATATTTTCCATTGTCCCTCCCTCCTTAACACCTATCTTCACTGCCTAGTCATTCACATACTTTATTTTTTTGAGTTTGGGTGAGTCATGAAGTGCACATTATGATGATAAATACATCATCTCTGTTTCTTTTAAATGTGAACTCAGTGGTGTGATTCATGCCATAAACCTATTTTACTCATTCTATCCTTCGTTCATAACCTTGACTGTTAACATCAACAATACTGCTGGAATCACATGTTTCTACTTAAAAGCTAACATAAGGGTCTTATCTGCTTTACATTCTATAAATTCTGTCTGACACATTTTTTTCCTATGATTCCAGCTGTTCATTTGAAATTGCAAACGTTATTGTTATGCAAGATGAAGAAACTCATCTTAAATATGAAGGTGATATTTTCCCTCTATGATGCCATTTAACTCATTTGTTTGAGTCAATTAAATATTGCAAAAGATATTTAAGAAGCTATTTCTTTCTTTTGCAGCTTGCTTCACAATTTCAAGCTCTGCTGGGACGGTTTTCCAGTGCTATGTTAGAAAATCAATACAGCCTGTGTGTGTTGCCCAAACAGAATCCCACTTGGTGCTCTCTTGCCCAGCCCCAAAGGCTATACTTATATCCACACCACCCCTGAAACCCAGCAAAGTATGTACTTTGCTACTCCAATTCCATGTGAGTAACACATTACCCTGCAGTAGCTCTGAGAGCGCAGTGGTTGGTGATTCTGACTGAGAGCAATTACGTCTGTGTCATTAAAGCAACATGTAGCTGAGCCATAATAGTTTAAAGATAGTAATACATCATTATGTGTGCTTGTGTCTGAATAGCAAGGGAACATAAGATCTTCCTTAAGAGGAAGTTGTTGGAAAGGTAAAGTAAAAAGCAACACAGTATAAGATGTTTTCTATGCAATCTTTCAGCAGGCTCCATTGTGACATCAAATCACTGACTGATGATGTTTGCGTGCTCAGAGAAAGACAGTGATTAGAAGTTGCTGGTTAATTAGGTGGAGAGAAAACAGTGAGATCATTTGGAAGTGAACAGAAATGCACATAGACATGTTATGGGAGATTCTGAAAGCAGAAAGATTAGCTTATCAGCTTCCAGACCTAGAACAGACAAGCAAGTGCAGAGGCTGTTTCTTGTAGCTACAGGGGAAGTTTTGCTGGTTTTTTTTTCTGAAAACAAGTAACTTCAGATAAAATATTTTGTCCAGTGATAACCAACAACCAATGGCCGGCCTTTGCATTCAGGGCTGAATATATGCCAGATTTATTTGAAAGGGTCTTTGCAGGGAACAGATGTGGAAATATGTGCTGTGAAGCTGTGAAGAGGTGGCAGGAGTGAGTAGGGGCAGGTGAGGAGTGGTGGTGTAGGAGATTTGGAAGTTTCCTAAATTGGCTTCCCCCCATAAATCTTTATTTTTTGCTGCAGCAGGATAAGACCTACTGAATACAAATCTGCTAAGGCAACCAGATTGAATAGCTCTAGATCGTGGTTCTTGGTCCATCCCTAGACCAGGAAATTGCATGGCAAATTGAGGAATGTCTTTTTCACTCATGCAAATGGCAATCTTATTATTAACTTCTATGGGTCAAGGCATGCACATTAATTAAAGCACCTACTGGGAGTTGCTTTTTAAACATCTTATTTGACCACAGATCTTTGAACATCTTTGGTTGCCATTTTGTTTGTGATGTTTTAACACCAGTAAAACTTAATTTTCCATTTTCATTCAAGGTTGGAGTAAGCTTTGACATAACTCAGATTCCTATGGCTAATTTTAATATTGATTAAACAAGGAAGTGTTGTTCTACTTGAAAAGCTCCTTTCCATGTAAACCTGATTTATAGCAAAATGTTGAAGAAAGAGACCAGGTTTATCTAAACACTCACTATCCTGTTTACTATGGTTATCAGCTGAGGACTAGTGTATATTTATTATAGAATGGTAAGTTGTTCTGGTACAGCTCACCTATCTGGACCTTTTTTCTTCTTTTTTCCTTTCAGGATGACCACTGCCTGCTTATCCTGGCTTGAGAGGAGCACAGCACACAAAGTTGGCAATTTCTACACCTGTGAGAGATAAACCAGCCCTGCGATGCCTTGCCAGCCTGTCCCACACCCTTTACCTTCCATCGCTCCTTCTTTCCCTCTCCTGGTGGAGACACAGCATTCTCCCACCCCACTAGCTCCTCTGGCACTCAGCCACCATTCTGCAGCAGGTCTGACTGGCTCTGGTGTCTGCCCGAGACTGTTCTTCAGCAGCTGGGCCCTGGAGGTAAGAGCAGTGACTGAGAAAGGCTTCTCCCAAGTAAAATATGACTTATTCATAGGAACAGAGCACTTGGGGAGAAAAATGTTAATGTGAGATGAGCCAATGTTTCACCCCGAAGATCTAAAGGCCTAATACTTCCTTAGACCCCCCTTTCTGGATGGAAATGCCTCCGAAAAACTTCACTTTTCTTAGCTTCAGAGCAGAGATCTTCTTTATACCAAGGCAATGCCTCTGTTTTGTGTGTCTGTGAGCTCCTTTTGCTAAACTTGTCTGGTGAAGAAACTAATGGACACTGGAAACATTCCTGAGACTGCCCTGCTTCATGTACTGCATGCTGCACATCAGCACAAGAGGAGTCCCTGCTTCTAAAATTGAACTCTCTTTCTTAACAACCTCATTTACCAGGACACTGAGCTGGCAAATCAGATGCACACAACTTGCCTGGCTGTGCTGCGTCCAAGCTCTGCCTTCCTGCAACATAGGCTCTCCCCTTGAAGTTCACTGCAGGTAATTTCTTCTCTAAGTGCTTGTAGGTATCTGGCTATCTACTTTTTTCTGTTGCTTATTGCACTTGGGAATCTGGGAAAACCCTTGAAATTATTTGTTTCCTTGCTGCTTTGACAGACCATGCCATCAGAAAGGCACATAATATTCAAAAATATAATGAAATGTCTCCCAATATATCTACAGTAGATTTTAAAACTGTTCAGAAATATCTTGGTTTGTGTTTCATTTAATTATTAGCTGGTAACAGATCAATTATTCTACAATTTGCACTCAAAGAGTAATTTGTAAGTATTCACAAATGTAGGCAAATCTTTTTAAGTAATGTGTGTGTGTGTGTATGTATATATATATATATAATAAACAAGACCAAAACTCCTACTTAATTTTGTGTGTTTTAAAATTTTGCATTAAATATGAAGGGCACTATCTACAGGTATAATCTAAAGAATTCTTTTTCTTAAAAGCAACAACTATGATCTTGGTTCAGGAAGTAAATGAAATATTTCAGAATATAGTCTATCTTTCTGAAGATAGAAAAAATTGGACAGAACAAATATTTGCTGCATCTTGTATTACTTGTAGGGAGTAGTTGCTTTCCTTGTGTCATTGGAAATGATACAAATATGTATTATTGGTTGCTTGTTGGCGTACAGGCTAGAAATAAATTATCTATTTAACGTATGCCCTTCCTTCTGGATCTCAGGTTTCAGCCCAGTGAGTTAAAGTCACTATCAGCTTTCAGGCTATGAGTTAAATCTCTGTCCCACAAATGTCAGAAGGAGGTTTGCCATTACATTAATTGGGACCAGGATTTTACTCCATGAGTATTTTTTGGGGAAGGTCTGAAATGCTGTGTTAAAAATTGAAACGAGAGAAATCTCAGCATACAAGTACGTAAGGCATTAATTTCTGTCTTTATGTAAAATGATTTGGTCAATACCCAGAGGCAGTTAAATTAAGACTGGTTATAGCTTTTACTTGCTGCTAAAAATTCAGCAATTCACATCTAGAATAGATTTTGTTTTTTCTAAGAGTGAAACAGACTCCAGATATTTAGCTTGTGACACAGATATGATTTATTTTAGGCCATGCATCAGTCTTGAGTAGGTGGCTTACATTGCCAAAGTCAAAGGCTGGTTGACTTAGAAGCCCTTCTAAGTGTGCTAGAAAGTTTTAAATCAAGTTACACGTTGTTGTGCACAAGGTTTTGTGGATGGTACAACATACAAACGTTTTTCCTCACAAAACAGATGAATACATTAGCTAAGGATTTCTTAAAAAGCAGTGTGTTGCTTCAGTGACAGCTGACCAGTAGTGCTTTTCAGCTGAAGAAATTCAGTTGTCTCTTGACAGTAAAAAGATTAGTAAACTCTTAATTCACCCAGCAGCCTGGAGCTTACACCAAAAATAAAATAGGCTATGAGCACTACGTAATAATTCACAATATTTCGTAGATGCTGTGTCCCTTACCATTAGGCTTTCAATAGGAGCAGAAAGAAAATAATACAAGCTCACTACATAAAAATACATTCTTGCTATTTCTGCATAAACTTTTCAGCACAAAAGCAAGCTCAGGCCATCCGAGTGGTGAAGGGAGTGCCCAGTCCAGCACCCAGGTTGTGCAAAACTGGCTTTAGGCCAGTTTTATTTTCTGCTGGCTGTGGAACCCTGTTGGGGCTGTGTATAGCAAACAGTTTAAAGGCTAGTGTAGATGCCAGCAGTCTCAAAAGGGCTATTTTAGTAGCCAGGATTATTGGGGCATAAAGGAACTACAAAGCCTTTGCTCTCTCACTGCCTTGTGCCAATAACACACAGCAAGGGAGTGACAGAAGATGCTTATAGCATAGGAGGTTTTCACTGTTCTTGGGGAACATCTTTGTGACAAATTCCTCTGGCATCCTGGACTCACGCAGATCTGCCCTGGTTTACCGGTGCAGCAGTGTTACAGTTTTGGGGAGACAACTGAAGTGCTGAAGATTACTTTTTAAAGACATGATGCTGACAAATTAAGTTCAAAGTCTAAGCAGGGCCCTTCCAAGTGGCAACTCTCCAGGGCTAGACAGTTATAGCATTAACTTCTATAAATCTTTTCAGGAGCTTCTTGGGCTTCAAATACTTCCAGCATTTCGTCGTTCCCATTAAACAGGGAAAATTGCGGAATTCTTTTTGGAGGCCAGCATAATTATAGTCTCAGAAAATAATAATAATTAAAATAAGAAAAGTTGGAAAACACTATATGTGTTGGAAAACAGACCATATGATAGAATTAGTTAAGTATCACAGTAAATACTGACAAAAATATTAATACAATGGCTTTCTTAGATGCACTCCTGATGTTGATAGAAAAAGGGGCAAAAAGAACTTTCAAGAGATTTGTTTAGGACTCTTCCTCATAGCCAGGGAGTCGTGTAATTTCAGCTAAAAAACCTCTGCCAAACTGTGTACATGTCTCACTGTAAAGTGTGCACTTCTTTATTTGCACATCCCAAACAAAACCAACTGGAGCAAATGTTTTTGTTGCTTTACACCGAGTGCTTTTTCCTCCATCATATTTGCTTGCTACTCCTCTTCCTGTTAATTAGCATTCTGGGATATTTGGGAGGAAAAAATAGGAAAACAAGTGTCAAAGAAGTTCCTTCAGCAATAAAACTGATCACATTATTGCAGCCAGAAACTCATCAGCCAACGTGAGCAGTGTGCTCATGCATCTGGATACTTCCATCAATGATTTAAATAAAGCATCAATTGTTTAAAAATGAAAACTCTCCAGTGAACTAACACTTTACAGTAAAGCCTCCAATGAAGGTACGCCTTCATTTTTTTTTTTAATGCTGGACTAAAGTTATTGAGATAAAATTTGGTGTCCATCCTCACATCTCTACATAAAACAAAACAAAACAAAAGAAGTCAGACAGAACCCAGAAAAATATTGTATGGATTCAGAGAAAGAAGAGACTCAAACTGATGGAGATTCTAAAAGAAAATGAAAGGAAAGATAAGTCTAGAGAATGGAATAAATGAGATGCCCTGTGTTTGGACCCTGTTTCAAACTCTCAGAATACCTTCACTTGGCAAGGCACTACACTGCCTATCACTATTTTTTAAGCTGATGGATGATGTTGGTGTTCACATATTTCTTAAATAAATTAGTTCATCTGACACAGAGTCCTCTCTGTTTGCTACATGGCTAAAAGGAAACAGATTTAGTGCCATTTATACCACAGAAATTGAATACTCACATAAACATACTACTGCATTTATACTGAGTTTTCAGAAAGTCACAAAAAGAGGAGGTCCAAAAGACTACCGGATGCAAGAGACCTTTTCTAAAACACGAATTGTTGAAAGTTCATAACTTCAGTTTGAGGAACATCTTTTGAATCCTGTATTTCCCAAGAAGAAAAAGAATTTAAATGTTAAATTACAGCAGTCAGCTCTTGAGCTGGAAACAACTTGGGACAAGGGCTCAGTTGAAGCCTAAGAATTTTTTTTTTTTTTTAATTTGCAGAAATTTCAAAGGCTTGGTGCACAGAAAAGCTGAAGTTGCTGGAAAACTGCGAATCTCACAAGAGCACAGAGGGAAATATGCTTCTGGAGATGAATTAGTGAGGAAAATTGAGACAAGGACCTCTTACTGAGCATGCCACTGGATGCTTCACAGAGTGAGACAGTGGGGTCTGGATGGATCATGGTATGGCTGATGATGAAGCCATACTGTTGTACTATTGCATACATACAAGTTAGTGAAAACAGGCTCAGACTTCAGGCTGGAAGTGTGCAGGCTCCAGGGGTTCATCTACAGGAAAGCCGGGTGTGCATGGGTGGCCCCACAGGTGCTGCTGACAAGGTTCCAGCTGCCACTGCAGCAAGGACTGCTCAGCCTTAGCGTGGCTCATCCAGTTTGTCACACGGTTGTTTTTCTGTATGCTTACATGCCGTGTGTGCAGGGGGGTGTGTCAGGGAAGGAAGATTACCCTGTGTCAAGGAGAGCTGCTGCTGGCCCTGCTGGCACTGCTTTGTCCTTTTGCACCAGGACCAGGCTGCACCCTTGGCATCGGGCAGTGCAGGGCCCTGAAACCAGCCCGGGCAGAGGGGCTGAACTCAGGCTCCTGGACCAGACCAGGACTTCGTAATATATTCCAGCGACATTCAGAAAGTGGAGGCATCTCACACCAGCAAATACATAGAAGGTAATTTAAAAAACTAGCTGTATATATTTATATAAAATATTTATATATTTATAAAACTAATATAAATCTATTTTCAAAAAGGAGGTTTTTAATCCTAGATACTTACATCCAAATACAATTTAAAAACTGATTTAAGTTATTTAAGACAACATACTTGAATATGTATGATTAATATCTCATTTTTTAAAATATTATTTAAATTTGTAAATCCAGGAGTAATGGGATATGGCAATTGGCATCCCAAAGCCATAACTGAGGAATAACTTAGTTGTGATTTTGAAAGAAGTCTGTTCCTAAAAATACTGATCACATTTTCATCTAGGAAGCTTAACAGAAGGGGAAAAAAAAAAAGGCATCACTGTCAGGACTCTGAAGTTGTGTCAGGGATGAAAGGTTCTTCACCCAGAGGGTGGCTGGGCTCTGGAACAGACTCCCCAGGGAAGAGGACACAGCCTGACAGAGTTCAAGAAGTGTTTGCACAATACTCTCAGGCACATGGTGTGACTCTTGGGAATGGGTCTCTGCAGGGCCAGGAGTGAGAGTCAAAGATCCTTGTGGATCCCTTCCAACTCAGAATATTCTGTGATTATTAGGTATTTTTAGAATGATCAGCATTTGCAAAAATGCCGTGCTTGAAGACTATGTAAGTTTTATATATGTTCTAGTACTTCCATAAGCCTCAGAGGCCACAGGAACAGCTTAGAGGAGCTAAGTATTTTTCTAGCATCAGTATTTCACCATCTGTTTCCTCCTGCAAACATCATTCTCAGCAGGAGCCAAGGAGGGTATGTAGCAAGTAGTGAGAAATGGCAGAACTATAAAGTAGGAACACAGTATAGGAAAACATCTACTTATGGGGTGGACTGTCACCAAGAGAAGCAATTTTTGGGTTTTAGTGCAATAAAACAAAATAATTGCACCACACTGAACCTTTCCTGCAGTTTTAATACCAGATGCTAAAATATGAGGTACCTGATAATGTTTTTAAGTTAGATACAGTTCTTGACATAAAATTAGACTGGACGAAATTGTGATTAAATATAATACAGTACTGCAGATTCAGGAATTCTTTTGAGATCAGTAAACTAAAGAAGAAATAAGTCATGCCATTTTCACTCTTCTCCAGTTTCTATGGCTACAGAAAACCAAGCTTAGAAACTGAATGATAAATATGTCTAACTTGGCAAATGAATTAAAGTCTAAATATCAGTGTAATAGTGTAATTTTGAACATTATTCTAGCTTCCTGTATTTGAGTTTCCTTTACATGAGCTTGAGACGAGATAGAACATAATTACTTATTAATTGCTTTTCAGAGAACAGACTGCAAGAAGATATGTACAGCACCAGGAAAAGTTAACAGGCATGAGAATATTGGTTTATATTCAAGCTGAACCTTCCAAAGCACGACAATATATTTATGACCAGCTATGGAGGTTCTACCCAGTTACCCAAACACCACTTCACTTGAACTAAAGGTCCTGCATCTCTATACCTGCCACTTGAAAACAGTGTAGGTCTCCCACGGATTTTGTGTTATCAGCTCTGATCAGTGGCTTAGATACTCCAGAGCTTCTCAAATAACATCAGACTCCAAAGTTAGGCAAGTGAAATGCTCTCTCCGTGAGAGAGCCTTCAGGCTACCAGAACAACAGCGAAACAAATTCTGGATTTATGCTCAGGCAGCAGATAGTGAACTAGAGGAATTATGCTGGGACATGCAGATTGCATCGAGGATTTAGTAGGCAATGAATAGAAAAATTCACCTGGGAAGGGAACACAAGAAAAGTAGTTTGGGAAATGATGCACTGAACACAAAAAAAGAGACATGGGTTTTGTGTTCTGATAAGATCAAGACAAGTGATGTAACCTGCTTGCCTCTTGAGGTATCAGATCATACTGGTACAACTTACATGCACTGGAATGATTACCTGGCACTTGATGCTGGAAATGATTCAGTACTTAAGTAATCTAGCAGGCAAAGCTCCTTTTCCCTCATGGGCCTTACACCTTGGCTCTCCGAGTACCCTCTTGTACACAGGCTTTGTTCTTTTAAGATGCTATACAAGCCACACTGAGACTTTGTTAAACATGTGCAATTTTTAGTTCAGAGAAGCACATACAATTTTTGGACCCACAAAAAAAGCACCCCAATATATGATTAACTGCTTAAAAATTGAGGCAACTTGATCTCATCTGTTTTGGCCCTGCTCTTTGCTGCTGTTATCCCTAAAAGGCTGCTACCCACTGCTTGCTGCACAGAGGTGTTCCCCCTGCTCAGCTCCATCTTTTGGTTCCCACATGTTTTGCCTGGAAGGACCTCAACTCTACTGGCCTTGTCCCTCCACCAGCACTGGAAGGGGAACTACACCAGTACCACAGCTGCACATGGGGTTTTCTTCCAATTCCATTCTGTTTTCTCATGGATAGCATATTTCTCTTTTCAGTAATTTCCAAGTTTCTCTTTTTTGTCTTAGTAAACAAAGATGTGAGGTAGCCACATTTTTTCACTTATTCTCTCTCCCTCTCTTAGAGCTGGAGACAGTTCCAAAGACAGATTGTCATATTAATTTTCATTTGGAATGCAAATTTACATAAACGAGAAGGTCTGTTTGTATTAAATAACTTTTAAAAGAACTTGGAGAAGTTAGTAAAATGCTAACTGTTTTGAGTTCTTTTGAGGGCAGGAGGATCTAGAAAAGATGCATTTTAAGCAGCGACAATCTGGATCGGGAAAGACTGCCAGTCAAAAATCGTATGAAAGGAGCGTGGTAAGGAAGCAAGAGAAGTCCTTTCAGAACAGCTAAAGAAATATAAATATCCTCGATCCTTCCAGCTTGTGCTTCTTACTCAGCCACAGACTCAGAGGACTTGGGAAGCAGATGAACTGGGTACTAGTGGCTTCTTCCCTGCCTCGGGGGTAACAGAAAACTGAGATTGCAGTGGTTCTTCTGCAGTCGCCACTGCAGTCACCTTTGCTGAACAAGAACAGCATTTGATGAGGGATTGGTACTTTTCCATTAAAAAAACCCAAACAAATCACAGTCCTCTCTTTACCATTGCAGTGATTGGCAGCCCTGAAATCAAGCTTTCCACCAATGAATAGTCTTGTTTGGGTATCTTTCATTGGCAATACAAAGCTAAAAGTGGAAAGAGAGTTTAACTAGGATACAGCCAGCCGATCCAGCAGTGGATATTTTTCTAAAGATTTCTGTCCATATGTATTCTGAGTGCAAATGCCAAATGACATTCAGAAGAAAAAAGATTAAGCTGATAAAATTGTGCAGCAGGGCTTTTCCTACTATTTTGGCTGCCTGTGGTACACAAATTACATTATACTTTTTGCTTGATTAAAAGGAAAGGAAGGAAAAGTAAGTACTAACATTCCTTTTTAATTAAACTGATTAAAAAGATCATCTGCATGTTTGTCCTTTCATTTCATATTTCACTAGCCAAATGGGTTCTCAAACAGAGCTGTGCTGAAATACAGAGGCGGAAACTTTTTTTGAAGGTGTCTACTTACTTTATCTGGATGCCTCATTGTTAATAGTCTCCCCTGCCCAAGCAGCTGTGCCTGTGATATGAGAACAACATGTTCCCTCCAGTACAGTGTGTGGAGTTATTTCATGTCCAACCAGAGATAAAATGTAAGCTATTCAAAAGGAACTTTCCAAATCACCCTCTAAAAGGAAACTGCAGAGAGACAAGTTGCTGGTAAGAAGAGAGATGAAAGGGTTATATTAAGCACTTACTGACCATATTTCTCTTTCACCAAGCCACATTATGCAACCTGTCAGGTGCAGAATACTTGCAGTTTCTAAGAGCTGAACAAGCACTGCAGATATGTGCAGAACAAATACCTTTATTTAAATGACATGCTAGGAAAACAAAGTCATTTTGCATGGAAGTCAGGATGTAGAGGGGACAGGTGGCAGATACACATATTTTGGAATGGAGCATGCAAGACAACAGATTTAATCTGCATTGTTACAGGGGTCAGTGGATATTTCCCTTCCTTATTTACACATATTTACTGAAAAGGGAATGAGACAACATGGTAATATATTTTTAATCTTAAGTGTTCCTGCAGGGCAGGGCTGTGAGGAGCTGGAGACTGGCTGCAGTGTCAGCAGAGCAGGAACTGGTAGTCCCCGGGGGGTTGAAATGACATCCTGGCTTGTGGGCAGCACAGGGGGAGCCCTGGGGAGGGTCAGGAGCCCCTAAAATAAAGAAACTGTTTGCAATGGGTGCCAAACTTTTAGCTGGCTACATTTAAATGAGGTAATCCCCCAGGTCTAGGCTTACTCTGTCTAAAGGTTCAGGATGAAATTTACTGGGAGACACTCTCACTAGCTGATTTGGGAATCTTAAACTTTCTTAAGTGCTTGTGTTTTCTTTCCCCTAGTCCTCTGCCACTTGGGTGATTTGTGCCAGGCATCTGGTAGCAGATGTCCTCTGCAGAGGGTTCTCCAGCAAAAAGGCATTAAACACTCTAGTCTTTTCAGCATCATCTGTTTGATCTTTTCTCCCCTCAATGCAGCAGACCAAAGCTTTCTCAGCCTTCCTCTTACCATTAGTGCAATTACAGAAGGATTTCCTGTTACTCCTTACAGGCACGGCCTTTCTGCTGCTCCCTCCCTAACAGTGTTTTTCGCCCTTGCTGTTGCAGCCGTGCTGGGGTTTTTAGTGTTCTCCTTCCGAACCTGGGTGGGTAACAGAGCTTTCCACAGCAGCAGCTTGCACTCCCATCCTCTGGTCTCCCAACTTAATTTGTTTCTCTCTGACTTTAACGATCACCCTCTGAGGCTGGTGAAATGTGCTTATTTGGAGTATCTATAGCCTTACACCCTTTCTCTTGACAGAAAATAGGGAAATCAAAAACTTCAAAGACAGTCCATGCTGTCCCCATCATGATCTCTAAAGTTGTTGAATAGTTAATCCACATGTATTATTTTCCCAAGCTGTTCACTACCACTCCTGTCCTTTGAATGCAGAAATGTAAAAGCATTCCGAAATACAAATAAACTTCACATCTCTTGCTTTTTTTGTGCCGAAACTGTTCCTCACTATGTTAGCATATGAAGAGGTCAGAAAAAATGTCTTTTATTTTTAAAAAATGTAAGTCACCCCTGATAGAATATACTCACAGTTCGAAGATAAACACAGCTCTCAGGTCTTGCAGTGTAATTGAGCAATCTGTTGGAAACATGAAAACTGCAGATAGCTTTTAAAGAAGTTGTTTGTTGTTTCATTTTGATTCTTTCCAAAACTGCAGAATAATTTAATATGAAAGGATCTCATCCATATTGCAATGAAACCAAGGGAGAATTTCTTGCACTCATTGATGGATTTTAGCTGCAACTGCAAGTATGGAGCAAAATAAGTTATTCAATGTTTTAAGTTAAACCTCAATAACCAAAATTGGGAGGAATATTTTTAATTGTTTATACCCATAATATTATTATGCTTAAGATTCCCATATCTTATTTTATTGGTTCTATAAGAAACAGAGAATATTCTTAAAAAGCCCCATTATTAATGATCATGTGCAGAGATCTTGCAAAATGCTGACAATCTAAAATATCCCTTTAAACCACATAGAATAGTGTTTTAGTATTAGCTTTATTTAGCTTCACAGTCTTTTTGAGTAATCCATACTGCTTTAAAAGCTTAACAATCAAATAAAAAATATGATAATCAACTAAATACTGAACTATTTGTGTAAACAAACCTGTACAAGCATAGTTCAGGTCTCGGGAAAGGTGAAATACAATCGAGGAAGTAGCGGACTAGTATGTCTAATTTATTTTTCTGTCTTCATGGGCAAGGTAGAAAACCACAAAAGATGTTTAGAAGAGAAGACAAAGCAGTAATTCTATCTCCTGCTCTTCATTTTCTTGGCTGAAAAAGAATTACAATCAGAACACGGACTGACATCTCCAAAACTGAGCAAAATTTCGGTGAATATTTTTAAATGCAAAAGCACACTTTTCATAATCACTAATTGGATGAAAATGAAACTACATCAGTATTTTTATGACAGGAAGATACTTGACATCACAACACCGAGTGGAAGCAAAGGTTGTTTTTAATATGCCATAAACTGTTTGCATCTGAGGATGTGCAGTGGCAGGATGCGCAGTAAATATTTTCAGATTTTTGCTTGTTTATTTTTGGGAGCACTTTGCAGATGAAACCTGCACCATTCTCAGCAAAGATAAGGCAGACTGTGGTCCTGGGATGCTGTGCAAAACCATTCTTCCATTACTGGAAAGAGACACAGCATTTTTAAAAGGCAAAGTGACAGGTTGATAAGGGTTTTGTTCAGAAATCACAGAGTGATGAAGCATGTCAGAGAGGTGAGCATGTCTTGATTTAAAGCAGAGGGAAGCTGGGGGCTGAGCAGCCTGGCATCTATTCCTGCGGGACGGGACAGTGCCGTGTGCCGGCATTCCAGCTCTTGTTCCCGGACAAAAGGAGCTTTCACTTAAACGGAGAGGTATTGAGTAACAAGCCCCCGCACAACACAACAAACCGAACACAACTGCCTCAGCAAGGCTCTATTAAAGCATGGAAAATTTGTCATGGCCTCGTGATTTTTCATTTTAATTGGAATAAGACAGATTTCATCAACAATTACAGAGCAGAGCACCAAGAAATCTATGTTTTCCTTTAGCAGCTGTTATTGTGCAGGATAGACAAAGAGCTAAGGTAGGAAAAAAACCCCTTTTCAGTGTAAACAGTTATCTAACCTGCAGAAGAGGATAAAACATAGAATCAAGATCTTTCAGCTACAAAATATACTGAAGAAGCAAAGTTATGCCTTTTCCACAGTCCTAATATGGCTATTTCCAGTCTTCCTTACCTCTTACAAATTCCTCTGCTAGTGCTACAGCAACTTCTCCCTGCATCTTGGCATATTCGAACAAGGGTTTTCAAAGAGTCATTCTTTGACCTTCCCAGGTACTGCTCATTTAGAGTTTCATTTTATAGGCAGTAAGTCCAGTCGGGGTCAAGGGGGACCACAAGCATTGAAAAACAGAATGTAGCTTAGTATGTCTTGTTATAGACCTGGAATTTTCACTATGTTAAACTAAGCATTTAAATATTATGCCTCAAAGGTGGTATAAAAGGCCATAATAATTAATTTTAAAGTTATAATTTTAATTAATACGTATCGTAGCCTACCAGCTATGTTTTTCAATGTCTCATAACCTATGTGAAAATGACGCATTATTAAGCAGAGGAGCACAAGACTCAGAGCAGGTTAACTTAGTGCAAATGGGTTTTTGCTGCCAGAAGGACTTTTAATGATTCACTGTTTCCTAAAATGAAGGTCACTATTCCACCCTCTGAATGCATACTCATTTCAGAGCAGGCAGTGTAAGATTTGGGACCTGGTCATCAGTGTGCAATACAAACCTATGTCTGGAAGACAGGTGTCCACTTTAGGACACAGGGAGATGCACGTACCTCTAAAGGTAATCTAAAAAATACCTAGCAGGTATTCAGCTAGAAATGCCTGCAATGGTCAAAAGACAAATTAAATAAAAAATTATGACTGTGCCACCACAATCCAAATGTGAATACTGTAAGCAGTGGTAGGAATGTCCTAGAAGTAAGCAACAGTTACTGGCCAGTTCCTGTGTGGGAACACCATATGGATCAAATTTTTCACTTTTGAAAGATGCATGTGAAAAAGACATGCTGGAGACCTACAAAAAAACTTTGGGTGGGATCCAGAAGTTGAATAGAATTATTTCTTACAATAAGGGCCATGAATTAAATGAAATTAATAGAGAGCAAACTAGAAACAAATAGATTTATTCCTTTTTTTTTTTTTTTAATGCAGAATTAACTGAACTGCGGACTTTGGACTTAAAAGCTCAAAAGAGCTAACAAAAATAGGTGAGATAAAATCACAGAGTGTAGGTCCAATGCTGCCTATTAAACAGGATAATCCAAGTGCAATATATATGGGAGGAAGAGTTAATTACTAATTTTTTTTGCTTCCTATTGTTGGAAATAGCATTCTGAGATGTTTCATTAACAATACATGAGTTGAAAATAAGAAGTTAAATATACTGATTGAAACCACTACAGAAAGAGCACATTTGTATTTTCATTATAGTTAAGAGCACTGATACCACACAGTTGATGAGCTGTTTTGAGTGATGAACCACGTCTATTTTGTCATCCCATACCCTTCTCTGTTGCAGCACAAGAAAGAATAAGTTCTAATTCTCAAAGCTGAACTTGTTGCCTAGTCCACATTAATAGTGAAAAACCTAATTAAGACTTATTTGATGAAACAAATAGCTTTTGATTAAATAATGTCATGCAGAAACACCAAACAAATTAAAACACTATTTCCTGGAGTTGCATTCCTCTCTCGTCCTGGTAGAGATTGAATTTGAGTGTGCAATATATCATATTTAAATTCGCTTCTGTTAATAATTTCATCGAAAATATACAGAGAGTGGTAAATAGTAGGCTAAAGGGTAGGACACTGACAGGGGCTGTCATGGGTTTGCTAAGTAGGAAAGCAGGAAATCGCCAGACCTCCCTTCTTTCACATTTCTCCTGTGCACAAGGGACAGAGAAGAGGTATCTTTTTCCCATGGAAAAAACCCAACAAAACAACTTAAATTCTAAACTACTTCCTACACTTTCCTGAGAGTTAAAACCCTAGTTGCATGCTGACCAGCTCTTGGCTCCTCAGAGTTACTACTGCCAACTTGGAAATCTGTAGCACATTAAGACAGGACAAGTTGAGGACAGCCCAAAGTAAAGTGAATTAAAATTATGACAAATATTGCAGAGAATATAATTCCCTTTCTATTCAGTGCTTTGGCAGAGTTTCCATTCCGAGATGCCAGAAGAACAAAGTAAAAAAATCGGAGCAATCAGGGAGAGCTCACGTTAAAATACAGTGCACTTTGATCTGAGCCTTTATGATCTTCTCTTCAAAATCCAACTCTGCAAACAGCATGCAAGTGTAAAGTGTGGTTTGAGAAAAAAAAAAAAAAAGAATAAAAATAAGAATATATCACATCAGTCAACCTCTATTTCAGGAAGTGATGCAAAGTCCGCAGCAAAGTGGGCCTCCCAGAAATACTCTGCCACCCACAGCATTGTGTAACCTTCCTTTGGTGTGAAACACGGCTGGGCTTAGCTCCTGCTAGCAGCAGCTAGCTGCACCCCATGCAACCTTGCTGAAAGTTAAAGAAACAACAAACAAATGCTGTTATTTCCCTCCCTCTGCAAAAGTGTGTCTGATTAAACTCCTGTTACAAAGCCCTACGACAGCAGAAACAAGTCCTGCAGCTTCTGATAGGAAAACCGCCTGCTCCACATGCCACCAGAGGGAACAGAAAGGCTGGTTTGCTTGAGCTGTTCATGTTTTGGTTCTTGCCTCTTTTACCCCGGTGGAGCTCTTGACTTTCAACTTTATTGTTTTGGATTTTTTTTTCCATTTCTCTAATTTTCTCTCCCATCAGCTAATTTTCTTTGTTTCCTTTTACTCACAGTTTCCAAAACTGAATAAACAAGGAAAATACATGGTCAGGTAACAAAACTCAACACCTGACAATTACACTTAGGCAAAACTCACACAATTACAGCTGATAAATGACTATACCACATTATTTTAAATTTGGCTGCCACTATAGTAAGTCTTGCATATAGAATATCCCACTGCATTACCTCAAACTCAATACTTTCTAAGCATATATTTACATGGACTATTTCCTGGCAGAGTAATGGCTGCCTTAAAAATATTGACTAAGCAAAGTAGGACTAGAAGAGAGCACATTATTTGACATTATTTATCCTGCTCTCAGGATATTTGGTTGGATTTTTTCTCCCCTATTCCTCTGAGGCCACAGCTTCCCACCGCTGCCGCAGCAACGGTTCATCTGCTATTGCTTTCTTGCTTTCTGAGCAGGGCTGGTGGCAGGAAGCCACAATTGCTCCTTGTGTTTATCTCTCCCCATCTCACAGCCCTGACAGAGCGAGTCTATTTGGACAGTAAGAAGCTGTGGTAACTAAGCAGCCACAAAATTTAAAAGGGACGTTTCCAGCTACTTGCACTGCTAAGACTAAGTGCAAAGCAAGTCTTTTATAATAGAACAAGTATATTTTTTTAATGTGAATGGAATGAGAAAAACAAATAGCAGGTTTTGTGTGGGTGCTTTACTTACATAATCTTAAACTAAATCTTCCTGCTTAAGAATAAAAAGCTCTTCATCCTAGAGACGGTTTTTGCTGACAAACATGTTAGCAATAACTTCATATTCCACTTACAATCTCTATGTATTTCATCTTGAGCCTTTCTGTGAGAAGTTCAGAACCATGCACAGGCCACGTTCCTTCATTCTCTACAATGTAGTTCCCATTTCCTGAAGGAATAAAATAGCCAGACCCACTTAACCCCTTCCTGGAATATTTAACACCCTGCCTCTGGAAGAACTGCTTCAACCAAATAGTTAGAGAAAACATCTGAAGGGGTAGGTCTAAAATGCAAATTTCAAATCCAGATCTCAGTTTTCCCAAAGGAGGTAGTGCTCAGATCTAGGACTTTGGTTCAAGGTCAGCCAGTGAGTCAGAAGTAGACTCAGAGCACATACTGGGATGAGCAATGCTCCCCATCCTGCCTCCTGTGCTTGGACTACTTCTGTTATTTTTGTAGACACCTGGCTGCCAGCGCAGCTCTGCTGGACCAGAGGAGATGCTCAGCACCTCTGCATGGGGTGAGGGCTGGTTTGAGGAGGTTTATGCTTCCTTAGTTTTTCCAAATGATGGGCGAAATTTTCTAGTGCACTCTGTCTGCCTTTTACTGCTTCAGGGATGCAGAGTGGTCATAAAGTTTAATTGCTCAATTAAGCAGACTTTACAGTTGCTCTGTGTTGCTGGAGTGCCACAAAGCAGATTGAGCAAACTAGTGAAGCTGGATCATTACTGTGTTGAAACCAAGACCATGTATTTGTGTCTGTGTGTGAGAAAAACATTCAGTACGTGGGCTAAAGTATTCTAAATACAGAAATGGGTATAGATTGTACAGGGAGGCACATGTTTCAGTGTTGTGGAGCGAGTTACAAGCAAGAACCCTAATCCCTCCTGATCTCTTTACAGGATAGCAAAAGCAGCCTCCAGTGTGCAAGTCAAGCTGGCACAGTCAGGGTTCTATCGGGGCTGCAAGATGGTGGGGAAACACAGCAGCTGGGGCTTCCTTCCACTCTCCCGGGGCAGCACAAATAACTTTCTGTGCATGAAGGACAGGAAAAGGATAAAAAGTACATAAGCGTCCATGACAATATGCAAATGGATAAATCTAAACTCTCATGGGGAGTGGAGTTCAGTGAAAGTGGCAGCAGGTGAGGGTTCAGACCAGCTCTGCTTCTCATTGCCTTCCTGTCCTTTACCAGCTCTCTTTGGCAGCCCCACAGCTTTTCTCCCCACCCACCATTGGCAGGTTCCTGTTTCTTTACAAGCCTCTTGGTTGTGAGTGACGCTGGATGCATGTGCTTAAGGAGAGAAGGACAGCAAACACTTTAGGGTGGTGGAGGCCTCTAGAGACAATTTCGCTACAAATAAATTCTTCGGTTATCTTAATGCCAGCAGGCATCTCAGTAAAAGTGGTTTCATGTTCAAGACAGATGCCTCCTTACTTTTTTTTTTTTAATTAACAAAGCAGTTTGCTGACAATATAAACTATTGCCTAGAGCAGCCCTGCTCAAACTGCCAGCTACAGCTACCAAAGGAGTCATGGAACAGTTCAAAAGGGCTGTAGCTCACAAAGAGTTAATCAATCCACAATATTTTTATACTAAACTGTCAACAGTTCAAGCCAGTAAGTATTCCTCTTGGTAAGTGGGTATTGTGCAGGGCTTGCAGGATTTTCAGAAACAGACAAATCAAAAAGCAAGCCATGCTTGGAAAATCAAAATAATATAAAATTGTGAAATGGACAACAACACCAGGCCCCAGTTCAGACCCCGCAGGACGGTGCTCATTTGGCGAGACACTGCCTGTGCTGAGGTCATGCTCAGCTCCTGACTGTTCCCACCTCAAGGAGCTGCCCCACTCCTCCTGCTCCCTGACAAAGTCAGACTGAAAAGCGTTGCTTTTGGCATCCATGTCGAAGTTTATTGCAATATTTTTTCAAGCATTATTTTTGAGTCCATGGCAGTAATACAAATCAGCTGATTTCTAGTCATTCTTTAGTATGGATAAGTAGTGACAAATTTGATTTAGTGCAAACACATCTTCACTGTAGCTTGTCCACTATGTTTGAGGTGCAGGTCTTGCTTGGTGGTGATGGAAAAGCTCCAGGAACATTAGCATTCACCCCCATGGCAGCTGGCATTAATGCCAACCTGGTGTGCCCTCCGTACCACAAGGACACTCACAGCTACGTTGGGCTGCATGCTAGCTGGATTCACCCTCCTCATCTCCTGCCACCCATACACATTTAGATCAGCACTGTTCCAGGCTTGTCACAGCCCTCTGACAAAGCAAAGAGAGGCAAAGGGATAAAGGGTAAGGAGAGAATTAGCAAGGAGGGAAGAGATGGAAGGAATACATATGTGGAGTGGAAAACGCTTGAATTGACTATGCTCTTCAGTTGTGTTTGAGGAAGCCTTCAGTAACAAGCATTCTACAGGACTCCAAACAGGTGACAGAAGTTGCAAAGGTCACTTTAACTGATTTAAAATCTAGATCAGATTAGAACAACTGGACGTCTGATCACTAGATGGTTATGCAAGAGTCACATGTGAAATCATCAATTGGTCCTTTTAGCCCTTCCTCTGGAGAATTAATGCAAGAATAGCTGAAGGAAAATGCATTTTGAGATTAATTTTTCATTCTTGGAACATCCCATAAGATGGTTGTTTCTTTTGGAGGTTTGAGAAAGAATAACTGCATACATTCTTTAGAGCAGTGTTATGTTGTTTGGACCAGAGCTACTTATTGAACAGTTGTCACATCACTCAGGGACATATGCCAACAAATTTGAAATCCAAACTTGCAGACATTAACAGGAACATGGAGAATTTAGATAAAACATGCACTTCAAGCTCTAAGCAGGCAAGTTTGCACTGACACTGCTCTATATAAAGCAAGATTCCTGTTGCTACGGTTTCCAAATGGCCTCATTGTGAGCAATCAATAAAGGCACTGAATGAAATTGTTAATATAAAACTGCAGCTCCTGATGCTGAAAGCAAGGACTCTGTATGTTCAGTCACAGCTATAGGTTAGTTTGTTTAAGTCTTTGTATTCAGAGGATTTGATCACTGCATGGAGGAAATTTATGCATGCGCAGCCTGAGATCACATAGAGATGGTCTCTTTTTCTTTTTGCACTAATGATGGTTTGACTTTCTTGCTGTTGAAAGGCAAATATCTGTCAACATCATGTCATACAACTAAGTGTAGAATATTTTGTTGAAAATGATAAATCACTGTATCACATTTTAGTATTTTATTAAAGCACTATTAATATTATTTCTGCCACAGCTGAACTGTATGAATGACATTTCAAAAATTAATACAATTCAGAAAATTTCAAGTTTTCTATGATTTTAGTGAAAAACGTATAAACAGCAAGTACATTCAAATTGAACTTCAACAGATCTGAAACTGGTTGTTGTCTATGGATAAAAAAGTATTTATATCAGCTCGATATGAAGAGTCAAAAATACATAATTACCATTAAACAGATTTTGGGATGATGGAAGATTGTTAAAAATTATGTTTGTGGCTTACCTATCTAAAATGCTGCTCACCATGGAATGGAATGACATGGTAGAGATTATATGGAACCTTCTTTTCAAAATACTTTAACTCTTAAAATAAACAACTAGCAACTGAGTCCAGAATGCATAATAAACAGACTTGAAGAGCTTTTAACCCCAATCTTAAAAAAAAAAAAAAAAAAAAAGGAAAGTGCTTATATAAGAATAACTAAGAATAACAGTTCAGAGCATCTTTAAATCCAATGGAATACATTTTTTAAACCCTTAATACTCTGATGTATTTGTCCCAAGCACAATCCTGGTGTGTTTGTGAGATACTCGACCTGCTTCCTTTCAAACCCCTCAAAATAATGGAATTGGTAGAACAGAAAGGTTTACTCCCCTTGATACAGACAGCATGCTGTTTCAAAGACTTCCAGTGATAATGAACACAAGTCCTAATTATGAAAGGTAGAGGTACTTTAAAAAGCTCAATCTAATTAACTTTCAGTTAGACATAAACTGCGAATCTATGTCATTCTGCAAACAGAACTCAGGCTCCTAAGTTACCTAAAGGCAGAGGTTTTGTATTCCTTTGAGATTCAGGTATCTAAATCTCATATTTTAAACGTTTTTGAAATCTGGCATTCATTTCCAATCTAACCATTGATTTTTCTGTGGTATAAAATCATGAGAGTTTGTATTTCTGTACTTACATTACTCTCCAATCTCCTTCATTTGACAAGACTTTGTAAGCTTGCATCAACAGTGTCTTTCATCTACACGTCTTCTAAATACCTCTAGGGTAGTGACTCTGCCACTTTCCTGGGCAGCCTGTTCCATTGCCCAACCACCCTCTGGGTGAAAAACCTTCTTCTAGCACCCAACCTAAACCTCCCCTGACACAACTTCAGGCTATTCCTTTGGGTCCTGAAAGAGCAATGGACTACTGAATGGGACTTTATTTGTATGAATATGTTCCAGTCCATCAACATAGGACACCTATATAATTCTTTTACTTTGTGTGTGAAACCTTCTATAGAAGAACAAAGTACCTAACAAAATGTGAACTTTGTCTTCATAACTAGAAGCATCTGGTTTGCTGTTGAACCATCTGGTTAGTCTAAAGTTTATAGTCTCCTGAGTGTTATTCACAGGCCCACATATGATCAAGCCTCCACAGACATTTTTATTTGGTAAAAGCTTTCCCACAGCCCTTCATTTTTTCTATCTGTTTTTGATCTTGTAAAAAAATGTCATTTTAATACATGTGTTGTAATACTGCATGTGTTTGTGTTTCTGTGAACTGTTCAGATCTCCTAGCGTGTAGATATTGTGGGCTAGATTCTCTTGGGAATGGTGGAGGAAAGAACTACGCAAGAGTCATTTGGAGATATCAGACTCTGCAACGTCTTCTCTGGGGTCCCTGAACAAAGGGCTAGGTGAGGGTGGATAGATTACTTTAAAATGAATCATCTATAAACATGTAACAAGGCACTGAGAACTATTTCAGTTCAACAGCTACAGCTGGTAATAGGTAACAACCACTGTGTCAATCCTAGACTAGACAGGTACTCTGCTGTGTTTGACAATTCCATGGTTCCTGACAACACGCAGCATCCAGATAACCTGTGTTCAGCTCTGTGTGAATAAAAAGCATTCATTTTATTCTACAAGCTGAACAGTCACTACATTTCTGCTTGATCTCGCTGTTTCATAAACACAAGATTTTCCACCCGGAGCCCTTACAAAGCCTTGCCAAAAGGGTTCATTCTCCTTTAGAGTTCAACTGCTCCAGTTTCTGGAGAAAATGTCTCAGTTCTCTGGTAGGTCAATAAGTGCACAACAGTTCACGAGCTCTGATACTTCTGCCTAATCTGCTCTCTTACCATAGGCAATGGAAAATGTTTCACTTGAAACAACAAACATTCAAAATCAGAAATAGAAATTACCTCAGTAGCTATTAATATAACTTCACAGAAGCCTATCTCTTTCTGCTCTAAACCATGATTGGTGTCTCAGCAAAGTGTGTGTATATTTAAGTCTTTTTCTGCAGTCAATAACAATAATTGCACCTTTCTATCTACTAGAAGTCAGCAATTTTCTGTATGTGTTATGTCAAAAGTGTGATTTAAAGAGAAGTGTAGACCTATGGATCATGGACTGCAGTACTGTATTTGCAATCTGAACATAACAAAGCCAACTGGAGCAAAAACCCTGTATTTTAAGCGGGAAATAGGTGTCTATTTCTATGGTCACTCTTCCCCATATTTCTTAAATATAAGAAAGTAAAAAGGATCCAAATAGCCTTGCAGAAGCTAAGACCCAGGACTTCTCTTTCTGCAGAAGAGTTGAGAGGGCAGCTGGATCCCACTGGACCCTGCTGTGTTTAGTTTCTAAAAATGGGAACTAAACTGAGAAGCAGCCTCCAGGGGCAGCAAAATAGAGCAGGAAGCTTGGAGATGCTGTTCTGTTCTAAAAAAATAAATTGTTTCATGTATGTGAATCTATTTACTTCTTTGCTTATTAGTGTAGCTTGGGGGTACTGAGTTGTTGCCAGGTCAGCTTCTTGCAGCTTTGATTCCTGTTGACATACAAAAGTGTGAGTGTGTGAGCTCACGCACACATACTAAAAAGCTGCTTCTGTGAATGCAGAGGAGAAAAGTTTTAAGTAATTCTAACTTGCTGACAATAGATTTCACTAAAGCCTTGTATACTGTAAGGGAGATTGACCATATATTCCAAGTCTAAATCCTAGATCATTAAATTTTAGCCTTTAATAGACAGATTCTAAATTGAGCGATAATTTTCCATCTGAAAAGTCAGTCTGTTACCTGATTATACAAATTTCCAGCCATTGTAAATAGGATGCATGTTGCAAATTTAAGTCATAACTTTTTTCAGATTTCAGCAACAAGCCAGGTAACAGAGCTGAAACAATGAGCCTTAATCTTTGTCTGTATGTTCAGATACAAGATCGGCTTTGTCTTTATTTTGTTTATTGTACTGAAAGAGCTAGCCTATTCATTTAAAATGAAAGTCAAGACAATAATTAATTGTGATTTTTCCCAAGTAGCAATGCTTAGCCTGGTCCTAAGTAAACTATTGTATTGCTAATTATTTACATGCATTGAATTTCAGTGTGAATGAGCTTATCACTGTGCCAATTTCTACATTACAAATTGGCTCGTGTTTTCAATCTCAGTGCGACATTAACATTTTTAACCTGCAAATGGGAGTCAGTGTTCATACCAATCAGGATAATCCATATCCTTATATTCCAGAGCTTATGTTACAGAGCTTCATTTGAGAAGGATAATTAAACCAAAAATTATGCTTTATATTTTAAACATATTTTTAGGAAAAAATATTTATTGCTATGAAAATCTTGTGTGATCCATATTTGCTCTCAGAACATATTTCCAAGAGCTGGGAAGACTTGTTTTCTGGCACACATCAAACATTTTTCCATTGGCCACAGCATTCTTGCACTAATTGAGTTTAGAAAACTCTTCAGCTGCTGCCTGGATGAATATGATCTGTGAAAAGCAAGCCTCAGAAATAATGGGATCCATTAGCTAATTACACTTTATCATCAAACGTGCATCAGCTGCAAACTGTAATATGAGAACAATATTCTGGTATCCCAGACCTTTCAGATTATAAGAGCTGCCATTAAAAAGGGACGTCAGTATCTTCTTTCCTGAAATACTTCACACATTCTAGTGAAGGAATCCACTAATTTTCAAAAGATATAAA
Organism: Picathartes gymnocephalus; assembly: GCA_013390045.1. NCBI lineage: Eukaryota > Metazoa > Chordata > Aves > Passeriformes > Picathartidae > Picathartes > Picathartes gymnocephalus. The sequence continues at coordinate 28,023 of WEKY01017407.1, read as the reverse complement.
ACTGTACAAGATCAACATTGCCTTCTAAAGAGATGATTTTGCTGTTTGAAGTAAAAATTTCAGAGAATTTGCTTTATCATGCATGAAATCAGAACAAAACTGTTCCCTGGTTAAAATTTGCCACTTTGCTAAAAAAACACACAAAATCCTACAAAATACAATCAATTACAAATTGGGACATTTTGGTAGAAGGCATGGATCTTTTAAAATGTGATTATGGACTGTGTAGAAGTGGTTTCTTTGTATTTCCCCTAAATGCTCCTTTACTTTCACAATAATTTTATTTCCTATGACAGTATATGTAGAAGTAACTGACTGTATTTTGTATTATCTTTCTATCAATGTTTCAGATAATACATGAGAAAAATAATGTCACTATCTCTCCCATTATTTTTCCACTGAGAGCGTCTTCTCTCCTTTTTAAACAGAAGGAAATTTAGAGTCACATTACAGCTGGCCTTGTTAACATATTGACCTTGACTCTTTGTTGCCTTACACTCTTCGCAGCTACATTATTCCATTCTAAGTGGAAGTTAAAATGCCGTCCTCTTTGAATGTTTACCTTCTGAACTTAAATGTGAATTTGATTTCAAAGATGACAAGATCCAAGTGGAGAACTAACATCATGATTTCACATGGAAGACCAGTCACTTGCTGTTTTAAATTCCAAACTACATAAAATCCCAGAAAAAACAAACGCCACGCAAGCACGTAAGTCACAAAATCCTTCAGTATATTTGACTCCTGCGTTGCCAAATAAATTGTGAGCATTCAAGTAACAAATAAGTATAAATTTAAAATTCATGGGTTGCACTACATCAGCCTGATAGTCTTGGTGGTTAGTGGACTGATGCAGGTTTTGTACTGCAGTTTTCCACATGCTCTGCATCAGCAAATTTCCAAACAAACAGATTCAGTGCTGCTCTCCTCAGCCCAACTTACTGATTTTGCTGAGCTCACCTTTGTCCACCTCCTGGCATTCCCTTCCAGCCCTCCTCCCTGTGGAGCCATGCTATATACACAAAGTTTGTGCTCCTGTCACAAAGTGAATAAACAACTGGAGACGTTGTCAGAGACATTCCTTGCAGTGCTACATCCTGCTGCCATACCCTCACTGTTTCCAGAAAACTGGGAGAGCAGCACTGCATGTGGCTGGTGTGTGGGAGATAAGCAGGTCACAGCAGTACCTTACATCACAGTCTGCAATGAGGTCAAAGCAGCTCCAGTGGAGGAGGTCGGGTAGTGAGACTCGCAGTCCTCTAAAGCCTCACTAAATGCCCATGTAAGATTTAGTAGTTGTAAGAATCTTGTTGCTACAAAGATACACAACACATCATCCATTAGTAGACTGCAGAATGACTGTGAAATCAAGTACTTACATTTCAGTAAAATCCAAATAGTTTTCCTTCTATTAGGAAAAAATAAAATGCCCTATCTAGATGAGTACAAACCTTCCAGCTTTTTAATGAGATGCTCTTTCTGCTAAGAGTGCAGAAAAACATGCCTTAACTTCTCCGGGTCTGATTATTCCCTATGTAAGTCCTCACACTGGTGCAAAATCAGGCTAACAAAAAAAAAAAGAAGGCCGCCAAACAAATGCCTTACATTCCACAGGTACAATTATTTCACAAACAGAAAGGAAGTGAACACAAGAGTTTGTAGGTGGTGCTTGGAGATTCTTACCATGTATTCCTTTTGAAATCTGAGATATATTACCATTTAAAAGTACTCTGTGCTCAGTAAAAGTAAACAGGGATATTGTTAGTGCTGGGACTTCTTGTAAAAGTATAGTATCTTACCTGAGGGGTTTATTTTCCATTCTGTTTTGTTGTTGTTGTTTGTTTTGGTTTTTTGCTTGTTTTGTATATGGTGATATTCATGTTCCAATTAACTCTTACAATGTTACAGCCTACAACCTTACAACCTCTTAGCTCTTATTCATGTTTTTATGCTAGAAAGCAAAGGGAACAAGCAGCACAAAGCCTTTAACCTTATCTTCCAGACAAACTTATTATATGTTGGTTATTGTTTTTGTTTGCTAATAAAAGGCAGAAAGATACATATATGTAGGCATATCCCGGTTTTTTTACACAGGCTCCTCTAGGATGATTGTTTTCAGTTCCAGGAAGAGCATGCAGCAGATGAACACCCAAATGAGGATGGATTTTAAAGGACCTGAGAAAGCACGCTCCCAAACCATGAGTTTTATACATTTGAAAAATACCTGTTGAATGGTATACTTCACATTAAAACACAGGTCTTCAGTAGCAGACCTCAGATAATGCCCACATAGGGAATAGATTTAGAGTTGCTCTCTTTTTCTTTAAAAGTTCCCTAGACATCCAACAAAACTGAATTACTAAAGGCTCACCTTTGGGTTGATCATAAGTCTTAGCTGAAACTTTTTGTCTAACTGGGTTAATTAGGTATTATGTTTTCTCTTTTTCACCCAAATAAAGGTTTTATAATGTCTTAATATTTCAGCTCCTGCAGCTACTTTCATTGCGCAAATAAAAGATCTCTCTTATGCTGAGCCACCTATTTTCACCAAATATGTAAAACCTAAACTGGTTTTGAAATTTCCACTCATCTTCAAAAACTAACTGAAATTGGCCAACAAGGGGGTGACTATTCCCCTTCCTCCGATGATAGGGAAAGACTAGATGACAGACATGTGTGACTGCATAAACACTGTTCCTTAGGAAACAGCCTTAAAAAAAAAAAATCACTTTTTGGATCACATGTTAAAGCTTTGTACAATTGAGGGTGTGAGACGTGCTAAATCTTACACGTTCTGCACAGTCCTATTCACTTGAACAGAACTAACCATTCAAATTGCATAAAGCTAAGTGCTTGTTTAAATCCTCACATGACTGATGACTAATGTTCAGTATTTAAAATCCTGTCCAAAAACAAAGGAACTGATTGTTTCCATTGAGCAGTCAAATTTCTAATTCATCATAGTAATTTAAATCGCTGTCATTTAAAGTATCTAAGAAGCGTGACCTCACTTCATCAACAGATTCTCCTTTTGTCCTTCTAGAAAATTTTGCATGCTAAACACTACAGCACTAGAAGTAAAATATTTTTAATCTGAAAGTGACTTAAATTCCATGCTTTATGACAGATATTAAACAAGAAAAAAACGGAGACCAGGTAAATCTGATGGATTCCCTGAACGCAATAAATCTAAAGTGAACTCTGAGTTGATCTTAAATACAACCATCACTGAGTATTTAAGTGGGTATAAGGCACTGCCTTAATATGTGAACAGTGCTAGAAGCGAATACAGGGTTTAATGCTTCATCTTCTCCAGTTTACCAGAAATCAACATTTTAAAAGCTACAGAGTTTGTATTGTTGCACCTCAGGAGGAATGGCACGGCATCATTTTGTTCTCTTTATAGCAGAAGCCCACTTAGGTTCTACTTTGTGACCAGGACCCAACAAAGTGCGCTGTGGTGTCAGCAGTGGCAGGCTGCACAGGCTCTCCATCCCTCCCGAAATCCCTTCCCAGCCGTGTCCGAGCTCAGGCCCCGGCCCGGCCCGGCCCGGGCCCTGCCCGCAGAGGGGCCGCCTCCAGCGAGGCCTCGCGCTGCCGCAAAGCGCGCCGGGCGG
>WEKY01017407.1:0-24339 GCA_013390045.1 Picathartes gymnocephalus | reverse complement strand
AGGCCGGGAAGCCCCGCGTGGCCTTTCCGCGGAGCCGCCGCCGAGCGCAGGTGGGTGTCGGGGTGCTCCCGCTGCGCCCGCCCGCGCCCCCGCCCGCGCCCCCGCCCGCCCGCGCTCACAACGCTCCCTCCGCTCCCTCTCTCTTGCAGGAGCAACCATGCCGGCCAAGGGCCCCCTGCAGAGCGTCCAGGTCTTCGGACGAAAGGTGAGGCGTGGGCATGGCGGTCTGCACCATCTGCTCCTCGCTCTCGGGCTGGGCCGCGCCTTTGGGCCGTTCGCTCTCGGGGTGTCTCGGCCGCAGCTGCTCGCTGGGGCCGTGCGGCGGGGCTCGGCCGCGGGAGGGCCGGCGGAGTGAGTCCCGCTGGGCAGCCCACGTGTCCTGCTCCGTGTCTGCCGGAGCGTGCCGTGTCCCTGAGGCGCTGCGGAGTTGGCGGAAGGATTTGCTCCCCTCGGGAGTGGGTCTGGGTGGCCTCTCCGGAGTATTCGGGAGTGGCCGCCGCTGTCGCCCCGATCCACAGCGGCCTGGCTTACCATTGCTGGTATCTGAGAGCCACGTTGTGAGGTCCTGGTGGGAAGGGAAAGTTTGCCGTGTTGGAATGCAGCGTCTCAAATAATTCAAATTCTTGTGAGAAAATAAGCCACGAAAATATGGCATTGTAGAAGAGAGGGGTTTTTTCTTCGTATACAGCTAAATCTTGTAACTATAAATCAAACACTGAACCTTTTACTAAGACTCTGCTTTAATTATACCTGGATTATACCTGGAGGTGTAAGGAGAAGTACTGTTGCGTTTAGTGCGTAATGTTAGTCTGGGGCGTAAGACTAAGACTGTTCGAATGTTAAAATGAAATTCAAGTTCCTGCTGCTTGTGCAAAACGAAACGCTGTGTTAATACACATTTTGATTTTTAGAAAACTGCAACGGCTGTTGCCCACTGCAAGAGAGGGAATGGCCTCATTAAAGTTAATGGAAGACCTCTGGAAATGATCGAGCCCAGGACTCTGCAGTATAAAGTAAGCATCCACCCTGCTTCCCCTTTATACATGTAATTGCTTCTCACGAGACAAGTTGCTTGTCTTACTGAAAGTACCAAATTTTTGGTTAACTGATTACCTAAAATACAGATACTGTTATGAAAATTCAGTAAATTGCACTTCTGTGATGGGGGCATTTTGCTTAACAGGTTTCACTTAAGGTGAAGTATTTTCTGCACTTCTTATCCACTTTCTAAACTGAAACGGGTGACTTAAAGCCCTCATTTTAAAAGGGTTGTTTAGAACTTTATACAATAGCTGCTGAACAATGCTCAGAGAATCTGAAACTGTCTAGTTAACTATAAAGTATGATAAACAGTGAAGAAAACTACCTACAAATTACTTCAGGTTCTCAGTTTTAATGAACTTCACTTATTTTTTGCATGTAGTTATGGCATTCTAATTAGACTGTTCTCTTGCTCTTAATTCCCATGTACATGTGCTTTGCTATTAAGATAGTTGAAACTTAAATAAACCAAAGACTTCAGTAAATATGTCTAATGACAGCACTAGTAGACGTCAAAGAACTCTGCAAGAGGTGCACTTAACCTGGGTGTGTGCTTTTAAAATCAAAGCTCCATTTTTCAGAAGATTCAATAACATCTCATTTGGTAAAGCTACTGCATGCTCTGATCCTCGTTACAAATGAATTTTCTTTGTGTTTTGTTTTCCAGCTGCTTGAACCTGTTCTCCTCCTGGGGAAGGAACGGTTTGCTGGTGTTGACATCAGAGTCCGTGTGAAGGGTGGTGGCCACGTAGCACAAATCTATGGTAAGATTTTTGGTGGGATTTCTGGTATGGGCTGGAATGGGTAAAGCCACTGTGGTGAGTTGGCACTGGCTTGAATGCCTGTTGCCCACCAAGCTGCTGTGTCACTCCTCTCTGTATTTTGATGGGGAGAGGGACAAAATAAGATGGAAAAACCTTGTGGGTCAAGGTAAAGGGAGATTAATAAAGCAAAAGAAAAGGCTGTGCACTGAAGCAGAGGAAAACAAAAGGCTTCCATCAGCAGGCAGTGTTCAACCACTTCTTGGGAAGTGGGACCTCAATATCTGTAGCAGTTGCTCTTCCTTTGCTTTTATTGCTGAGCAGACATCCTCTGGTATGGAATGTTCCCTCTGGTCAGTTTGGATATCAGCTGTCCTGGCTATGTTTCCTCCAAGATGTTGCCTACGCCCAGTCCGATGGTGATGGAGAAATGTTGTAGGCATGGCCTTGATGCTGTTCAAGCACCTCTCAGCTGTAGCCAGAACACAAACCAAGTGAGAGCTGTCACAGGAAAATATCTCAACCAGACCCAAGGCAGCCACGTATTTAAGAGGCTTGAGTTTGGAATAGTGACTTGCCAAACTCTGTTCTCTTTCTTTCTCCACTGTGCAAATGTAGTTTTTCATAAGGGAGTATTAATTACATTTTATGTGCAAAGCTGTAACAGAGAATAAGCTGAGTGAAGCAAAACGAAAGTTTTGAGGAAACGCGCGGGAACTACCTTTACATTGTGCAGTGTTACAGGATAGCTCAAATGCAGCTGAGTAAAAGGATTTTGGGACAGATTTAGCATTAGAAACTATATCCTTAGTTGTATATTTCCATGTTGTTCAGAAGCATCTTTCTGCTGATGAGCAAAACTAGGCAGTTTTCCTCTTGCAGAGAAGGCTGGGAATATATTTGCATTAGCTGTTGATAAGAGTTCATCTTTACGAAAGATAGATTTGTTCAGCTCTTAATTTGAATATAGTTAGTGAAGTGGAGCTGAGGCTGCATAAAAAGCAGAGGCAAATTTCAGGCTCAAACTTGATACCATTTGTTTTTTTGGAACATGTATATTTTCATCAAAATCCTGATGTTAATGTTTTGACAGATATGTGTAACAACATCCTGACAGTTACTCCCATTCTCTTGATTTGAGTTCTGTTTACTGTTACTGTGCTAGTTTTTTGTATTGCCATGTTCTAGCACTCAGACCATCCTGTTGTCCCATTTGCCTCCGTAGTCTTTCAACACACAATCAATTTTATATTTGTTTAAAAGTATAGACATTTCAGAGAACTGTGTTTCTGAGGATTTTCAAGGTTGACTGCTTGTAGGTAGAAGATGAACCTACATAGTACTCAGGAGAGAAGGTGACCAGACAGCCCTTGTGCAATTTCTTGGCTAGCTGGTAGTTGCCAAATCAACAAATGAACTGTGGGTGGCCTCTTGGCACAGATTTCTTAAGATCTGCCAGAGTAAAGGTCACGTGGAGTATGTGGGAGGGGATATTAAGGAGAGAAAGCACAGTTTGGCAGCGAACAAAATAGCACATTTCTCAGATAACTGGCACTTTGTGTTTAAATTTTAAATAGATTTGCAATCCGTACTGATCTTTTTGTCTTTTTTTAACAGCTATCCGTCAAGCTATTTCCAAAGCTTTGGTGGCTTACTATCAAAAGTGTAAGTAACTTCGATTGTTTTATTAGCTTTAAGTGGAAATGTATGGCTTTTGGTTGTTTTATTGCAAAAAATATTAATATGGATTTTTTCCATGTGGAACTGCTTAAACTATAGTTTGGTTTTTTTTTTAAACAGATGTTGATGAAGCTTCCAAGAAAGAGATAAAGGATATTCTAATCCAGTATGATAGGACTCTGCTTGTTGCAGATCCTCGCCGTTGCGAATCCAAGAAATTTGGAGGACCTGGTGCTCGTGCACGCTACCAGAAGTCTTACCGTTAGAATTGGTCTCTAGTCATGTGGCAGTCAATAAACAGAAAGAATTTGATAATTTTCATGTTTCTGAATTGCCTTTTCTTGGGAGGGTAAACAGATTTTTTCACTGTGTTTTAGATTGATACACAAATTTGTATTACAGTAATATCAGAGGGTTGACAGCAGTTGTTTTTTTATCCTTTCATAGTAATTCTGGATAGGTAGGGTTTTAGGAATAAAGAAAAGCTTTTTTCTGTTGAGGAATGTGTGGTTATCCAAACATCAAGAAGGCTCACATCCTGGATTTTGCAGGTACATGCATCAGTGTAGTGGTTTGTGGAAGATCACAGTTTTTACCTTTCTGGTAGTTAACGTTGTCAAAACCAAAGTAATTATAGGTGCTGGGGAGGGAGGTATGTTTTACCAGATAATGCAGGGACAAAGTCCTGGACTGGTATGTCTAAACGTAGGAAACTTTAAAATAATACTTTAATACAACATTTTGTAAAAAAAAAACATCAAGGATTTTGTGTTTTAAGGTTAGGTCTGAGTGATTATTTCTTCAACCACGTGTTCACACAGTACCAGAGGAGTAAGTGCTTATATTACGAGCTAGGTGAGGCAATTTGAAAGCCTTGGAGGTAGAAAGGGTGAAAAAAGTAAGTTGAAAAGTAATTTTCAAAAATTTAGGTACAGGATGTATTAAATGTTGGAGAAGTTTCAATTCCTGTCCATTTACCCAGGAACAAAAAGTAAATTCTGAGTAAATGTGGGATGGGCCAACAAGAGTTTGTTACAAAGACTCATTCTGTCCTTTGAAAGAGATGGAAGTAGTGGAGCGGCTGTGGATACAAGCTGACCCAACCAGCGTGAGTACAGCCGTGAGCTGTTGTTTCCTATGTTCACAAACCAGTTTGGAGTGGGGCTGGATGAAATATTGGAGACTAAGACACTGAGAGCCCAGCTACTGCTCTATTGCTCTCCAAGCCTGATATTTTAATGTCTCTGTGTGCTTGTATGCAAGTTCTGGAATTGTCATAGGAGCACTTCGGTGCTTGAGGTTTTTATTGGGCTTTCTCTTAGCATGCTATTCTCATTTGATTAATGGGAGATTTTTTTCAGTGTACTTGGTCAACACAAAGTTAAACCAGCTTCCCTTGTGAGTTGGGGAATTGGACAAATAAAATCCACCCTTTGGCTCTATTTTAATAAAGTAGGTGCTTGCAGCTTTTTGTTAACAGTAAGCATTTGTCATGAGGTTTCTGCTTTTTCAGTAAAAGAGTGTTAAAGGTATACTCATAGTTGCTCAGAGTTAAACATGTAGCAAACAAATTCCTTGTAAAAAAGGAATTTGCATCCATCTCTCCATTTTAGCTGTCAGTTTGTGCCACAAAATAACTGCATTCCATGATTTGAATGGAAGTGGAATGCTTTTATTCAAATCTCTTATGCTCCTATTGAAGCAGCGTGTTGTATGTTCTATCACCAATTTACATACCAGGATTATTTGGTGTTACACGAAGCAAAGGGGATACTCCATTCCAGACTCCTGTCTTTGGCAGGATCCATGGTCTGCTTTCCTCAGTCACCCTTTCCTGCAGTCTAAGCTCTTGGACTGCTGAAAACTGCCATGCTCAGGCTCCTGGCCTGGTTTTCCAATGAAAAGATGCTGTGCAGAGCTAACTTTGATCACTTGAATTCCTGTGAGTTTTGTGAAAACTTGTGTCTTGATATTAATTAGCTTCATCTGAAGGAAAATAAAGTCTTTAGTTGTTTGGCTGTGTGACTGAAAAGCAATGGCTCGCTCATTGCTTAGGAAATGCTTGCTGGCCTGCCAGTTGGCACATCCACACCCTGTGGTGTGGCTTGTCCAAAACTGATTCTTGCCTGGCTGTGAGATCTGTGGCATGGAGGGGAAAAGAGGTGATGCAAAGTTGGTGGTGTGAAACTTAATGAGGCAGGGGGAGATGGAATACCTGATGCCAGTAACCTTAGGGGTAGATTTCACAGTTACGGGGAAGCTTGATGGATCTGTTTTTCTGCTCACAGAACAGCTTGTAACAATTGGGGATTACTGTTTTGCTGTTCTTTTGTGGAAAGGCTGAAAATAAAACTTGCATTGCTACTAATATATTCACAAATGGTATCTGCATGTCGTTTCTTCAACCAGAAGACTCAACATAATAAAAATGCTTTCTGAACTGAACTCTGATCCTATAAAAATGCCCCATGAATCCTGTAGAGTGATGTCATTCCCACACACTTGCTCTCTAAATGAGAAATGTTTGTAGAATTGGGCTGCTGTCTGCCTGGATGGCTGAAGATTTTTATTCTGGGAGGTTGCTTACTGATCTCCCACTAGAGGGCTTAACTTCATTGGGGAACTGTAACCACTGTAAAGTTTGAAGGAGGTAATCAAGCACTTGTCATTGAGCATCCACGCTGGCCAGAGATACACATCCCCAGAGGAATAGTAAGAGTTTGATCTTCAAACCATTAGGAAGGTTCTTGAGCAGCTGGGGAGACGATTCTCAGCAAAGAGAAAATGCCTCTAACCTTGTATCATCCAGCTCTTTCATTAGTTTCACCAATGCTAATCCTTAGGAAGATCATCTGTGCACAACAAAATGGGGCCTCACTGAATTCTTCATTGAAAATACCATGTTTTGTTAACAATGACAGTGGACCTGGTTTCAAACCAGGGCAAGCTTGTGCCCATGGCACAGAAGGCAGTTACTTCCTTATCCATTGTTTATAATCCTGATAAACATTGTAACCTGTATATAAATTTAAGTCCTCTCAAACATTATGTTAGACAATTTGGAGAAAATTAATTTTGACTTCAATATACAAATATATTACCATTGAAATGTTTAAATATTATTTTTGAAGAAAAATCTGTAACTTAAAAATGTAACTGTCATTTTTCAAGTGTGGAAAAGTGTGTTCTGTATTGTGCTTGATTTCTTACAAAAGCAATTGTTTTCTAGTACATTTTTTTCTGTTCAATTTTTTCAGAAGTGCCAGTCTGGGAATTATTCTAATACTTGCATGGGTAATATGTGTTGTTGCTTTGATATAATTTGATTTGATTTTTTTAATCTCTTTCTTAATATAGTCCTCTGAGTTACAGTTCAGAGTACTTAGCTGAATAATTCTTTTTCCTTAGCTGAGATCCTTAGTGTGCTTGGGACTTAGCTGTTTCCTACCTTGCCTTGGGCAGAGATGTCTGAACTTTATGAAGCCTATTGCTTTAACTCTTACAAAGTTCCTTTGCAGATAGTAAGGCTTGGCCTATTTTTAAGTATTAGAAGTTAAACAACTGTGAAATACTAATATACCAACTTTGTTATAGAAAAACTGTTAAAAAATCTGTCAGGGGTTAATCCCAAAACCAAACAAAACCCACAGAAAAGCTATTTTGGATACCTTTTTTTTTTTTTCTGTTGAACCAAAAGAGTCCATTTCTCTTAATATTACATTAATTTAGTTGTTGAACTGCATATGAAGCATGGTGAGAAATACAGTCTTGAGAAAGGGAGGAATCCCAGACCAGATTTCTCAAAGGAGCTTGGAACAGTTTCTAAACTAGACTTGGCTTGACAGTAAGATAGCACAGAGACTGGTAATGGAATTTGGAGGATGTAATGCTTGGTTTCGTCTCGAGAGCAGTTTTGAGAGTAGGTTTATGAGATGATGAAAGTCTATTTCCTGTAAGTTCTCACATAAGAGTTAAAAGTGTGTGAGTGACTATATCAGTGTGTCCATATCAATGTTCCGATATGGCCTAGGAATTCACTTCTTTTGCTTCTGTTTGTGGTGTGGAGGGGTTTTGGATCACATGCAGCAGGTGCAACTGAGCTGAGAGATGCAGTCCAGCTGCAGATAAGCATCCAGTCCACAGGACCAGCCCATAGCTAGTCAGAAGTAAAAACAAAGCAAAAAACACACTTGAAATGCAATGACAGGAATTTCAGCTTCTCAGATCCAACAGTAATAAATATAGTCCTTAAGATACACTCCACACAGAATGTAGTGTTATGTATCCGTTTGCAGTAAGTACCCTTGTGCCATCAGGGATCCCAAACCTTCACCAGTATTGTTGGCTACTGTGTGGACACAGGATTTTGTCCTCGTCCATGCTTGGAGAGGCAGAGTTTTCATTTGCTTTCTGTTGTCCATCTGAGGAGCAGGAAAGAGAAAGTGCTAGAAGAAAGGATGGGAGAACGTTTTACCCAAGAGAGGCTCAACTTCTAAATTTTTTTTGGGTCCAAACACACCTTCTGTAGGAGGTCTCACAAAGCACCTCCTAGGAAGAATGGAGGGTTAGGCAAAAGATAGGCTTTGCAAAATAAAATGAGCAGCAGCAATTTTGAGTAGCATTATATGTGTCTTTAAAGCTGTGCTTTTTAATGATTCTGTTTACATTATGGTAAAGCAGGTAAGAGACTTATTTTAAGCCATGAAAATTTTGATTTTGGTAAAATTATGGTTTTATATTTTAATGAAAATTAAAAATGAAATACTTTGGCCCTGTTGACTTCTTTTTCCTAATGCGATGTTTTCATAACATGATTTATTAAAACCAAAGTATAATTACCCTCTCAGAAGCCTTCTTTTGTGCTATAAGCAAACTATACCCAGAAATGCATCCAGAATATTCTTAAAAATCCAGATGTATTATTTAATAGAAGTTTATCTCTTTCCTTTTAGGACACAGAAAAGACATTAATATGTTAATCTCTAAAACCATCTGGTTATAATTTATACACTAATATTATTTCAGAGCCTTGCAAAAATATTTTGCCGTACTAAGGAGCAGAGAACAGCCCTCAGCTCAAGCCTCAATGCACACAAAGGTGTGTGACGACAGAAGGATCTCTCAAACCTCCATGACATGGCAACATTTCTGTCATTGTCTGCTGTGTTATAAAGGGCCAATTCAATTCAACAGGGGAGTAGTGCTCGCAGGTCTGGTGGAAGTGTAACTAATATAGACTGTGCTGAGGAGCTACCATGCATTGCTAATGAGAGACACGCAGCCAGCAGGTTGTACGCAACACTCGCAAAGCTCCTGAACCTGCATGTAGCTACCAAGCTTGATGTCTCCTGCTCCTTTCCTTTTCTGCATTGCATTATTTTAAGTAATGAGTCCAATTGTCTAACCTCTAAAGGATTTAAACACACTGTAGAAATACACAGTTGTAAGATGCCATATAATCAAAGCCATTAATTTGAATAAATTCCCGTTTTCTAACTTATACTGAAATGAACATCGTAGGAAAGCTCAGTTTAATGATACTGTGGAGTATATTCTTGCTTCATTCACTGCTGTCCTCTTTGCAAGGTAAGAATTTTATTTCATTTTTTGTAGTAGTACCAATTTTTACAAAGATTTTTCTAAATATTTTGCTATTACAGCTCCTTTTTCTATCATTATGTCTTTTGACCTTGCTGGAATTTGTAAATACAATTTAAACAAGTATATATCACCATTCTCTCTCACAGGTGTAGAAACGAAAATATAATATTTTTTTAAAGATTCGTTTTTTATGTCTGAATTTGTTACAAAACAATTATTTATGAACAAAAGCTAAATTTCTTGCCTTTCTTGCTATTATGGTCAGATGAATAAGCATTTAATGGTTTTCAGTGAGGCATGATTTTGTTTGAACAGACTGCACCTGCAGTTTGTTTAAACATTTTTAGACTGCTAGGGTAAATAATTGCTCTTTTAGTTATAGAAATTATCTTATTTTCTATGTAATGCAGCTGGGTCTTATAGATAATTTCCTTGCTACAATTATAAAGATTTCTGGTGTAATATGAGAAAATGTTTTGTGGTTTTGTTTGCTTGTTTTAAGCATGGACTCATGTAAAATTACTTACAATTGAGTCTTACAAGCAACAGTCAGAAAATTATTATAACCCTGGAAGTTGGATTCTGGAAACCTCTGAGTACCTATTCTATTTTACCTGTTTACCTCTTCTATTTTTTTGCACTGAGCCTCTGAAGAACTATGAACTCTTTTCACTTCATGTAACAGAACCACAACCATGAAAATCTGCAGGTGAAGAGTGCATGAGAGAATCAAATTCTTAGGAAGGAGAGCATGTAGTGCTACATTCCTTGGAAACAGAGTTTGTGCAAAGGTGCCCTGGAAAACTCAGATTGCTAAATCCCAAAATTCAGTAATGTTGTTTTAAACTTGACATTGCTTGCCAAGGGCAGAGTGATGCTGTAGAAAAAAATGTTTAACTTCATGATTTTTTAATCTACAGGATCTTATTGCAAGCTTTCTCTTTTGAGAACTTTGAGGTAAGTTTTTATTCCTTATTTGTCAAGTCCTGTGGCCAAACAAGAATGAACAAGTGCAATGCTCTGCAAGTTAGACAGTAAAATATAGCCTTGAATTCAGCATGTAAAATGTCATCTACAAATGTATATTGGATGTAGAACACACTTTCAGAAAGTTTACAACCCTTTTCCAAGTATTTATGTAATGGACATGGGTCCTCTGTTTGAAAAATGGATGTCCTTATGAAAAATGATACTTCTATAGTCTCGAGAAAGCTTAGAGGAATAATGGAATGAAAACAGCATGAGATCATGATTTCATGACTGGAAAAATACATTAAATGAGTATCCATCTACAGTTTTAACTGCATGATAAAATCCTAGCTGCTATTTGAAGCACAGAGAAGTAAGTACTATACAGCCTTAAAATAAACATTTTCGATACAAATTTTCACATAGAAGCTGAAATCCAAACAAAACCCAAACTAGGCAATGTTCCTGATCCCATTGAATTAAATGGGATCTATGCCATCAATTTCAATGGAAGCAGCAAGTTAGATGTAGCTTCGTGTGTCTTATGACTTCTGATACATCTTGCGGACACACAGGCACATCAAATGATATGCCATCATGGACTGTTGATAGAACTAAGTGTGTTTTATAGTTTGATGCCCTTGTTTCTAAACTTAATCACAAACTAAAGTTGGCTCCAGCTGGAGAGTCATCTCTTGCTATCTAAAGTACCATCAGAGTATATTCAAGCAGCACTCTGGGGAACTTGTAGCCACTCACATGCAGCATGAAGTAAATACGAGGCTGGTTTACAATTTTGTATCCTTTTGTGTAAGTCTGTTTTGCCTATTTATGTCTCCCCAAAGCCGCAGGTACCTCCCTGTCCAACCAGAGAATGGAGTGCTGCCCAATTCTGTAAAATGAGACATTGACCAAAAAAAAAAAAAAAAATTAAAAAAAAAAAATCGCCTTTTTAAATGTTAACCCAAGAAAGACCTCTTTGATAAAGTGATGGTAATCAGAGAGAAACACATCTCTCTGGGGAGTTGCTTATTCAGGTTGCTCCAGGGCCCTTTGATAATACAAGATCCTTTTTGTTTTCTTCCAGAAATGAGTCTAATGCAACTCGACAGAAAAGAGATCTTGTAACAGCTGAGGTAGGTTATACCTGCAAAAGCGGGAGGGAGGGGAAACCATCCTCCCTTTTGTGCTCTGGCCCTTTGCCATCCTTACAAATGATCCTTTGTGGGGAGGAGGGCTGCGGTAACAGGAGGACAGTGAGGAGGAGCAGCTGCTCCCCACCTGCTCACCCCGCCTGAGCTGTGGCCTCATGCCTTCATTCTCCCTCAGCAAAGCACCCAGTGGGCCACCTACCCTGCCGAGCTGACTGACGCACACCATGGGAAATAAACCCAGGGCATCTCTGTCTTTTGCGAGGGTGAACAGAACCTGGAAAGCTGTTTGTGTTTGTGACAGGCACACTGGTGGCACTACTGGCAGGGCCCCCTCCTGGACGTGGTGCCCTGGTGGCCCTGGCCCGGCCCTGGTCCCCATCGCCCTGGCCCCATGCTGCCTCAGTGCTGCATCCCAGCAATGTTGTGCTGAAATTTAATCGTAAGTGGAGGAATCTTGTTCCCCCACCCGTACACACTTGGGCTATGGAGCCCAGCCAAGGGTTATAAACCCTTTGAAGGGGGTAGGCAGGAAGCCAGAGGCGGCCCTGCCTCAGGGTGTTTCGGGGAGTCTGCAGCCGAACCAGGGGTGATTTTCTCCAAGATCCTTTGAGATCTATGTGCCGCTACCAAGTCAGAAGGCAGCTGGTGTGAAACATTGCACTGAGGGTAATCAAGCTTCTGAGAGTAGCAGGACTGGAGGTGTCCCTGGAGGGCCCTCAGCAGGGAAACGCTGTTCCTCTACCTCTGCAAAATGATACAAAGGCCAAAAGCAGCTATTCTGAAGTGGGTGGCTTGGTGTAGCTATCAGGAAAAATGGAAATGGGTTTTGTTGTGCAGAGAGGGAAGGGTTCCTTTCCAGTTAGCAATGGACCATGGACACCATGAATAATTTTAGTGCAGGGGCCTTCTAGGTGGTAATTCGATGAAATCTATTTCAGGTTGATTTTAGACAGATTGTACTACTTCGATGCACCCCACAACATATTTCCATTTGGAAAAGGGAAATTTTTGTGTCACTGTAAGAAGCATTGGCAAGACTAACCCTAACATGTTCCTTCCACAGTGTTGTTGACCTTGAGATCCATCAGATCAAACTTCAGACGTGGAGAATGAGTGGAGTCAGGTGGAAAGAAAGAAATTAGCTTACAAGCAAAGACTAAAACAATTTTTTCACTTAGTTGTGCAGCTGAAGGCTGGCACTTAAGTCTGTGGGGACTACAGAAAGGTAACTGTTTTTTCAAAGAATTTCAGATAAGAAATAAACAGAAAACAGAGGGAAGAAGAGCTACTTAAGCCAGAAGGACCAGATTCTTAAAGGAAGGGATTTAAACGGGCCATGAATAAGTGTAAGTGGGAAATATTTAAGTACTCAGCACTTCATCCTGGTAAACTTTCCGGTCAGACTAGTGGGGGCAAAAGCCCCAAAGTACTTTCAGTCTGGAATGGGAACAGTTCTTGGAAGGGACAATGTGATGTGACAAGCTGCAGTAGCAGAGTCAGATGCAGGGCTGCCTCATAGTGTGAGGCTCCCTGTTCCTAAACAGGAAACAGGTCAGGCAGATTGGCTTTCTCTTTTGTTTGGGATGAAGGAAAATGTAATTCTGAAGGATGTCAAGGAGTACACAAAATCCATTGCAGCTAGACTGGCCATAGTGCGATGATTGGGGTGCAGCACAGAGAATGAGTCAGGGGAGTGGATGCAATAGAGGGAGCTCTCCAACTATGGGCATTTGAGTGAAGTGAAAAAGGCAGATTACACTCTGTCCGCTTCCTCTTCCTTCCAAATGTAAATGCAAAACTTCCCTTGTGGAGTCTCGGTGATTCACTGGAACTGGAGAACATGGATGAGAAGGCAATAGTGATCTCGCAGAGCAGCTCTATCTTTTCCCAGTCTCCTCAAAAGCTACTGTGCTTCTCCTCCCCAGCTGCCAATCCCTCCAGCAGCACCCGGGACCGTGCCATGGGCTGGCTGAGATGCAAATTACTCTTCTGTATTAAAAGTACCAACCCAGTGTTTGAGTACAAGGCCCCAGGCTTTTATCAATCCATTTGTAAAACACAAACACCCTGATTTTGCTTTTATATTTCTCTGACAGGTTCAAGCTGCCTCGCGGTCACACCATCATGGGGCCTTGATGCGGAGTCCATCAGGAGGTCAGTGCTGTACTCCTCACCTGCAGGAGAGAGAGCTCTGAAAATGCTGCTTTCCTTACCTGTGTTACCATGGGCTGTGGAAGCCCTCTTCTTCACACCTCTACAAAACTCTGTCCTGTCTCATTTTCTCATTTTATCCATGTTAAATAAGGAAAAATTTCTATTAAAATTGTACTTTCAAAATGAGGCCTTACAACCAAATCTGAAAGGCTAATGAAGTCAATCTTTTGAGGTTTGTTGGTGGTTTTTTTTTAAGTTTAGTACTATTACAAATTTTCATTTCTGCCACTGTTTTTCTGTCCTTGTCAGAGAATGTAAGTATGTCAGAGAGGCTTATAACTGGCTTATAACAAAGGGCAAGGAGTACTCAGGCAATGAGCATGAAGTTTTTCCTGGAGGGATTTAAACATTGGACAAACATGTAATGCAGGCCCAAGTTACAGAATTTGTTTCACAGAAAAGTTCACTGTATACAACTTCTGTTGGAATTTTGGTATTGTTCTTGGAAAATGCCTGGGTAGGTGCCTTCCTTTGCATTCTTCTATGTATATGAATATATGCAATTTTATTACTCAAAATTCTAAAAACAACAAAAGATTTCCCCATTAGTGCTGCTATAGAAACTATAGTTTTTGCTCTGTTGGTGTTTTCAGACTACCTATGTATATTTGGAAAGCAGTTCTTAAATGGAAAAAATTCAAAGCTAAGCATGGAAAGGAATTTTCACAATGATGAATGATATTCCTAACCACTGGTAGCTTCTGTGTACCTTTACTGTAAAGGTCCCATTTTGTTCCCATTTAATGTCACTAGAAGACTTGCTGTGCCTCATTGGGAGTGGGAGGGGAAGGGACTGTTTATTTCTTTTACTTCTTACCTTTTGTGATGCATTTTAATCTCCATCAGCAACATTGGAATCTTTTGTATAGTAGTAGAGTTTTAATGCTCTTCCAAGAAGGCAAACAACTATCTGCAAAAACTGATGAAGTTTTGCTTTGGGGCTAGATTTCTTCTCCACTTTTGGGGAATTATGGTTTAGACCCACCTCAATGAATGATTAGTAAATGACAAGGAGGTCTTAGCTTTCAAACAGACTATAAAACCGTTTAATGTAACTGCTTTTGGAAAAAATTGCTAATTTTAACATAAAACAAGCCATTCCCATGGAATCTGAAGTCTCTGACTCCAGTCACATCTGAAGCAGAAATAACCTTTGAGCTGACTTTTTTTTAGCATGTGGAGAAGGTTGTTTAGGACTGGTTTTGACTGTCTAAAATATATATTCCAGCCTGTTCATAAATTGAATATACCTTTTGCAGTAATATTTAGGAAGGAGAAGCTGAATATATGTATAAATTATGCTGGATTTTGTGAATTAGAATGATCTGTGTCCTATATATTTTGAGATCAGCAGGACTGGGATTTGATTTCTTTACATGGGAACTTGACCTTTTGTTTGCTTGGAAGAGGTTGACCTTTTGCTCCTTTGTTAGTTTATAAGTCTCAAACCAAACGAGAACCTTGCTTCTCTTTTAACCAAGGAACATGAAGGATAAAATTAAGCATATGTTAAAAAATGGACACTGTTGTTGGTTAATTTTCTCAGCTAATATAGCTGCTTGTGATTTAACAATAAAAATGTAACTGGGATCTCTCAGTCTGTTTGCAAAATACTGCATCTACTGAAAGGCTGGAATGCTTGTTCACAGGTTCTTGTCCTCAGGAGTGCCTTAATGGAGCAGCCTGCACAGAGGCAGGTGACTGTGACTGTCAGTTGTTTCAGGCTCAAGGAAGCAGGTGCCAAATTGGTAAGTTTTTTGGGCCAAAATGGTTTAGTGTCAGTTTTCAGGGAGATTTAGGATACAGATTTTGAAAAAAATACTGTTACCAGCATATTTGTAATTACTCTATAGTAGGACTCTCATTTGGCCAGTAGCTAGGAGGATTAAAATCATATGCATTAGGGACATATAAAAAGCAACATCAGAAATGCCTACATTTTAGCAGTTGGGCAGCAATGATACATAGATACCATAACAGATAGACCATTGTCTAGTATATCAGTAGCCAGATACCTTTTTAAAAACTTAGCTGAATAACCAAAAAATGGCTGCATTTCTTTTAACAAGCAGTGGCTTATTGCAAATTAAATTACCCACTATTTAAATACAGTAGTTTCTGGAATGTGCTGTGTGTAGGGATCAACAAGAATTGTCTTCCAGGATGTGCAGAATATCTAAATCCCTTGCCTCTATTTGTAATTAAAATATCTCCACTGAAGGAAATTAAAAATTAATAGTGATTGCACATGGCTAAAACTGCAGACTTTAGATTAAAAAAGAGTGCTGACTTTATTTAAACTTGAAGACATACGTTTACCTTTTGCACTTGCTATGTATTTTCTTTATAAGCTCTTGTTTCCTGTCTGAGCTCCTACTTTTGTAGATGCATGTGACACCTGTCAATTTTTGATGACCATGCTTCTTGTAAACCCAGTGTGTTCT
This sequence comes from Picathartes gymnocephalus, assembly GCA_013390045.1. Lineage (NCBI taxonomy): Eukaryota > Metazoa > Chordata > Aves > Passeriformes > Picathartidae > Picathartes > Picathartes gymnocephalus. The sequence goes on along the minus strand of WEKY01017407.1, from coordinate 8,475 downwards.
CTCCAGTACCTAACACTGGTAAGGACCGAGATGGGATTTGCAAATCGTGGGGACAGTATAATTTTGAAACTTTTGATGGCATCTACTACTACTTCCCAGGAAATTGCTCCTATATATTTGCAAAAGACTGCAGTACTCTGGAACCCCGGTACACTGTTTGGGTAAGTGTGTAAACATACACTAGAAATAAGTATATAAGTAAATATAAAAGTAAATAAGTAAGTAAAATAAGTAGAGAGGCAATAAATGTACCAAACTGGGCATTAATTATTTAAGTATAAACTTGTGGAAATGTGGAAAACTTCTGGAAATGCCTAAACCTACATGCAGTGACTGAAAATACTGATGAAATTATAATCAAAAGAGTCAGTATATTAAAAATGGTATTTCTTACTTCTCCTATCCTTAATGGGATTTCTGCTCTCTCCCTTCTAGAAGCAAAAGTGGGTTTTAAACCAGACCACAGAAACTTCAATAAACTTCAGCTATCAGGTTGTAAAAAAATATTGAGTTGCTGAATAAAGTGCAAACAGCTGTCACTTGCCTAATAGTGAGCAACACAAATGTGCTAGGCCCTGATTCACAGCTATTGGCACGCTATGAGGATCTGCCTCTCTGGCCAGTGGGATTTACTCCCCATCTTGTCCCCTCTAGGGATTTGCATTCTAATTTTGGATTACCTCTACGTCATACAGAGAAGATTAACAGCTCTAAAGCTTTCATCTTGAACTATGTATGGAAGGCACTCTTTTTAGTAATTTCTTCAAATTGCTGAGTATCTATGGTTAATGACTGTGGCTCAGGGAGAGTTCAAACTTGTACCCTCTTTGAAGAGACATGCCCTATTTGTCAGGCTGGTGGTTACTGTAGGGAGAGGATACAAGATCATTATATTACCTTATTCACAATGGTTGGGGTTTGGTGCTGACTGGGCAGGGAAGAAGGGACAAGAGGGGTCCTTCTCATTCTCAGCCCATGTGGGCACAGTGGTTGTAGGGATGAGGGCAGATCTAGATGCTGATTTCTGCTCTGAGGACTGTTTTTCATTTATAAACAAATGACCTCTTCTTCCCTCAAATATCAGTACTGAGTGAAGATAAATCTACCATTAAAACTGCCATTTCTACCTACTCAAGTTACAGAGAGATGCTGTTACACCTGCCTTTCACAATTTCATTTTAATTATTTGGATTCTATATGCAGCTGTGACCTCTCAAAGGTTTTCAGAAAGCACTGTAACAAAGTCCAAGATTATATTAAAATCTAGAATCAATATGTCAGTGGATTCCAGTGGCTCTGGAAAGAGAAGGTTCCATTCAATTGCTGGAAAAATATGTCATGTTTTACTAAAACCTGTTTTACTCAGCAAAGTCATAAGTAATGTGAGACTGTAGACAGACTGGGCAATGGAGAGACTAAAACCTTGCCAAATATTAACATTATGGTCCTTCCTGCTTTAATAATCCACCCTCAAGAGAAGAAGAAAACATAAGAATTATTTTGATTTTCCTTTATTGTGTTTCTGTCTTGGAATGGGTTTACATAGAAGCCATCTGTCAGGACTAATAACTTTTATGTTGCCTTTAATTATGATTGTCTTTATACATGTAAAAACTCTAATGCTTTTCCTGGTCTAGTTTATTTCACCCAAAGAAGCCGTAACTGGTTTTTACTTCCACGTTTGGTGTCAGTTAAGGAAGATTAATTCAAGTATTCATTAGCACTGTATGTGTTTACTCACAGATATTTATTTCAAAACAGTTACATTTACAGCCTCCATCACTATATTGGTAAAATGTTCCCAATTAAAAGTTTATGTAGCTTCAGAGCACTGTCAGCTATACTGGTAATGAAATGCCCATCCTTCTCAGAGAATGATGACACCCTCAGTAACATATCATATTTGAGCTATCTAAACTCTGTCTATATTTTAATCTGGGTAATGAGAGGCATCCAAGATTCAAAACAAATTCTCCTCTCTCATCAATGGCGTCTAAAGTATGCTCAGAGGCTTTTGAAGCACTATAGGACATCCTACAGTTTTGGGTGGCTCATTCCCACTGAGATTAATGAAAACTGTAAGTTTTGCTCGAGCACAAACCCACAGTTTTCAAGTCCTGAGAGTACTGTATTCAGGTGAGATAAACTGATATGTGACTAAACCAATCCCCTGGCTCATTATGCTATATATGTGTAATGGACACAAGCACACTTCAGAAGTCTACCCTTCTCTGTTAGGGAGAAGGGCTGGAAAGCCAGTGCAAAATGGATTTTACCAGATCCATGTAAGTTAGATGCCTGCCGTAATCTGTGGGAGCACGTCAAAATCTCAGGAAATCCTGAGTGGTTCAGGAGGGCATGCTGTAGTTCAACTGGTACCAGTCTCAGCTGGCGGGGAGAGTGCTGCTATTGGACTGAGGTTCTGTATTGGTTTGTAATCCTCTTCTATAGACCTCTAGAAACAGAGCAATAAGAGTACTTCCTCAGTGTAAGTAACAAGCTCCTACTTTAGCCACTATAAGCTAGCTCAGTAGAGTGTCTCTGAAGTTTTTCAGCATAAAATACCTGACTCTTTCATTCAGTATTTAGACCACTGGCCCGTGATGCTATGCACTGTTAAACAGGTGCTGTATTTCTCAGTAGTATTGTGTAGCATGAACTTTGTGTTTTGTATATCTTTCTGACTTTATAATATTCTAGGTATTTATTTGTAAAGATCTTTCAGTAGCTGGAGCATAAAAGTGTAAAATATCATGTATGAATTTAATAAAAATGATGTGAAATTATTGAGGACAAGCATTTATTCTTATTGTGTGTCTATTTTTCCCCTCAAAGGTGCATAACAGTCCTCACTGTTACAGTTCAGTATATACTTGTCATAGATCCATCAGCTTATTTTTTTCAAACCAAGAAGAAATAATGATTTCAGGACATGAAGTAAGAAAAACTGGAATCAGGTAGGTGTTCTAATGGTGAGTTGTAATATTTTATTGCAAAAATATTGGGAAATTGATGCTTCTTACACAATCCAGATAAATTAATTTGATCTGTATCTTTATTGATCCCTTGCTGTTCTGTATTTGAGCTGATAGTGCTGTAGTGTGAGCAGCTGTAACAGTACTGATGTAATACCTGAGTGAGGATAGAATACACTCCCTGCATTGACTGTATTCAACTTCTCAGCTGTAACCTAACCATTATTCATTCCTTCTTTTTACAGAAAAAGTCTGTGTCAGGCAGTCCCAGCTAATCCTTGGTGCATCCTGATAACATTTTGAACAAGGCATTTATTATTTATTCTTGGTGGCTATAGCTAATATAAAACATGATCTTCTACTAGACAAGTATGAATTGGTTAAAACAAAGATCTTAAGCTCCTTTGGGGCAAAAACTCCATAAAACATCTCTGAGGTACATCAAACCTCAAAATTTACTTTTTCTTTTTTTTTTTTTTTTTAAGTAAAAAGATGTGCCAAAGGCTATCATAAGTATATAAAGTACAAAAATTTTTAAAAAGTTGTTGAGGTGCTTTTATCATCCTCTCTGTAATGCCTTTAGTATCTGAGAATGATAGCTGTGGTGATACTGTTTAACCCAACAACTTTGGAAGACTAAGACTAGATCTGTGCTTATTATTGCCCAGTGGTCTTTCACTAAAGGAGGAAGAGTTACAACATTTTTGTCAATGCTGTTTTCTGTACTGCAAGTTCCTCCATTTGCAGATGTCTAAGCCAGTGATGACCAGTGCCCAGAAGGGCTACTGGTGGTCATAGCACCGTACAGCTCCTTGCCCAACGCAGCATGCTCGTGTTCTCAAGTATTCCTCAGTGCGGTGTGCCAGGCTTTGAAAGTAAAGATGCATTATTCTTTCAAGCCTATAATTGATACAACTGATAAGGGCATACAACAGAAAGCACTCATTTTTGGTGGTTGATATAGAAAAGTAAACAGAAGATAGTAAAAAACTGATGAAGGATTGAATAGAGCGATTATGTATGCCAGGAAAAATGGTTTGTTGAGTTAGAAGGTGATGGTTTATGTGGTATTTTTCTAGCATGAACCTCATCTCATCTGAGATCTTTGATGTAGACTATATTTTTCCAGATTAATGTTGCCTCAGACAGTTGGAAATGCTTTCATTGAGAGACTGGCTGACTATATTTTGGTGAAGACTACCTTTGGTTTTTCTCTTGCTTGGGATGGAAGCTCTGGTATTTATATTAAGCTGACAGAAGATCATAAGGGAAAACCTTGTGGCCTTTGTGGAAATTTTAATGGCAATAAATATGATGACCTGATAGTTCAAAATAGTAAGTAAAGAGCTTACCCTTACTTTGTGTGAACAGTTTCCATGTTTACTTTAAATACAATGTTGTATAAATATAATTCTGTAAGGGGGCAGTCCTGTTTCATTTATTTCAATGAAATAGTATATCTGCTCTACTTTTACTTCTCCTCATCATTAAAGATGCAAAGGGAAAAGGCTCTGGTTCAAGAAAGTATTTATATGTGCCTTTAAGCCTCTTGCTCTCAAAGCACTTGGTGTATGTTTATCCTAGCTGATGAAAATGCCTTCAAACAATAAATAAATAAACAAATGTTTATGGTTTTCTCTGTGTTTAAAGATGGAGGGAAGAGCACCATCTCAAGTCATTCTTTTATAGCAGCACCATAAAAATCCTAGTTAAAATAAGTAAATTTCCAAGCCGTTTCCAGGGAGTTCCTTGTATCTCCTGGTTGGTATGGTGGACTGCCCTGTAAAATGAGGAGCTACATTGTGCTGTGTCTGAAGCAGAGATGAGTTTTTAAACTTGTATTCTGTAGCCTAGGTAGGGAATGCTCCATGGGCACTTTTGTCCTACTTGCAACTAATGTAAAAAAAAAAAAAGAATAAGAAGAAGCTTGAAGATATGAGGATTTTTCTCACTCTCTTATAAAAACAAAATAAGGTTATCTTAATATTATCATTAACTATTGAGAGAATCTAGTCCCATGACTCTGCATGTTCTTAAGTCTCAAAGGTATCCCACAGTAACTTTTTTCCCTGTTTTTTATGGTTGGTAGTGGAGCTTTTAAACTTTCTTAGGGAAGGAATGTTCACTGTACCTATCCTTGCAGTCTTTAAAAATCTGCCCAAGTATAAATTTTTCATACTTTTGCTGCCATGAGAGCAGTAAGTTTTGTGCAGTAACTTCTGCACACCAGAGTACAGTATGTTTAATAATCAGTCTAATCTGCTATGTGTAATAATAAAGAAAAATAATATTTGGAGGAAATAATGAATTCACATGATCTCTAAAAAATAGTAATGTCAGTATCTTTAAATGTATTATCTGTTATTAAAGATTTCCCGCTCATACCTGTCTTCATTTTTGGAGCTAAATTTTTTCACCATGATCATTTCATGTAACATTTTTCTTTGTCAGGAATGATAGCATTATTACAGTGTACAACTGAGGGCCATATGAATCACTTTAATCTTGAATTCAGTTGTATAATATGGTGCCTTGACTCTGTCAGAATGAAGCATGAAGTTCTGAGATCTTCACAAGAGTAAATTGCTAATTCAGATCCCTTCCAAGCTGTAACATTTTCCTAAAAATTTCTAAATCTTATCAATAATTTGATATAATGATTTCTCTCTCCTAGCTAAACTCCTTCTCTGACTAGTGTAAAGGTAGTTCATACGTCTATCCTGCGTCTTCCAGAGTCGAAATGCTCATTATTTGTAATTCTCAAATAAATAAGTCGCTGAGAGGCATATGATATTCCATTTCAAAGTACAGTTTAAAAACAAATTCATTTTCTGTTTCTGTATCTTCACCTTCAATGCCATCTTTGTATTGCTTTAATATGCAAGACTGTATCTGTGTATAGAATTGTTTCAAGGACAATAATTTTATTTTGTGGTATTTTTTAAGGACTTAGAAGTGTTTTTCAAGCCATGTCAAAATGTACATAAAATATTTTTAATGTTTTTGTAGAGGCAAAGTTATTTCAACAGGTTCCCCTCTAGATCAAACCCCAGCCTTTTATGTTTGGGTATGGTTTTCTGCATAAAGAGCTACTCTGTCATAGAGGAAGAAATATTTTAAGTCTCCCTCACTCTTAACAGACTGATGGTTAGGATCTTATCGTAATATATTTGTGGACATGCAAGTATATGTATCTTATTAGTATGCTTTGTGACTTTGCATATTGCAGCATCCAACTTTGTACCTTTTGTGCTAGAAGTTAGATTTAAGTTTTCTATAGTACACTTCTGTGAAAAAAACCCAAAAACCCACAACACTCTAGCTGATTTCATTTCAATATCTTGTCTCCTAGCCATGCATAGATACAGATAATCATAGCACAATTACTATCAGGTTTTTCAAATTGGAGGCAATATACCCTGTAGAATAAGAATGTAGAGAAAATACAATATTTAGTTCTTGCTGCAAATATATGGGAATCTGGTGTCTGTTTCTTTACTGCCAACCTTCTTGTATGGTCGTGTATCTAAGCCTGTTGCCATGACTTCCACTCATGCATCTTGTTCATTAATTCTCCCATGCTCATATTGTGAAGAGAGCTGGGCATCTCCTGAGTGTGTGTTGTAGAGCTTTTCTGCAATAAGGGAAAAGAAGGGAGATAATAGCACTAACTGACCTTTGTGAAACATGATGAAAGATTTAAATTACTTCAAAGAAATGTATTTTTCTTAGGTACTCAATGCCTTACACTTGTCATTATTTGTATATTTGTTATGAAATTATCAGTGATTGCACTTAAAATAACCCAGGTCAACACCTTGTCATGTATTTTTTCAATATTTTTATTTAAATGTAGTATAAAATACAACCAGAAATAAAAAAGGAAAAATATTACTTTTCTTTATGATTCATACTCTGAAATCATCTGTAATTGGGGTAATGAATACATTGAAAAATGACAAAAAATTTCAAAGCTGCCTTATGTGTTTGTGTTGACAATTTTTTATTGTTGCTCTCCCAATGTTTTCATGCAGTAGGTGAATATACAGAAGACATTGCTGAATTTGCAAATAGCTGGGCTGTGCAAGCCTCAGATAACACAGCTTGTGTCCCTACTGGCTCAGATTTTTCCAGTCCTTGCGCAGCTAATGCAGAATCCACTGAGGTAAATTAACTATATATATATATACACATACATACATGCAGATGTATACATGTATATTCTTAATCTTTGCTGCCTACTGATGGTACAAGAATCTAACAATATACACAATGTTGAAAAAGCCTTAAATGCGTTGAGGCTTTGGGAAAGATTCAGATCATGGCTGTTGCTAGGGAGTGCCTGAAGTTCTTCATATGTTTAGTTTAAAAGTACAAAGGCTCAGATTGGATGTGCCAAGTGGCACCAGTCTGCTGGCAGAGCTCTTCATTACTGCAATAAACTTGGGTTCAGTTTCCAGTTCTGGCATCTTACATCTCATTATTTTAGCGATTGTGAAATACCGNTATTTTAGCGATTGTGAAATACCGCAGGTATAGTTGCAGGTCAGCTCCTGCATTGACACAAAATGCTTTTCTTTGTCATTTCACACTTTTTCATCCCAGCTGGTTTAGGAGCAGTATACAATCAAGCAGGCCTAGGCAGACAGGACAAATTTTAGGAAGAATAATGAAAGAGATATAATAGTAAATTGAGACAGCTCCATGCTCAAATTTTAATGGGGATATAAAGGGCCTTAGACTAGGGAAACAAAGCTAAGGAGAATGATGCCTGTTCAGAAAATATTGGCTAACTTTCATTTACCGATTCTCCTTAACGCACAGGACATATTCTTCAAGTGCCAAATATTCCTACAGTTTCCGTTTCTCAGCTGTCATGAAAGTATAGATCCGTATTCTTATATTTCAAGCTGTATGAATGATCTTTGCAGGTGAGTACTGGAATTCTTGTGTATTTAATCTTGACACGTGAAATGAATGCTCAGTCTTTTGTGTGAGACCAGAATGAAAGAACATTGAGGGAAGCTGGGAAGAACCAAGTTCAAAATGAAAGAGATGAGGTTTCTCAGGGGGCGGTTTTGTGTGGGAACAAAGGGCACAGAACAAGCCTGACAAGGGATATTTTGGTCGCTAAGGGTTTACATAGATTCAAGGAAATACTAGACAAATGAGCAGAAGGTAAATTCATGCAGAGTCGCTCATGACAAAAGATGAGTTGCTTTTCACAAAAAACCCATGAAACTTGTATCTAGAGGCCCTGAAACAGAACTAGATGGAGATGATACTAAGGAGAAATATCAACAATACTGGAGGAACTGGACCATTTGTCAGACACAGATGGACTGTTTTTTTGTGAATAACCACTATCATTCAAATTAGTAGAATTTTTACAAAATTGTGCCATTTACTTAAATTCAGAGCTGCCAAAAGAAATTCAACTCATTTGCTTTGGTGGAAGACACATCCCCTCAGCTGCTGGCATTGTAGGCAACCTGGTATT
>WEKY01017351.1:88442-238542 GCA_013390045.1 Picathartes gymnocephalus | reverse complement strand
GTAGCCAATTAAGGCATCACTATGGCCAAGAGTCCTGTGGGGACCAGCACCCATTCCCAGCACAGACACAGGAGAGTGCCAAGGGCTGCAGGAGGGACACATTTTGACCCTTCTGAGCTCCTGAGGGCTCAGCAGTCATGTGTCACTTAGGCAGATGTGGGGCAGCCTCAACACTCTCCTGACTCATTGCTTTGCTTAGGATTTGAAAAGTGCCAGTTTCTGGGGGATATTGGTTTTAGGGCTGCATAAAAATGTGTTTTAACACAAGCACCGTCGTCTCCATGGCAAAGCAGTTACTGCACACATATGTCAAGCAGTTAGCACGCTGCCACGGAGACAGGAAGAACTGGGGGGGTCTTGCTGGGTGCCAAAGCCAGCCCTTTGCTCCTGTGGCAAGGAAGTCATAAAATCCCTCTCCAAGATGGATCAAACTACACTTTAAAATGAGCAAACTTAAAGCAAATTTAAAATATTCCACTATCACTCCCAATGGAGGACTATTCCAGATCCACTCTCTTTTGATAGCTGTAAGTCTTATTCCAACTTCTATTCTATTCTATTCTATTCTATTCTATTCTATTCTATTCTATTCTATTCTATTCTATTCTATTCTAATTCTTTCCAATTTGCATTTCTATGCTGTGATTAAATGTGCTTCTTCCCCATTGGAGTGCTCCTCTGTAAGCATTTTACTAAGTTTTATCCCCCTCTAAAGGCCAAGGTTCCCTTCTTCAAGTAGCTTGGTCCCATCACAGATGCCTTAGGACCACTATGTCCCAACTTGAATGAGTATCAGTTTGAGCATAGAAAGTAGAAAAAATAATATACCAAAAGCCATTGCTACTGTGTGTTTGGTTTTTTTCCCCCTCTCAGGATAGCTAGAGAAGATGAAACTGTATTTATCTTTAAAAATATAAAAGTCCTCTGCATGTCCCAAGATTAAAATTTCTTCCCATAGCTAGACTATACCACTATACTACTAAGAAAAATAAACCATCCTTCTCTCATAAAGCAATTTAAATAATGCTTAGGATTCATGTTATGATGTTGGAACCATTTTACTGTTTAGAAATTAAAATTTATAAAGAAGCTTATTTAAAATACGCACAGTAACAAGTTATCTAGAAGCAAGAAATTCTTCATTGTGCTATTTATGATGAAACAACTTTCTCTTCAGATGATTTATAAGCCTAGAAGGGCAAACCAAAGGCTTAGTTTTCTTTATCCTTCATTTCACAAAATCCCAACTCTCAGTAACAGGGATCTGACTTTTCATTTAAACAGAACTGCAAATTCAGTAGATTCAGAGATTAAATTGCAGGACACAACCTGGAAAGTTTTAAAAGTGCAAAATAGTTCCATGTCACAGAGAGCAATATCTAAGTAGAAAAATGTAAAAACGGTATGCTTGTGATATTTAAATTGCATAATACTGCTGTTGAGAAGGTCTGAATTAATTTAGATTTCAGGAGAGAAAGTAAATGAGAGACAGAAACTCCTTCCAACAAAATTCTTTTAAAGATAATGAGTTCTGAAATGTAATTAGTTTTTGTTATTTAATGATACTTCTTTTCTGCTAGAAATGATGCTGCCAAATATCTGACTGCACTTCGGTGTTCCTGAAAATACTGCAGTGGTCCTGTATGTACTGATAAAAGTACATACACACATAGGTCTGAAATGCTCCAGAAGTTCAAGGACAATTTCTATTGTAATGTCTGGGGTATGTCTAAAACGGCAGAGCCTTATGGGCTGTGCTTTCTACTATAAATTGATAGAAGTAGAGATTATTTAGGCACAAAATGATATGGAAAAACTTACCAGCTCCCTGAAAAGAAAATTAACCTGTACCAGCCTACGCTGTGTTTTGGTATTATACTTTCTTAAAATACATAGAAAAAAAGAACAAGTATGTATTTTTAAATCTAACTTGTTCCATAATATTTTTGCAAGTGTACATGAGTGATATCTATTTGTTTGATCTCAGAGACATCTAAACCTCTGCTGACAGTATGATATTATCTGTAAAAATAAAACTAATTGGAAAAAAGTTAACTGCCTGCCTATGATCTGATCTCCCATATGGCAACAGATACATGCTGAAACAGTTGGACCAAAAAACCCCACTCCAACTGTTCTGTGAAGCACAGTTCCTGAGGAGCTGTCTGCCTGAATTAACACAGCGCCGTGTGCTTAGCGTAACACTGGAAAAGTCTGATGGCAAAAATAGGCATGGTGAGGGCGGAGATGGATGTGCTCCTGTAGATCACTCTGGATCGGTTTAAAAGATTACTCCCTCCAGTTTTTCAATACTTTTCCTCAACTGGAAGTTACAGCCTTTGTATCTGAAATTAAGTAAAAGGCAGATTGAGTATTCCCAGCTTGATTTTATGCCAAATAAAACAGAGCCACTGAGATGCCCTTCAGGAAGTATTTACTGCGGTTGAGGGTAGGCAGTGGGAAGGTCCAGTGAAGGGCAGTAATGTCCTGTGGGCAGCACTGCTTCTGAAGCCACTGCAGTTACCCCTCTGAGAGACCGTGTGTCCTTATCTGGAGGTACCAGCACAAGGAAGGAAAAGTTCTGAAAGCTACTGGCAAAGTTGTTAAAATAAAAATACTGTTATTCCAAAGCAATGTTATCAAGTCATTATTTAATCTGTGCAATTATGTTTCTGTTATTGGATAACCATCAGTATCACTTCAGCTGGTGAAACAGACATTTGGTACACTGATCTGCCAAATTCAGGATGACTTGTGCTAGATGTGGCTTGGTGCAGCCCTTGTTCGGGAAAACACTCACAGCTGTCTGGGAACCTGAACCCAGCCAGTGAAGATGGCAAGGAAACGAGGCTTTTTTGGGGTGGTTGATGGTACCTGTTATGATGGCAGGAATGCCCCAGCCAACAACGTAGTAGAACCGCATGTGCCCAAAGTTGATGTTCCTCACTTCAGTCAGCATCCGGTAGATGTGGAGCTGTTCCACAAACATCCATGCGAAGGTGCTCATGTAGAAATAATGCAGGAGGATGGCAATCACGGTACACACAAACTGCAGAAGGGAAAGGGCAGGGAAATTAGAGTTGCTCTTCTGACTCACAACCTGGTGAGTCACTGCTTCCCCCCGTGCAGCTAATAGCAAGTGTAATAAAAAGATTTTGGCAGAACAAATATACTGCCTTTAATTAAGTTTTTCAGAGTTTAGGAGCTGCTCATACTGTGAAAGATTCTGCTTTTTAAAAGTAAATTATGTCACCTGTTTTGAGTCTAGTTCAGCTTCACCCTATCAACCCAACACATTTTCAGTCACTGCCCTTGCCTTCTATGTTCTGAGGTGACGATTTGAGCTATTCTGACCTGCTTGCAGAAAGGGCAGGGCTGGCAGAGCTCCTGGCTCAGAGCAGGAGGTGAGGATGCTCCTCTGGAAGCTGCAGACCCTTTGCCTGCCTGATGTATGAATCTCACCTGCACAATGCCACTACAGTGAATTCAACCACAGCATGTTTAACTGCAGCAGCTAAACGGGTTTCACTGCAAAGCCAATAAACTGCTCCTGAGAATGGCTACCTTCAGCCCTGCACTTACTCAGTGTCTTCCACTGCCACATCAAGGGCCATTCCATGGGTTTTTCTGACACTACATTCATTCCAGAGAGAAAGATCTCTGTCCAAGGAAGTATGCTAGTTTGGTAAACTTTTGGTTTGTTTTAAAGAGACTATATCTTTTATTTTATTAGTAGATAAAAAAGTACAAAACAAGTCTTCTTGTATTTGACAGAGGTGGAGGGGATGTGTGAGAAGGTCTTCAGTTTAGGACCTGTCCCTAAGAAAGTTCTTCCTCAGGAAAGCTTTAGTTTTGGAGACAGAAATCCATGAAGCTTCAGGCAAGGAAAAGTGAACATGCTGAACATGAGCTATGGATAATCTGTAGAAGAAATCCACCTTTTCTTTGAGAAATTTCTTACCAGTTAAGTGAAAAGTCACAAATAGACAAAATTTGACAGGATCTTATAATCCAGCATAAGATCAGCAGATTATTTTGCCCCTATGTGTCTGTCACAGGTCTCAAATTATGTATTCCATCTACATCTGCTCTTCTGGGACTCTTTAAAAAAAATATTGGATGAATCCATGGAGTAAGGCAGTGGCCATCTCTTTTGTCCTTGCAGCTCTGCCCTTCACTGATGAACCCTGAAGACCTTGCACACCTGTACTTCAACAAGTCATGGAGGATGCCTGGCCATTATCACTGGACTAAAAGATGCAACCAGAAGTAGATCACCACTTATTCTGCAGACGAGTCTTTTACCTAATGTCAAAATCAGACCATTTGACTACAAAGTGGGAGAGTGGCATCTCGTCTCCACCTGGCTTGAAAAGGGGGGTTAACCCTCTTCTTGTCCACCACAGAAAACAACCCTAATCACCAGGCTGTAGGATATTCTAGGTCCAGAAATGCTTGGCCCTACCCATCTCTTGAGGCTGTGGTACTTGCAGTCAGGCAAAGAAGACATGAGGACAAAGAGAAAACAGGGTAGTGCTGGTTGGATAGTTCCTGTCTTCAGCTAGGAACAAAGGGACCTGGAACTACCAGTCCTATGTTTGGGTTTGTTTTTTTATGCTACATCAGCAGCACAAACTGGATCACTAAGGTCTGTCAGGCTGAGAGCAGCAAAAATTAAGGACCTGCTGAAACCAAGGAGACCAGGTCCACAGTGTGACTAAATGTAACAGCTACGATGGTAGCTGAAGTCATCTTTGTGATCAAATGACCATCTTGAAACCTATGACCTTCAGATATTTGCATTTCTGTAATATCTGCTAACCAGTTTTCTCTCCCAACAGTTTGATGAGTGAAAACAAGAATGACCACAAGCATCCGACACCTGAATTGTAACCTTGCAATTAACCTTCTCCTTTCAGAAACCAAACAAAGGATTTTCCCAAGGATCTGTTGATAAGCTTGAATTAAGAGAACTTTGTGTAACCATTCAGTTTTTGTTTGAAAATGTTTTACATTGTGTTTTGGAACCTTTTGTTCCTGTGCAGCACTGACCCTGCTTTCAGACTTTGGCATGACATTTTAGTGGTTTTTCATGGTGCAATGCTCAGAAATGTACATTTCCCTCTTTAATGTACATTTAACCTCTTTGCTGAGCAAAAGAATCATAAAAAGACTGCCAGCTTTCTGGATTCACTTACTACATCAGGGTTATTATAACACCAAGTGTTATTGAAAGTGGCTCACTAAATAAACCATCTTTCCTCCCTCTTTGTAAGCAGTGCTTTCCTTGTTCCTATTCTCACATGCATATGGGTAGAGTGCTGCCCTGAACATTACCTTTTTCAGGTAAGAAAAAAGAAAGAAAATAAATCACTTTCTATCAATAGTCCAGGGAAAGATTAAAACCTCACCCAGAAATGTAACTTAATTTACAGAAACCCATAAAAGCCAGGCTGGGTGCCAAGGAGCACAGCATTATTTGTGCTCCAGCATTCTTTACCTCTTTATGTTCATCAGTGCATGACTCGTTAGACAGCTTTCATTCCATACAGACAGATGAATAATTGTCTCAAGCAGGCATGGCTTACAGCCCTCCTACCTTCTCAAATTGACTGGGTAGGCTGTAAGGAGCAGCTTTCTGCTGTATGAAATACATTCTGTAATTTAAAGATCTTTGTAAATCGTTTAAAGGCTTGGGGTGTTTCATTGAGTCCTTGTAACACTACAGGACATGATCACACCACGAGCCCCCAAGCACGAAAATGAGGAGTAAAAGAGAACAATCTCACCAAGTACAACCACTAGGATTTGTGGTATTCATGTAATGAACTGTTTTACTACTTTTATAAAACTCTGCTTGGTGCTTCATGATACTGTGAAAGTAATCTGGAAATGAGGAGCCATCATTTACTGCATAACTTTTGGCAAAATTCTGTAGGGATGCAGACTTGGCCCCCAACTCCTCAGTAGATATGTCAGAGAACTGAAAGAGTATAAACTCCTTGGCAGTGAAATGCAGTGAAAAATGAGTGGTGTGCTCAGCAAGGCATGGGAAAGGTCAAGTTGCATGGAGTGCTGTGGATCAATTGGCAAGGTGAGCTCCTTTCAGCAAAGTTATTTTATTATGCAAACATTTATATAATGAAACAAAGACAACACAATTTCCCACATGACATGAGACCATATCCCAGAGGGCAGGTCACTGCAGAAGATCTCACCACAGCAGCAGATAAAGGACTTGAGTTCCTGGTAAAGGGGAATACGGGTATATGGGATTGGAAGTGATGCAACCAGCTGGAAAGCTTTATCCAGTTTGGCATTCACAATTTTTCAAAAGGTAAAGTGGGAGAAGAAACCCAGAAAAAAAAACCCAACAGACTAACCTGAATCTTAGAAATTGAATAATTTCAGCTGCTTAGTTTTATACAGTTTTCCAAAAGAAATACTATTAAACAGAGGTTTCCTGGCAAGACAATTTTCATAAGAGAGGTCTCTCAAATTTACTAGGAAAAGTTCTTGTCAGCACTCAGTTACTGGAAGCTGAAATTAGTCAAGGTCAGATGCTTTTTAAAATGCATGTTATAGCCCAAGTGGATATTAGAAGCCAGAGTGACAGTGTAGGATTAAGTTATACAGCAAATGAGGCTGCATTTTTAGGCATCATGGTGTCACTACCATGATGGTGATGATATTCATTGAATATAGGCATATTCTCCTATTTCTGCTGCTTGGACAATGTGAAATCAGCATGAATTTTTTGTTGTTGTTTTGTTTTGATCTCAACACTGTACTTCCCTCTCAAAAATTAGATTGAAACATGTACAGTAATGGATTTCTAGAAGATAAATTTTCTTCACAGTGTTCAGACAACCCCTAAAGTAACGTTTTGAATATTTTTCCTATCTATTAAGGACTTACTTGTTATTGCATGTCATCCCCCATCTGTGTCCAGCCTGTTTGGCACAGATGCCTGTGCAGCCTGGCAGTGCTGCAGCCCTTGTCTCTCTCTTATCTGAGTGGCAGCCATGGCTTTTGGGATGGGTGCTACTAAGAAACAGCAGCAAGATGGCAAGTAATGCCACATGGTTAAGAGAGCTATGAGGTCTTAAGTACCCAACACACACACTTCATGTGTGGTTTATATCTATCTCATACCCAGTCTATTCATAACTTGCATTTCTTGACGTGCACAGTGCTGGAGATCCTTGCACTAAGCTTTGTCAGCAGGTATGATGGGCTGAAGCTAACAATCACTCTGGCTGGAAGGCACAAAGCAAAGTGACAGGTCTCCTACTGAATCCTGGATGTAGCAAGCTGTCCCATGCCTGGCAAGTGGCTTCTCCAGAATGGCCAGTGGGTGTACAATGTGCATATTAGCACCTGCCCAGCACCACCTCGCTGACAACCTGTGAGTCAACACCAGGAGCCTGGTGCTCTGGGCTTGGGAGGTACCTGCTGCAGGAGAAACTGGAGAGCCTCCTACTGAACAGACAAAGCAAGACAGAAAACACACTGATGGGAAGGAAGGAAGGAATCAGTATTCAGGGTTCAGTTCCTGGGACAAACCTTCAACAGGGCTGCTGTCATATATTCCCTGAAAATAAGATATAGTCCTATTGCCTGCCATTGCTATTCACGATATCAACTACACATGAATATACTAAAAATCTGATGTTTTTCAAGTAAGTGTTGAAGCCAAAAAGAGGAGAAAGTGAAACAGATGGGAGAAGGTAAAAGCTGCAATATGAACCCCCTGATTTAAAGGTTGACAACAACTCTAGCAATGAACACAGAGTAAGTCTTACCGGGTTTTCAGTCTGGTTGATTCCAATAAGAAAGACAAGCTCAGAAAAGAACAGGGCAGCCACCAGGTTTTTGTGGATACTGTGCAAGTTGGAACGTAGTGTGCGAATCAGGACCAGCAAAATGAAGGTGATCAGCAAAGCCGCCAGCGAGATGGATACGGTTGTGTAAGTGACGATCTTCAGAGGCAGCACCTCCCCGTTCTGTAAAAAGACAGATGGACAGGATCTTTTGGGGTTTTCCCTTCCTTTTCCTCCAATCAAATCTACTACACAGAATGCCAATGTCTTCATTACTACTGAGCCAACATACAGATTTACTTAGGGACCAAGAGGAGCGGGTGACCCCACCTCTTTAGTTGCTAAACATGTTGAGTGTGTATGGGCAGCACCCAGAGGATGCACCAACCAGGTAAGAATCTCCTTTCAGCAAACCCAATTGCAGGTGCTGTCAGGGATGGGCAACACACTCCTGACATGGGGATTGATCTGCTGACAATGCCCTAAGCCACGCTCAGAGTCAAAGCCCTTGAAAACCATAGTCCCCAAAAATCATGAGCCTGATGTCACCCACCTCTCGTTTAGAAATGTCCATCAGGACAGCAAAGCTGGTTATGTGGTTGCACTGGCAAGCTATATGGCTCTGGTTTCTGGAAAACAGCTCACACCCTCTGGAGGACCAGGCACCTGTCCCACCAATCCTGTGGGGAAAAAAGACATTTCTGAGCACCATCCTCTGATCTGCCCTTACCTTCCACTGCCCTCTGGGGCAGCTTGTGCTGTACAACCAGAGAGGACTGCCAGTACCAGGACAGAATTATTTATAACTGTCACCTGTCTGAAAAAGTATCATCCAATTAAAAAGGCCTTCTGTTGAAGTAGTTTCTGATAAGACAGCTGGCTTTGATGCCCAGATTTTATGGGTTTATAACAGATTATTTTGAGTTGAAAAAAAAAAATTAAAAATTTGCTTTTGGGTCAGTGACCACACAACGAATATGGGAAAGAGATTGCACAGAACAAAATGTCTGTAACCAAGGTAAATAATACCAGAACCACAGAGGAACATGGTTTTGAGTCATGTGAAATACGTTTCAGCAATAATATGATATCATTATAGAGTTCCTCTGAAAAGTACACAAGAAAATGTTAAAGCCTTCTGTAATAAATATTTCATATCAGAAGATCTCTTACATTAACAATGGGGAGGATTGCTACCTTAAAATTCTTCCCTGTGCAGTTACGGTTAACTCTAGTGACTTCAGAAATTATTTTGTATCAATATTAATAATTCTATTCTGAAGCTAATGAGTAATAAAAATAGTCTTGCAGTTACTGAAAGAGTTTTCAATTAGATATGAAAAGACCTTTTTCATTCAGCAATAAAATATTTGTTAGATTTTAGTATCACTCTCTCTCAAAAAGTACTCACTTTCTAAAAGCTCTTTCATTACATGCCACGTAAGATCTGCTTTTCAATTGTGGCTGTAGGAAGATGTAACACAGATAACAATGCCACTGAAGTTGCCAGCAAATAGCTAACAGATGAATCACTTCAGAGCTAGTGAGTTATTCAAGCTCATACGATGTTTAAAAATCTATGAAAAACGACTTGCCATTCCCTCACAATCAGCAGATTGACAGGGTGCATACAAGCAAAAACACTACCTCACATGCGGGCAAATGGAGGAATTTATTACTGTGAACATAAGAGATTTCTGTTGCATCTTTGATCCCTTAAATGACATAATCTCCTGAAGCCTTTAACTAGGAGGCACACATTCCGTAGGTTAGTTTGCTGTTTTATTTCCAGCACAGGATATTGCCTTTTAATGGATTTTTCCATAGATTTACTAGAGTTTTTGGGTTGTTAGGAAACAAGTGACAGCTATTCCCCTTCCCCTGGGCAGACCATGTCATCCTCTCACTGTGTACCTGGGTTTGTAGCTGGAAATTGCAATATATATGTAGTAGTTACAATATTGTGAAAGCATAATATGAATGTGGTTACCTCTCAATATATTTTCTTTTGTTTTATCTACACTCTTGAAATATCTCCAACAGGACTGTGCTGTTTCCCCAATGCCATAAAACCAATGAAACATCAGCATATACAGTTCCAGCTTATATAATTTTTCTCATTTTCAAGAAAAAGATGTCTTTATCTCAGACTTTACTGAATACAAAAGACCTAAATGAACCATTTTCAGAACACTTCATCTTTTTCCTAACACTTCCCTCCTAGAGAGACAAATACTCTCTCCTTATATTCTGCTTCTATATAACAACTGCTTTCCATAAACTGAAGAGGTCTAATGTCCCAAAGAAGGTATTTCCTTTCCCTCCAATTTTTCACTGAAATAAATGAAAGCAAATCTACAACAATTGATAAAATGAAAATTAAGTTTCTTATCAGTGCAATTGCCTTTGCATTGACTTTTGATTCAAAAATTCGTGATTCAGAAATTTATAATCTTTACTCCTAATTTTATCTTCAAAACCTCAGTCTTCATTTCTATCAAAATGAAGATTTGGTTTTGTCATTTTTTGCAGTGGCGCTGGCTGAGGCACCAAGGATAGGTGCCTGCTTGCCATCTACTCTGTCCATAGTCACTGGAGTGTAACGGGAGAAGATTCAGCCCACGAATTCAGCTGAATCATCTGCTGGAAATCCTGACTTAAAGACCTCAGACAAGCCATGAATTCAGATACCGGAGTCGGACCATGCCTGTCCAGACACACATCCGTGGGCAAAAAGCATAGGCAAATACAAGGAAATTATGAGATTTATTATTTCTGGGTGAAAATGAACCCTGCAGAAAGACATGACAGAACTGTGTTTCTTAGAAACCGCATGGCTAATCCTTTGTTTGAGGAGTTAAGATAATTATTTTCATTTTTCTCAGGTTGGTGGGAAATGACTACATGGCTCTATTCCACCAAAAATCAGTTGTCAGTTGAATAGACAGACCAAGGCAGGGTTTCCTCCAGAATTATCTTCCCAGGCAGGACTTTTCTGCTATTCAGACAGTTGTCAGTCACAGCCCTAAAGCAAGCAGGAGACATACGTGATGGAGTGATTCCAGAAGACACAGACAGGCTTCGTTCTCTCCTCTGTTTCCAGCATGGCATACTCCACTATGATGGGCTTTTCCACCAGGTTGGGAGGAAACTCCCCATCACTGTGAATGGCTGTGCTCACTACAGGTGTGTTGATGATAGGGCGATTTGGCAATCTGCACAAGGAGAAAAATTGCACAGTGATCTACACATCAAAATGCAAAGCTATGTTCTGCAAACAGAAGATTTCCAGTTGCTTCTGCTCAGAAAGTGAAGCAGGTGCACCATCAGCCTTCCATACAGATGTGTTTCCAAAAGCTGCTGACACTTCTGGCACAGTTGTTCTCCCACAGTGTGCCAGAGGAGGACACAAGGCAGTACTGCAGTGACAACGGCAGCACTGATGACATTTGGCTGGTACAAAAGCAGGTCTGTCTCCCCTACACATTCAGAGAGTAGAAGAAGGGATCTGAACAATTCACAAACAGGTCTGAAGTTTACCTCAAGCTCCTTCTGTCAGGATCATAGTTTTCAGGCAGGAGGTGTCCCAGGGATCGGTATATGATGACCATGGCAACAGTATGCTGTGTCTCAACATCTGGGTGTCGCTTCTTTCTCTTTGCAAAAGCGCTCTCAGGGTTGAACACATCGTTGTTCAACTTAGAGGGTATTTTTTGATTTGAAGGTTTCATTGTAGGCACTGCTATGGAATTAACACAAATACTGAATTCTTCACACACAGCTTCAGAGCTACCATTTAAACTGGTAATTTTCCTTTGCAAAGATACAATGATATTAGAGCTGTAACAACTCCAGGCTTAGAGCACTCAGCATGCTCCTAATGTTATTTTTGATATTTTTAATAAAACTGCAGCACAATTCATAGTTATATAGCTGATAATCAAATAACCATTGAACAGTGAAAAACCATTTAGTCTAGCTAGAAAACAAGCAATTTCTAAGCTAAAAGGTCCATAAATATATAAGTACCCCATGCAAAACTTAAGGAGAACATTAAAACATTATGCATGCTGTTAAATTGCACGTACCTTTATATGTGGCAAAACTAGTATTAATGAATACACCAAGTAGTCACATAAGATTTCTCCCTGCTAATTCTGTCATTTAATAAGCTTTCAGTTTTGGAAGAGTCTCTTAAAATTCCCATTACCCTTTTTCTTACAGAAAAGATACAAATCATGGAAGCAGATATTCTGTTTCTAAGCAAAAAGGCATAAAGTTCTATTAGCTTATTATGTATTATTATCAGAAGACCTACTATTTCCCCATTCAGAAGACATTCAGCCATGGTACATGTATTGAACTTTGAGTTACCCTCTCTTCCTTTGCCCAAAAACCCTTGTGGTGCTTTGCAGCAATTTTGGGATACTTCAGAGACGCTGGGAAGCAGGTACTCCCCCATGTATTCTACCTTATCACCCACCTCAAGACTTTTTCATTGCTGCCTAGTTCTGATAACACCTCTCTCCCAGATTTGGATTCTCCCTCCATCTCTGCAGAGACTGGAGGAAGGCGGCTGTGGGACGGCAGGTGCTGGGCAGCCATCCCATCTTATCCTGGTGGGAATGGAGGCAGAGCATTTCTCTTGCTTTGACAGGGCTTTGAGGGGCTGCAAGCAAGACCTGACAGACAGGTACAACCAGTCCCACAGCCCCCCATGCCTCCATTGCTGCCGGCAGGCAAAATGCCTCAGAAGTATGCACAGCTGCTCCATCCCTAAATAGTGTTCACTTGTGCAGACAGTCACTCCGCTCTCACACTAGTACCACTCTGCACCCTGGGAGCTGGTCATAATTGCCCATCAAACAGCAGCAGAAGGGTTTTACCTTTCCTTTCTGAAGGTCTGAACAAAGTATCAGGGAAGACAACAGATGACTCCAGATCTTTTGGGTAATCTTCTTTAATCTCATGAAATCGTGGTATTCTAGCTCCCGTGAAATTAGACTTGTCAAAGATGTCAACAGCAATAACTGGGGGAGATAAAAGTTTCCCATAAAATTAACTTCAGTGCTTTCAAATATGATATTGCACCACAGTGAAACATTATTGAAAGGTTAAAAGGACTGTACAATGCAGATAAAAAATTTAAACCTCAAAACAGATAGTAAAATTAATTTTTTTTCTGTTAACACACCTTATATGACAACTAAAAGCTTATGTGTCAGCATTATGTTACATTTATCAAATTATACATTTATTTTTCAGTGGAAAGGAATTTACAAGACAGTATCTCATACTATGAAAACACTACTGCAAACATTGGAAATAAAGAGTCATGGAATTGTTTCGGTTGGAAAAGATCTCCAAGATCAAGTACAACTGTTAACTCAGCACCGCCAAGTCCAGCACTAAACCATGTCCCCAGGGGCCACATGCACATGTCTTAAATACCTCCAGGGATGGTGACTTCCCTGGTCCGCCTGTTTCAATGCCAGAGGATTGTTTCAGTGAAGAAATTTTTCCTGATACCCATCTTGAGGCAGATCACTTGGCTGGTACTTCTCCAGCAGCAGCTGACTGGGGTTTCATAGAGGCTTCTCCCTGGCTGCTGTTCAGTGGATGCTCCTGCTTCACAAGAGTTTCTCCATGTGCCACTGGCTTGCTCCAGTAGGTGCTGCATGTTCCAATTTTAGACTTGCTTTTTAATGGAAAGACTAAATCTACTGCTTCAAAAACATAGTTCTACATCTGCTGGATTGTGAAGTCAGCTGACCAAGGGAAATAACATGCATTTTACCTGGGACTACTCCTTAGTCCTCCACCAGCAGTTCCTCCCTAGCTTACTTCATCATCTCTACCTGTTTAACTGTCAAACACTTAAAAGCAGTTGAGTTTGCTTTAACTTTCTCACTTAAGACAAGTTACTGAGTGCCAATTTACATGTCCTGGGGGTAACCCTACACCAAAAGGTGTGATCCTCTGCAAGTTTCTGTATGAAGAAATATCCACGTTAAGACCCCACAAATTCCCATTCCTTTCCTAGTTTCTAACTAACTCCCAGATGAGCTATTAGGAAACTCTATTAACACCATGTTCACCTGGAAAAACTGTTCAGAAGAAAACAGACCTCCTTCAGGCCAGGGTTGCCTCATCCCTCTCAAGCTCACACCTCTTTACACAGGAAGAACTGGTTGAAAAAAAATTGTGATTTACAACCTGCAAGAAATTCTGGGGTTTGTTTTCATCTCAGTTCAGTTGGGTTAAAATCCTGAGAACACTTTTTTTCTGAGTATGAAGATAAAAATATTTTGATTCTCATAGTCCTGAATCCTAATAAAGTATTTCAGTTTTGGTTTATTAAAGAAAAATCGAAGTGTTGTTCAGCTTGGCTTAGTTCAACAATAATCTATGCCCCATTGATGCAGGATGCTACAGCCTTTGTATCTTGATTGCCTCATGCCTTTGATTTTCTGCCCATGATTGTGGACATAAAGCATTCTTGGGATAAGATTTGTAGCCAATTCAAATCCTTATTACAACAGCAGGTGTAGTTGGGAAAATAAGACAAACTTTTGGCACATAAGCCTTCTTCAAATCTGAAATAAAAGCAAATGTTTGAAAAGCTAAACTACAAGTTCAGGGTGATATAGTTTAGAGCACCTCTGAAAGAAAAACCAAATAGTAATGCTGCTTGTGAGGGACTTATGAAGGTCACCCAGCTCCATCTTAGCTCCCACTCAGGGCAGGACTATCACCAACATCCCTTCAGCTCAGACTGTTTGTAGCTGGGAAGAAAATGAAATAGAGGAGGCACGGGAGAAAATGGGGAAAGAGGCTGACCAGGCTGTGGTTGCTGTGGTTCACCCGCATATGCACTGCAGGGATGTCTATGAAATACATCACAGTCCCAAGTACAGGAGCTGCTATTTGCTTGTCAGAGGAGATATTTCCTGTGATAGGTGGGGAAAGTATCTTGGTATGCCTGATGTTTCCTTCTCAGTTTAGACTCATTCTGGATATTTTGGATCCCATGGATTTTGCTCTGATTATGGGTTTTGCAAGACTGGGATGGTGTTTGAAGGATTGGTGATTCTGTAAAAATACCTTTCAGCACTAGAATCCCTACAGATGATGATTTTCTGGATAGGTTCTAGGTTAGGAAAGCATGTGAAAATCAGAGGTATAATCACAGAATCATCTAGGCTGGAAAAGACCCATAAGATCATTGAGTCCAATCTTTGACCGATCATTACCCTGTCAACTAGACCACAGCACTAAATGCCACAGCCAGCTGTTTCTTGAACATCTCCAGGGATGGGAATTCCACCACCTCCCTGGGCAGTCCATTCCTATGCAAGTAAGATTAATAATATGCAATAAAATTAATAGTCGAGCTACTTTTTTTTGTACTGTAGTAATTCTTCAGGTGGTGTTGGTGTGATTCCTCCAAAAATGAGCTCTACTACATTCAACTATATTAGCTGGTATCAAAAGACATTACCTTTATTTATAAACTTAGTCCTTCCTAATATCTCTACACTACTATCACTGTGACAAAAAGCCACATGGAGCAGTGGCATGGTCCAGAGGCAAAACATATCAGACATCTCCCAGGAGGCCCCCATGACAACTGAAAGATATGGATCAAGGCTCGATGGATTTGAAACTAATGCAATGATTTTTCTCAGTGGGTACTATTAGAACAAATAACTGGCACCTCTATCCAGCACATTTTTAAGACTCTAAAAACCGGCAGTTTCCAACACAAATACTCACTCATGTTAGTGGCAACAATGACAAAAGGCCTCATGTAGGTTTTCTTCATGTTCTGGGCCACGTTGTTGAAATACTCCTCATAGTGCCTGAGCAGGTGAGCGGTGCCACCCTCCGTTCGCTGAATTTGCTCCCAGTGCTCCTTGTTGCCAGGGTCCAGTAAAGCACTACCCACTTTGATAATATTCTGAGAAATAAAGTAGAAACCTAAACTATAGAGCAAACACAGAGCTGGGTTTCAAGCGAGAAGTATTGACAATGATTGGCCTGGCTGCCTCAGGTGGGTGTATAATGAAATATTTTAATGCAGGCATGTTCTACTGCAGCCATATAAAAATATGGACGCTAATGACTGAAAAAAAACCCCTGAGGTTTTTTGGTCATGTAATGCAAATCCTTCCAAACTTTTTATGAGCAAAGTAAGCCAAAATTGGAGGCTGTAAGAGAACTGCCTACTTTCCTTCCCCTAATGACAGGAAACTGAGCAAGAAAATACAGGAGGAAAACCTATCCATGTTTTGTTTGTTTCTGAGAGATCAGACACATGAGAAGCACAGTTCTTAGCAGGGAAGAACTTCCCCAGAGAAATCAAAATAATGTTTTTTGCTGAAAAACAAAAGAAAGTCATGGATAGAAATATCACTTCCTCTTTTACTTTAATTTTTTTACTTTGTTGTTTCCTAGATAATGAAGACAACTTACATGGTGAAGAATGATAAGAGTGAGTATTAGCTTGCACAGAAAAACTTGGAAATACATAAGAAAACTTAAATCATGTTATTGTCTCCCCATTTTTATGTTCCTTACAAATGGTATTAAAAAGGCAGTTCTTTCTGAGGACCTGCCTCTTCTGCCCTTTCTTAGAAAAATATGCAAAGGGACCCTTATGCTGAATGGAAGGAGATTGACCCCAAAAGAGAGTGCTAAATGGCTTAAATGAGAAAGATGCTAAGAAGTTTTTAATCTTGGTGTACACATAAACTACGTTGTTGTAACAAAACCTAATCCCTAACTAAGGTAAAATTTGCATAAATGATGGTAGGAATTAATCACCAAAAGCCCTAAAATAGCCAAGACATATACTTAGCCTTCATTTAGGAGGAGCTATCTGTATCCTGTCTGTGTTGTCTGAAGCTGCAAGCATGTGCCTGAGCTAAAAGAGACTCCCAATATGGCCAGCTTTACCTAGGGTGAGAAGCACAACGTGGTTCCCAGGAATGCAGGAGACACTTACTGTACTTGGTACCAGGCCTCCTCCGTGTTTGTGAACATTATTTATGGTTTTTTATTATCTACTTTTCAGGCTTCTATGTGGGACTATGAAAAAAAAAATTCCTTCTCCCCTTGTTCTTCCTCAGCCTAGGATGTTACCTTCTTCTATTCATGAGCTGTACTCATTAGTTTTCAAATTCCTGACCTATCCTAAAATATTTAGGGAGTTCTTGAAAACATCATCTGTATGATCTCAGTGCCAAGTGCAGAGAATAATAAATTAAAGCAGAGGTTTCCAAACCTTTTTTTTTTTTTTTTTGCTTATTGTTCATATTTCTACTTAACAAAACATGTTAGAAATGAAGTTCCTTTTCAAGATCTGAATGGCTTCACAGCCCATAGGAAAGAAAAAACCGAATCTCTTAAAATCTGGTGCATCTAAAATGTAAAGCATTTCAGAAGTTCTCCACTCTCTACTGACTGTATAGCCCAAGACACTAAGGAATTTTCTCAGTTGCATTTCTTCCTGCTCCTAACTCTCCCTGACATCCTCTTCTGGTGCAGCTTGGCTTTGCACAGGCTCTCCAATTTCACCCCAAAGTCTGCCTGACCTATCTGGTCCTCCTGGAGTACCGTGAGCAGTGACTTGGGTGTAGCACACCTTCTAAGGGAGCCAAACAATCTTTAGCAAGCATAGATACTAGTCTTGACACATGGAGGGTCATTCCACATGCCAGTACCCAAGCTCTGGGCTCTCGTAGCACAGGTGCAAAAAATGTTTTAGCTTGGACTCTGTGTTTTGCCATAGTCAGGATCTTGGACATAGTACGGGCAAGAGTGGAGAACAGGACCCCACTGTACACATGGGACTGAGGGAAGTTCTACAGGCCTGACATGGGTCATCCAGGCTTCATGTTATCAGACCACAGAAAACTCCCAACTGCCTCAAATTTCACGTTTTTCCACCACAACTACGTATTTTCCCAGACAGAGAGGGTGCTAGATCTTGCTCTTTAGCCCTGGTCAGGTCTTTGGTAGTAACTGGGTCTTTCATGAATGCTCTGAGTAACAGAAGCTCTCTAGTACACATTTTAGTATGTGCCTTAAAATACCAAAATTTCAATGTACCAACTCATGACTCAAGTGTTCTTAAACCAAATTAGAGGAAACCTTCAGAGTCAGTAACTGTCTCAGACTTAGTTTGCTGCACATTTAAATAAGCATGATCACATTAGGCATGTTTTACAACAAAAACAAATACAGTACACAAAACTATTTTAGCCAGGAAAAACACATTAACTTGATGATTTTTTTCATATGGGGAATATTGCTTTTGGCTGTTACTGTCATGATATTTATTAGAAAAGCACTTTCTATTATATTTGTATTACACATACATATATGTGCATAGACACATGTATAACAACCTTCTATTCTAATCTGAGAAGAAAGGCTTATTTGTGGAACAGATTAGACAATTACACAATATTCTCTTCACCTTGGTCAAAGGCAAATTTAATTACCCACTGTCACCTAACTTTTAAGGGAAACTGTAAGGGCTCAGCACAGCATACAGTATTTCTCTTACCTCATTGAATTCCACGTCCCTTGTGGCTGCCAAGTCAAATCCTTGCTGCTGGCTCTCATACTGGAGGACCCGGATCATCATCTGGTAAGCTGTTCTCACGTCATTGCCATACAAGCTGTGTGTATATTTGGTGGCATTCTGCAGTGCTCTCACAATCCGTATGGTTTTGTCTCCATCCAACTTGGTCTCATTGTGGTGTAACTTCTCATTCTGAATCAGATAAAAAGGAAGAAAAAATGCATGTTTGGGGTTTTTTTTCCATTCTAGTTACAAAGACAATCATAATTTAGGGATTTTTGGCACAAAGGAGTTGTTTGGTCAAAATTTTGTTTGTCTTGAGAAAGGGTTGGCAACAAAACTCAATGGCAAAGGTAACTGAGAGCCAGAAAAGCACAAGGATACTGATGGAAAATGAGGGTGTTCAAGGATACAGTCGAAATATTGAGTGCAGAGATATCAAACTGAGTCCAAGCTGATCATTATTTGCAAAACAAAGGGAAAATAAAGAAAATACAGCTTACCATGATTTTTAGATCTACAAAAGTGTTGGTGGTGCAGTTGAAAAGCTCAGGAGGCAGCCAGCCCTTCTCAATGTTACAATGGCGAACAGCGTTTCCTGAAGGAAACAAAGCATCAGTGGCAAACAATATTCTGAATTGTGCAGGGTAAATATTCATAGATTTCAACTATCCTAGACTTTCAGATTTCCTACATTTTCAAGTTGCTCAGAGCTACATGTGTATTTCAATTTCCAAACAGGGGATTCCTGCGAGAGAAAAGTTAAAGACTACTAATCTTCAGGAATCGCTTTCTCCAGGCTTTGGAGAAAAGCCAGGCAAGCTCCAAGCCCTGCCTAACTGCTCTCAACCTCACTGCCTGATTGTTCTCAAATTAATTCATTTATTTCTTTATACCAAAAAAGAGGAAGACTCTGCACTTCCTAAGTATTCCTGAAAACCAACCCCTGCTGACATTCCTGTGCAATGGCCTGTATGGGAAGACCTCCTGGACAAATGCTGTATACACATCACATGCCAGCACATCTGCACGTTGCATGTGCTAAACACTTCAGCCAACATGCATAATTGCCTTTTCCCCTCTTGTAAATGGACTGTGAGCATCTTACTGTTTAATTTAGCCTACTATATTTTGTATTATTTGTCAAATAATTTTAAAATGTGATTCTTGGCTGAGGATCCTTCATCATGAATTGCAAGTAATCAAATTCAAAATTTACATTTGTGGTAGTTAATTTGCACATAACATACCGCATGTGTCTAAGCCATTTAATTACCAATATCTAAATAAGAACGATAATTAGCTTTACTGTATCTAATTATATTATTTCTCTTCCATGATTAGGTGAATATAATTAAGCCTCAAGTTCTTAGTCTGAATATTCATGATTATAAGGCTTACTTTTTAGAATGATCTGTAAAATTTACTTAGAATGTGCAATTACTAGAAACAACATTGCCTTCTAGTCTCTTTGCTGGAAGAGATGCTTGGGTCAACCACAAGAACCGTGCAAAAAACTCATTTTAATTGAACTTTATACGGCTTAATCATGAACATATTCTTCACCTAAAAAAAAAAAAAAATCAGTTCTATCTCCTAAAATCTTCAGAACAGGCGTTAGGTTGACCACAAATCTTCTGTACACCTATAGGTAGTGGCCTCCCCCTAGAAATATTTGTGGTAGTCACATAAATGTTTATAACTCCCTGAACCTAAGGAGAATTCACAGCAGAGAGTTATCAGGTCAATAACCAAGACAGAGTTTTCATTTCCCACAGAATAGCCTTTGGAAAAGATTGGGAACTCTATTTTCAGAGATCTGATACATGTTTTCAGAGACACAAAGCACATGAGTTGTGTGGTTTTGTACAACAGGCAAATGACAATCTGCATTTTCATATATAAAAGTTTCACATATGTTTCACTTGCGGAAAAGATATTGTGTGGAAAAATGCGAGTTTTGTTGCAACTCTTAGCTTTAGTAGGCTGCAACCTTCATAAAGCAGTCATCAGGAATATGATTTCCCTAATTTTATCTTTGCCCAGAGGAACTAAATGGCTAAACACTTATAAGTCACTGGAAACTAAAGGTTACATGTGTAAGAATTCCTTGATAAATAGTAAATAAAAAATAGAAAACTGGACTCTGCTTTTTTGAAAATAGAGAATTTCTGTGAATTGCAGATATTTATCTGCTGTACGGTTGTGTTTATTTATTGCTAGTATTCAAAATGTATTTTAACAGTTCTTTGATTTCAGCTAGCTATACTTTTCCGCTCATGATATGCATGAGCTACTCTGCAGCCTCTAGACCAAATGAATTAATGCTATTCCCTATGTACACGTTTCTATCTTTTTTTTTTTTTCAAAGAGGCATGCAGATAAAGTAGGTAATTATTTACCCAGGGAACTTACCCATTGAGCCCTTAGGACAAGGCACAGCAGCTGGCTGGCCAAACTTGGTCTGTGGCCACCAAATACCAGCCTCGAAAGCTTTGGGACAGCCATTATAAATTACTGAAAGCAGAAAAAGAAATGATACAATTTTTCTGACAAGATAAAAATCCCGAGACATTTCAACCTGCCTGAAGGACCTTCCTGTAATTCCAAAGCCCTGTCAGAATACCTGTCCTCTGCAGTGCCTTCCAAGTTGTAACCCATCAGTTGCTCCTTATGCAGCAGATTGGAGAGACAGGTACAGGCAGAGGAGAGCTCAGGATGATTATGGGGCTCTGGATTTTGGCTCTGCCTATCTCTGCTGGCTCCTTTACTGTGGGAAAACATTTCTCCTTCGTTTCACCCACACACTGTGGTGAGATGGTTGTTGCAGCAGCTTTGTGCTGATCATAGGACGGTGGGTGGGTGAGAGGAAATGCGGGATGGGCAAGATGGGGAAGAAAGGCAGAGTGCACAAGGTGCACAGCACAGCCTCTGTGGGAAAAGGTGTGAGGGCTCTCAGCTGCAGCTTAGCAATACAACACTGCACTGACAGAGGAACTCAGGTTTAAAGAAAAGTTGGTGTTAGTCTTTTGCTCTTCCTACTCCACCTCAGCTTGCTATATTTCCATTTGAAAAAAGTTAAAGCGATAAGAGGTTTTTTCCATTCCCCCGGTCCCTGTGAGTCATACTGGCACATATCTAGGAGGAGGGGTGCACGTTTAGGCTGCTGCAGCCCCCATTGTCCCCACTGCTGGAGCCATTCTGCTGGGCTCACACAGTCCCGGGACGCAGCTGCACGGCCACCGCGGCATCCCCCACGTGCCCGCTGCCAGCGGCTCTGATCCCGCTCTGCAGCGCGGCCGACTGGCGGCACGGGCTGGGCAGGAGGTACCTTCACAGCCCCTCACGGTGACTTCTGCAAAGGGGTTGTCGCAGCGGTTGCACTGCCGCCCTATGACGCCAGGTTTGCAAGGACACTGTCCTGTCTCCATGTCGCAGGCACGTGTGTGGGAGCCAGACGGGAAGCAGTCGCAGGGGTAGCAGGTGTCACTGCTTTGGGGTCTGTAGTAATTAGCCTAGAAAAACCAAAATTTTAGACATGAGGTATTTGACTTCCAAACTGCTTACATTTCTGAAACCTACCCTAGCATCATGTACATCATAAAAGGGTTCATTTTGCAGAGAACAGATAAAAATTACATTACTATTATCAGAGACCCAGGGTTTGCGTTGCCATTTGCAGTGGAGCCACAAGGCCCACATTACTCCTTGGGCACTTGTTGCCAGTGCCCCCCACCAAACATATTCTTGGAGGATTTAGAGTTTTCTCAGCTTTGCAATTCCACTCTTGTACGGCAAGAACGAGCCACTAAGGAAACTTCCTGAACTGTGCATTTGTGTTTCACATAGAGGGTGGAGAGCACATAATGATCCCATATTCAAATCGCCTCTGTGCATGCTTTAGATCTGAGGCGTCAGGATTGCACAAGAGTGTGGAGCTGGCACCCCACTGACTCCATTTAATGCAACAGTTGCTGTGTGTCTTGCTGCCATTTTGGAAAGGAACAGGGGGCCAGATTCACAGCCACCAGTCTGCACGGGCCCAGCTCCTCTGATGTCATTCAGACCAGTTGTAAAACCTATTGTGAGAAGTCCTTTGTAAAACCTTCATGACGAGGTGCCTCCCCTCCCATGTCCCCCATCTGGGCCTGCCTGTCCATGGAAAACTGGTCAGAAATGGCACTGAAGAAAGCATTTAGCCCTCCAGCTCTCTCCAGCTGCCAGGCCTTTTGCTGGCCATAGCACAGGGGAGAGCTTCACCCAGCTGGCCCGAGCTGTTTCATGGCTATTACTCACTTGTGATACACAAAACCCCACTGACACTGCTCCGCACCCCGGTCTGATCTCCCCTGATAAACCAGGCTGCACTTCAGAGATCAGAGCCAGGCTTTCATCCCTCGGTTCAGTTTTCCAAACACAAATAAGATAAGAGCTGTACAGTATGATTTGGAGAAGGGTGGTGCCAGCAAAATGTTCCGGATAATGATTAACTCCACTGTGCACATACATATATATGTGACAAAGCACAACTGTGTGTACTCTGTCTCAGACACTCACTTGTAATTATTAGTGGTACAGTTACTTTTTAAACTGAAGAAATTTTGACTTAAGACTGGTTTCTTTTGCTTACCTTGCAGTGGCATTCTCCATTGGTCTTATTGCAATCAGAATCAAACCCTTTACTAGTCTCACAATTACATGGGCCACAGATGGGATTTCCCCACCAACCTCTGGGACAAGGCAGGTCGATCCTATTAAAGAAAATCAAATTGAAAGAAAGTTATTTTAAGTTCCCTCTTAAAATGTGTGGCAAAAAGGCTGTGGGCCAAATCTGCACTCAACTCCATCAGCTTATAGGCAGTAATGTATCTCAAACAATAATCAATACATATATAAATACACTATAATATGGGAAAATTTAGCATAGCAGTGCTATGAAACCCTAGAGGGAATGCTTCTCTAAGTAGTTTCAAGTGCAGGTGGTTCTGAGCCTGTGCCCCTGGTTTATCTACCAACAAAAATGCCTTGGGGTACAGCTCCCCCACACTTTATGTCCCATTCCCCATCCCCAGCCTGCCCCAGCCCTGCTGTGGGCAGCAGGGCTTCTTGTCCAGCCCACAGGGACACCAGCTCAGGTGTAAAGCTGTTTGCAAGCTCATCCTGTGAGGAAAAGCCACTACTTTCAGCCGACCTGGCTTTCTCAGACTACACTACAGGGTTCACTACAGGGTCTGGAAAGCCCTGGTCTGCCACAGAAGAGGCAGAGGACACATGGCTGGGGACATGGAAGAGGACAGGGCGGCAGCTTTGATCTGGACTATGGATCAAAGACTATGATTCAGACTGAGTGCGCAGCACTGGAAGCTAAGCAGCAAGCCAAAAACCACCCCTGCCGAAGGAAAACTCCCATTCTCACTGATAATATTTCCTCTGGGTGAGCCTCTGAGCAGGTTATCCCACAGATGCCCCAACGCTAGTTCTGGCAAGGAGACCTCTGATTCTCTGATAACTGGGAGTCTTTGTCAAGCAATAGCCTGAAGGACAACTAATGCACAAGGTATCCCCTCCCTGCTGCTCATTTTAGGAAAGAAAACCTATTTGTGTCTGTTTTGAAGACCACTACCAATTTTATTTACAGTAATTGCTAGGTTTATACTTCTGTGCTTTAGAATATGAAAACCACAATGCTGCACTTGACACGATGTCAGCAGATAATGACAAGGGACAGTGTCTCTGTGTCGCTAATCCAGAGGAATGAAAGACAAATCTGGCAACAGCACGGCCAACATTTGCAAGCCCACACAACAAAAGGCAGAGGAAGAAGCTTGCAGTTTTCAAAGGGAAGGAAACATCACATGAGCCATTCCTAAATGGGCAGACAAATGCACTTCATTTGCACATCATGAATGGCCCATATTACAGTAAATCAAAGTGCCGCCTCTGGGATAAGGCTGGTTGCTGAATGCTTATCTGAGACCAGAAAGCTGCTGACGAGGGAATCAGCACGTTTCTCCCACAAAGAAACAGACATACGCCCCCAGACTGTCCAGAAGAGATGGCTCTTTGCCAGTCCAGGGGCTGGACCTAAACTGCAGAGAGACTTTATCTTGCTACAGGTCACCAAACTGGTGCATCACTCTGTGTGCTGAGGAAGCTGGAGGAGAGATGTCAAGCAAACTCAGGCCAAGCCCACCACAAAGTACGGGTGAGATGCAGTGCTGTGTAACACAGCAGAACTACTAGAGCCCCTGAGGAAGAAAAGTGGCTCCTGAGCAACATGGAACTTTGTCTAGTTTCTAGGAAGAGCTCAGGAATGCTAAAAGGCAAGGGAGGCTAAAATACCACTCAAATTGTAACAGGCAAATTTATCGGAGCAGAACAGAAAGTGGGAGGATTACTGCCTTAGATGAAGAGCTACCTGGAAGGACCAAGAAACCAAGAACAAAATAATTCTCTTACTTGCTTTCGCAGTACTGTCCGTAGTAGCTTTGTCCACATTCACAGGTGTAGCCGTGGGATGAGCTAGGTTTGTGCACACATGTAGAAACATGCTCACATGGGTTCAAGTTACATACATCAACACAGTCACTCCCAAAGTACCCTGGGGAGACAAGGTAAGAAAATTACAGCAACCATTGTAATTTACGACTTGCATGTCTCCAAAAGATTGTCTGTCTTAAGCTTATACACTAACAATACATCTTCAATAATCAGTAGATTCCCCCTGAGACACTGTCAGAAACGAAGCACTCTTTTCCCTCTCAGACAAAATGATAGTAAGCTATTCTTTTTGACAGTCTGTTACCATGTTTGAGGCACCCTCGTGCCTTTGGTTCCCAGTTTTATATTCAGGGCATGTGCTACAAATAGTTTTGTATTCTCTTGCTGCATGTATGGGAGGTGACTGTGCTGGGTGCTGACAGCATGTGCTGGCTACATGCTTCAAAACAGAGAAAACATTCAAAGTATCTTGATTAGGATGCAGAGTGAGAGACTAAAATTCATCAGCAGAAAAGGCTGAGAAAGAAAAAGAAAAAAAAACATAAAAAGGAGTCCTTTGAACCAGAGACTGTCTTTCTGTTTGGTGGATACGTTGCCTGGATTCTTAGCCCAGGACTGCAGCTTCCAGGGTGCTACAGTAAGAGTGAGAAGGGTAATACTGATTGGAAGAGGAAGAATCAGGAGATGAATACTTTTCCAGCACGCTGCTGCTGCTGCGCTGCTTCTGATGAGCGCATGAAGGTATGATCCAGCTCCTATATGAGTGCAAGGGGTGGTCACCAGGTTACCTGGGTCACAGACACAGGAGTAGCTGTCCCAGTCATCACTGCAGTAGCTATGCTGGGGACACGGGTTGGAATCACAAGGGTTATCCACTTCGCAGCCCTCCCTCACGTTAATCTTGATAGCCTGTTTCATGTTGAGTGTTGCTATGTTTGTAGATGTCTCTCCCATTCTTACTCCCTGGTGACAAAAGACAATTATTTTAAAATTAGAGTCTTCTTTCAGAGTACAGTATTATGTGTTTCCCTATTTTCATCAATCAGTGAGGCTACATTTTAAAGAAATCACCTGATGAGCCAAACCCAGATGTTTTTTCAAATGTTTTTCCCCTATGTGATCAGATTTGTACCTGGAAAAGTGGATAGACTTTAATATTTTGATTGTTAGATAATTTTTTATGGAGAAAACAGAAATGAAAAAGGGTGGATGAAAAAGAAACCCCCTCCCCTCTTCGTTTTCACCTGGGTGTTTTCTCATGAGTTCAAAATTTATTTTGAATTTATTTTTCATTTCATACCTGCATACATCCATAAAACCCCTGCTGAACAGAGACTTGGTCTCCAGAGACACCTCCCACAATGATGCTTTTCATTTTCAATCCAGGTAGTTGATTTCCAATCTGCACAGTGCTCTGTGAGGAAAAGGACAGCTGATAAGAAGCACTATCACTCTCTGTGACACAGACAGCCTGCTTTCTGTAGTGATGGAGACAAGCAGTAGATGACAGTAGATTACATAAAAAACACCAAAGCAGTGAGGAGCCAGACATCGGAATGTGTCTTTCCACAGACTTGTTTGTAAGATATCTTATCATAAAGCTTAATACATTTATATCATTGATTAGGCATAAATCACTGCAGAACATGTCTCACAGCATTTGTTCACAGTCCTTTATCCTGCTTTCTCCGAAAAGCATTTGCACAGTGCTCAGTGGCAAAGTTACGATGTTGCCTTACCTGGTACATGCCATAGTCCAAGGACATGACAGCGAGGTACTTGAGATCTTTACCATCTTTCGCACTCTTCAGCTCTACTAATAAATGATGCCATTCCCCATCACTGACCCGTGACTGGCTCATCTTCAAACTAGCAACCTGGCTCAGGCCACTGTACACTTCAAACTGCACATAGTTGTTCAGTATCTGTTGGAAAAATAATCATGTTTTTTTTTGCTACATATTTGTACTTGATGCAGAAGGAGGTGGAGGGCAAGATAATAACATTTCTTAAGATGAACCAAAAGGAAAAAGAGCCCAAAGAGTAAAGACAGAAATGTTTGCAAGAACTGCTTGTATAACTTTCAGACATTCAGACTCCAACTTCCCTTATGGGCAAAAAACCCCCAAAGCAATAGACACATTTTTTACATCTATATTAATGCCCACTACTACCTCTGACTAGAAAAATAATCTTAAATGAATATGATTTTTATAATGATATTTTGATCATTCATTTTTTGATCTTTGTAAAAGGCTAAAGTAATGATGTGTTTTTACTGACGTGCATTTAGTTAGGTGGATGAAGCTATGTAGTTCATCTGGCCATATCCACTGATGGGGGAGTATTAACTCTTTTCTAATCAAAGGCAGCCACACTTTTACCTGAATGTTGATCTTGGCTGCAGCCCCAGCATTGGCTTGCATTAGCATGCCATTGACTTTCCGGGTTCTGAACATCAGCCCAATGTACCACGGCACAGAGATGGTGATGTCAAGGTCACTCCAGATGATAATGCTCTCACCACTGAAACGCTGAGGAGAAGGCATTGCTGTGAAACAAAATATAGAAAAGAAACAGTTGGTATCCTTCAGGACAAATGTTAAGAGGAAAAATGATGCTACGTTGCAATGATGACACAAGGGAGCTAGTCCCTCTTCCACTGAGCTATATTCAATCTACCATGGATTAAGAGCTGGTCTAGGGGAGTTACTGTGAAGCAGTTGATAATACTGCAAATTCACAACCTACTCTGGTTGTGGGGTAGGCATCGTCTTGGTGCCTGTACTCAAAAGCAGCACCTCCACACTGCTATGGCATTACCCACGTGAGAGCTGTTCCTAGAAAGGTAAGCTCAGGATCTCTGCTGATAGGGTTCTGCTGGTGGGTGGACAGAGCAGGAAGTATGAGGGCAACAGTTGCTGCAGATGTTTTCAACATAACCTTGATTACCTGCTTCTGATTAACAGATTAAACACAGGAAAAGGCTGGGAGGCAACAGGAAATATGAATTAATTATGAATACTCCAGGGCCAGATTATTCAGCTGTCCCAGCTGCACAGCCTTTTCACAGGGAGAAAGTTTGTGTGGAATTGCCTAAATCATCTGCATTAAATATCCTCAGGTGACAGCTGAAAAATTGTCCCCCTCTCTAACCTTCCATACGCACGGCTCCTACGGGGTGACAGCAATGACAGCCTTTGATAGAAAGCATTTTGTGGATGGAAAATAGAGGAACACTCATCCCCTCAGACTTTTAAAGTTGTTACTTTGGGTAACAGGGGTTCAGTCCCATGGATTAGTTGATCCCACTGACTAGAAGCACAAATTAAGCCATGGGAACTTTGTGCTATTTGCAACACCTCATATGACATCTCCACCACGTGTGGAACCTTGTAGTGGGATCTGCAGTCAGCCCCTGCCTGACATTCTTGCTCGAGGGCATGTTGGTGAAGTTCCTGGCAGCTTTTTGCCAGTGGAAGCAGGCCTTAGAGACTGGGTACAACCACCACAGATTAGCACCCAGCCTTTTATTTCATCGTGTGTTGAGTCCAAGTAGTTGGTCAGTGAAATGACAGGGCTTAACAGTCTTTCCCCTTCTGCTCCACACTACCAAATCTGCTGACACTTTCTGGATTTTTGGTAGTGGGAGAGATCATGTATATACAAATGCATACGTGTTATAATGAAATGGTAAGTCATTAGAAAAAGGTTGAGGGATGACACCATAGCAGAAAATGGAGTAAATTTGATGTGAAGTTGCATTTTTTTGAGGAATAAAGCCCAAATTCAAAAAATGTCTGCCTTGCTGGTGTCTATAAAGCGAAAAGTTGGAGTGGGGAGTGGAGTGCAGTGGTTGGAGTAAAGTGCAAGCTCTTTAGCTCCCTGTTTTTGAGAAATAAAAAGTCAGGGACTAGTGGGCTACCGCTAGTCAAGCCAGAGGTGTAACTTGACTTGCCCTTCCTTCAGATGTGGTTACCCAACCACCCCACATCAGGCTAAGGGCAGGCATCCCCACGGGGCAGCCCTTCTCCCTCCTGCTCCAGCCTGTGATCTCCCCTTTGCAGTCGTACCAAAAATGCCAGAGAGGGCATATGGTGGAAAAACTGCAGTATAGCCTGCTCTTGAAAACCAGATGGCAAGTTAAAAAAAGATTTTCACCAGATACAGATGTCCTTACATTGCTTAAAACTTGAATGCAGTGCTTGATTTCTGGCTGTCTGGGCCAGGGCACAATTCACCAGCCTACACTTCACCACATCAATGTAAAAGTAACCAGGACATCAGTATTGAGCAGGATTATTTTCTCTTGCTCCACCTGTGCAAAAGTCAGCCTTCTCCTTCCTCCTCTACCCTGCTGATCTTCACAATTGTCAGCAGGGTTGGACCTCAGCTTCCAACTTTGCTGTTGGTTTTCTGAACAGTTGCTGAGATTTTTGAGCCCGTCTGCCTCTGGAGCGCAGAGGCAGGATGCAAATTTGCTGAAGGCTGGGAATGCTGTTTGCAAGCATTTTACCTTTGCTCCTGGGAGAACTGGACTGGCATGGCAATTAGCCACCTTCTTCCTTTT
The DNA here is from genome assembly GCA_013390045.1 of Picathartes gymnocephalus. Lineage (NCBI taxonomy): Eukaryota > Metazoa > Chordata > Aves > Passeriformes > Picathartidae > Picathartes > Picathartes gymnocephalus. Next base: position 209,057 of record WEKY01017351.1, on the reverse strand, counting down.
CTCACTGGTGGTGACTTTCTGTACTTGCAAATACCATTCCCTTCCCACACCTTCTCCCAACTTCCCTCCCTTCCCTGGGGTCAGGGTGCACCTTGCCCTGCTAGTTAAATAAAAATCCCCATTTGTCAGCCCCCTCTGACCTCCCTCTCTCCCCCAGCCCTTCCTCATGCCTGAGACCAGGAGTGTCCATGGAGTGGCTGGCCACATCCACTCTCCCCAGATGAGACCTGACCTCCCCCGTCACCACAGAGGCCCATGTGCTTCCCAGGGCCTCCCTGCCATCAGCGGCGCACCGATGCAAACTAATCGCCTGCCGTGGGTTTGTCACTTTGAAGCACTGTGGGTGTAGCTACGTTCACTCTAGAGAGACTCCTGCATTTGGCAGGCCAGCAGAAAGACGTGGTGGCTATTCCCTGTGGAGACAGAGGGCCTGGGGAAACACGCTGCCAACTTCCCGCTGGATGTCACCTGCAGAGTGGGTGCTGGACATGTGGAAGCTTATGTTTAGGTACAGACCTGTGGCGTTCAGCCCAAGGCTAGTGCAATGACATTGGCCATCCAAGAGTCAGTCAGACACAGCTGCTAGATCTTCTTCAGAGAATTGCAACATCTAATAGTTTAAAAGAACTAAATTACAGTAAAGGTGAAACTAACTTTTCCTTAATTTTATCTCCCTTCTATATAGCAGCAGAGGGAGATGGGAGCTGCCAGAAGATCAGTTAGCAGGTTCTAGGAAGGTGGTGAAGGTAAAACACCCCATCCTCACTAATGTAGACCAGATCCCAGAGTTTCTGAAGAGCAGGAAATGAAAAAAAAGTTAATTGGTAACTCGCCAAAGTCTTTGTCCTCTATGAGCCTGAAGCAGAACCAGCACTGCCAAAGGGATTAAGAAATGCAGCACTCCTACTCAAAAATGCAAATATCCCATCTAAGACTTTTTAAAAAATAGCTGACTAGTAATAGCTAATGCTCTTAGGATCATAGCTGAGCATTCAAATAAGCAACTTGAAAGCATATCTCTGATTCCTCCTGACTTTAACTTTGGGCTCCTGAAATCTTTGATCACATTTCAGAAAAATCCATTTCTTTCTTGGCTTGCAATTTTTTCACAGGGACAGTGGCCCACAAATATCATCAAAGAACCAAGCAGCCTGCTGCCTTCAAACTATCAGAAAAGCCCCACGAGGCATCAGCAAGAACGTGGGCTTTTTCAGTGACAAAAGGGACATGCAGGAATGCACAGTGATGGAGGCAGAGATGACACCTGGGACTGCGGGGAGGCAGTGCTGCTGTGACTGCCATCATCTCTATCACCTGAATTTAAAATGAGTTTCCAGGGATGGCTACAGGGCAGTTCCTAGATGATTTTCTAAATCCCAAACTTTATGGATTGGTCTTGAGTCTGGGATAAGAAAATGGTAAATAAAACAAATATTTGATCAAATTCTGAATTTCCATTTGAAAAAAAGATAAAGACAGAGGGAAGGATAGTCTTTGCATGTGATAGCAGTACTCCCCATTTACACCAGTACAGGTCACACCATAGCTGGGCCCTGGCACTCCCCTCAGGACACACCAGAGTGGGTTTGTAGCATAGAGAACAGAGCCAATCATGAAGAATACACAAGAACTTCACCAACAAAGATACTTGGCATGAGACACATGGAAAAATCATTTCTTCATACAAACCTGGGAAGCTCAAAATATTTGAAGAGCTGCTACAGAAAGCAGATACCAAACTAGGGGCAATAATAACAGCTCTGGGCTCTGTGTGAGGTGGAGCATAGGAGGAGGTCTCCATCATTCCTTTTCCCTGTTCTTCACTCTGCGAACCTTTATCTCCAAGACAGAAACTTAACCATGTGTCCTCTCCTCTTAATCTAATATTGCTGCTTCTCAGGAAAGGAAGAGAAATTGCCACTACCTAGACCTGGCCCAGTAGAAGGATGTTTTCTGTCCTGGAAGCATCCAGGAAGACTCCAAAGGAGCAGCCACCTCACAGCACCAATCCCATGGGACTCCTCACACAGGCAACTCCTCATTTCTGGGGAAAAAACTGACAGCAAGTTCTTTACACCCCATAAAACTCACCTGCTGCTTCTTCCTTATCCTTTAGTAATGAAGTTTTACACATATATGCACATTGTGTTCAAACAAAGAGAAATCCAGTAAAACTGAAAGTGCTCTTAGCACAGAATGCCTTCTTGCCAAAAAAGTAGTGATTAAAACTGCACATTCATCCCCAGTTTGAGTCAAAGCCCAGTGAAGTCAGCAGGATTCTTTCCACTGATTTAAAGGGGCTTAGGATCAGGCATTTTTACTATAAACAAATTACTGAATACTGCCAAGTTCTTTGGAACTACTTTGGTTATGTAAGTAAATCAATGAAAGCTGTTCTTATTCATGACAGTATGTCATCTACTATATAGGGAATCTCTAAAATTATTGCAAACAGATAATGGGTGACAGTCTCAACTGAAATCTTGTGTTACCCTTAAGCATCACAGCTGGACATATGTGCTATGAGATGGTAATGACAGGCAATGAGACGTGCACACATGACAAGGCATGGAGAGCTCTTTGCATCCTACCTTGCTCACAGTTTTTCCCTCCATAGCGCACAGGGCACTCACAGATGTACGTATTCCACTTGTTGATGCACGTGCCTCCGTTCTGGCACCAGTTGGTTTCACAGTAGTTCCTCTGTGCTGCGCAGCCTGGAATTCAGGAAAACCATTACTTTGCATAGTTTTAATAAGAAAAAGGCTCTGAATGACTGTATTTGAGTTTTTATGTAAAAAGAAGACATGACTATTATAGGTTTGGGTTTTTTGCTTTTTTTTAAAAATATTTTTGAAGTCAGTGAAGCACAATGTGGATGTGCATAAACAAAAGTTTATGTGAGCTGATCATGTGTCAAATGCATAAAGACAAGTCTGTCTATGAAAGGCATATGCTATGACTCCCTCCTTAATCCTCGATCAATGCAACTTCCTTTAGAACTGCAATTTGGCTCTTACACAGACCTTCAGCAGCATGGGCAGAAGGGACTTTCCATTTTTGTGTGTAAGAGCCAGTTTGAGGATGATGAGAACATTCTGCGCCCCTAATCACCAGAACTAATCCTGATCAGGGATCCAAGGACTGGAAATCAAATCAGAACCTCCAACAGGCTGCTCCATGAAGCACGTTTCAGATTTGGGGGATTGCAGAATTTTATTTACAGAACAAACACAATTTATTAAAAAGTCATTATAACTGTTGTCTTTTTCATGACCTAATCCCAGTGGCTTTCAGAGCAAAATGACATTTAATAGGTAGTTAAAAAATAGCAGATGAAAAGTTAATTTAGGAGTAAATTCCGGGCTGAAACTCTCAGCAATGCAGAAAGTCTAAACAAGCCCAGTCCTCTCCTGTGTGCTGCTGAATCCTGGAAATGTGCCCTGTGCCACAGGCTATTGTATGCCTCCCTGGCACAGGTATGGACTGCATCTTGCTCAAACAAATGAGGTCTGGCCAGAGACATGGTGGCAGCACAATGCCAAGCAGCACCTTAAGTCCCTGTCCCATGGCTGCTTTGCCCTCAACAGTGCTAACAGGGGGACAAGGGTCATTTCAGAACCTATGTCCACTTCCCCTTCCTGGGGTTCCTCTCAGTGCCAGCCCCTTTGATACCCTAAGCCATGCTACATGCACAGCTGTGGCAAAGACCTTTCTGGTGTTGACCTTTGGGGCACTAGTCACCCATACCTGGCAGAGTGCCATTGTTGGCAATGAAACCAGCCATGTCGATGGGCTTGCTGTCGATGGAGAGATTCCTCATGCAGCCGATGAACTGCCTGTTGTGCACCGGGAAGTCCTCAGGCAAGTTTGGGACACCACCAAGGAGGAGAGGGCCAGTTAGGTCCAAAGATCTGAAGAAACAAAGAAATGCTCATCATTTCTTGAAAAGAGTTTTGTTTTGTTCTTTATCTTACTGCTTCCATCAGCACACTTGAGCTGCACTTCCCTCTGCTACATGAGCTTGAAATCAAAGGACTGTCCAGTAACACTAACTTTTAACTTAGGAGCTGTCATGTGCATATAGAATCCTGTGACCTATCCCTAAGAGTCACCCTTATGAAGAAGAAAATGAAAATTAGAGAAAAATGTGTAGCCACAGGAGACTTCTTTCTGATCCCAGTCATGCAGGGACTGGCTGAGGCTGCTCAGCGCAAGGTTCAGAAGCAGAACATTTCTATATAATGACTTAATTATAATATAGTGCCAACTCTTTTAAAATCCTCTGAAGATCTTAGTCTTAATGACATTTAGTGGATGTAGGTTCTACTAAATGACTCCACACTGTGTGAGAAGTGTTATCACCTGGTCATTTGGATTAGCCCCAGTTTTTATGGTGTGCCACTCTCTTGGGATATTAGAACACCATGTGTATCTCAGTGGTCTCTCTGCTGTCACTCATTACTTTATATCCCCCTGTGTTGCTTGCTGTTCATCTCCTCTTTAAACTCAAAAGTACTAATTTTTTTTTTCTTTCTTCACAGGAAACCTTTTTTCACACCCAATGATTTTCAATGGCTGTTTGTGTATATCCTCTATTTCTACCTCCTTTCAAGACAGGATTCTTAATTTAAATGATGAAAGTAATTCTGTGTCCCAAACTAAACTTTGGGAACTAAGCTTTACTTTTTCTTGTTATGTCACATCTGTTTTTCCAAATTACTGGTTAATCGCATACAGTTGACTCTCCACTGGAAAAAGAGAATGAGTGGAAAACACAAATATAGGGAATCCTTACTTTTTCGAGCCAGTCTGAGTCCCCTGGGCAGCACAGGTGTAGTTTCCAATGAGGGTCCCGAAGCGCACGGCCACTGCTGTGTCGCAGTCATCCACAGTCACCACAGCCACCTTCTCTCCAGAGGGCCCATGGGGAATTCCCAATCGGCCAATGTTTGGCTTCAAAAAATAAATGGCACATGTCATACACTGCTACATACACGTGGGATTTAAATGCTGGTTCAGTCAGCTCAACAACATACCTCTTACTACCCCCAAAAGGGGACAAAAATAGAAGATGTAAATGAAACAGCAGAAGTTAGGTTGTCCTGTGACATTTACGCAAGGAAAAAAGTCACCTGATGGATGATTTCAGTTAGAGTCCACACATGCCCAGTATGATACACAGGGTGGTCAGAAGTGGCTTTGGTCTTTCCCACAGCTGAACCACTTTGGCCCAAATAATATCAAATAGGTGTTTTCTCACTTCTGCATAGTAAATTCTAATAAATTATACTTATTTTTTACCTCTACACCTCAAGTGAATGAAAACCCTAAAATGATGTAGTATTACAACCGAGGCTTAAATTTAAAGTTTAAATCACATTTTCTCTGATGGGCATACTCTGTCAAGACTACCAGAAACTGAGTTCAGGCCTCTATAAAAGCTGTAGTGAGAGGTTGTCTGATGACTGGGAGGTAACTGAGATGAAACGTGCTTGTTCCAGCTACAAGATAGAGTGCACAAAAAACCATTGCCCATTGCTGGGCCAGCTGAGAAGCCCCCAGTTTCTAGTTACAGGAGAATAGGGACCAATGACCTGTGGAACTGGACAATCAAAAATAATGGATGTATCTGTGCTTGCTCTGGTGCAGGCACACAAACTGACACTGCAGGTGCAGCATGGAAGATGGAAAGAAAGTGTGTTTTAGAGCAGCAATAAAAGCTCTGACTTTTCCTCACCTCGGCTTCTCCCAGGCAGCAGGAAACTCCTGCCCACGCAACCACAATGTGCCCTGGTGAACATGAGCCACAAAGCTAGAACTATCACACTCAGCTTCACACCTCCACTGTTACTGGTTCACTCTGCCGATCACCTGCTGTCCGTTGTTGTTCTCCTCACTTCAGCACCTACTGAGTGGGGAAATTCAGTGATCCCAACAGACAGGCTTTCCTATGGGACCACCAGGAATTTAATCCCAACAATCAAACTTCTCTGCTTCCACCACAAACAGATCCTTCATCACCTCCCCTAATTTTGTCACTGATGAGATGTATCCCAGAGTGACTGACTGGAGGTGATGTTTGCGGTGCAGAAACTCAAGGGACAGATTTGCCCAGTGGAGAAGTACATTATGGCTGTTAAAAAAGGGTGCATGTATAAACAGCAGCATAGCAGCCTCAGTGAAGAACTAGCAAACCCTGTAAGAAAGCTGTTTCCATCTTTAGTGTTCATATAGAGCCGAGGGGTCCTCATCTACCACTGGTGCAAGATCTCTGACGACTTTATGGGTACAAGACAAGCAATGAGCTGAACTCTACTGGCTTTGCAAAGGGACACCCCACAGGAATGAAGTCAGCAGGATCTGACCAGATGCACTGAAAGTCAACATATATTTATATGATGTGTTAATCAACAATAGCTGTATCCATATGAAAATGAAGATGGCTGGGCATCTGTAGCTTGCTGTACACTTCCTTTAAAACATGTACTGCTTGACTGCATTCTGAAATTCCTTATTTGTACAGCAAACAAGGAAGCAGAAAGGGAATAAATGACTTCTTTCTGTTTCACTTACACACTCATAAATTTGTTAAAATACTTGCAGCCACTTTCATCATCTGTATAAAGACATTTATTTTTAAGGGTAATTACCCCAATGTATAAAAAACATTTTCAAAGTATGTTTCCTGGTGCCAATTCCAGTTGGAAAGTATTTTCCATTTCCTCTACGAAGAACTAATGTGATCACATAGTTTGGCAGTTATTCAGTATAAGGTTTTGACCTCTCTTGAGTGATATTAAGGCAGATTTTATTTTTTCCGATACTCCCTGGACTTTGCCACTGCCTAGCTTGGAAAGCAGGAAACATACGTATTTGAAGTGCTGAAAATGTTATTGTATGCACTGATGGCAATGTTAGTGAGCAGCTTTTCAAAGTAAATGAAAAAACACATAGAAAACTAACCAACTGACAGGCAGACCTTCCCTTCCAAAATTAAAATGTTTACATTCTGGGTGCTACTTCTATTCATTTGGAGGAATGATTTGGTTAACATTTATGTTCTTGTGCTTCACTGAAATAATCTATTGTTTCTTACATGGGAGCCTTGACAAAGGCAGGGTATTTATTCCCGCAGCAGGGGGGATCTGTCCAATGTTAATTATGATTGCAACCTGATGAGACTCAGCACTTTGCAGCTGCTCCTTCACAGTCACTAGCTGCAGTAGAAAATTGATTTTTTTCTATTTTTATTTAACACAGAAACTGAAAAGTGTTTCTCTAGATGTTGACTGTTCATTGTAGTACAGGTCTCTAGCATCTCTTCAGCTTTGATGACCACACAGAACCATGAAGAAAGGGAATATTGCAGTGAATGAAAAGAAATCTATCAGCAGTTCAAACCATACTTAGTTCAAACACAAGGTGATTTCCTGACCATGTTAAAAGGCTTATTTGACAGAATTTGACAGGCTTTTCCCAAAATGCAAGAATATGTTACTGGGAAAGGAAAGAGACATTTTCTGACTGAATTAATGGGACAAGGACTCAAAATATGTGGGAAGTACTACACACTACTCATCTTCTCAACAGCTAACATAGGGAATACCCTATAATTGAAATAATGGGAAATAAATAAAAGACTCTATCAGAGAAAGCCCAGATTAGGAGCTCCTTCAGTGATGAATCATGGAACAGATTTTATTCAGTAATATTTTGCTTAATGTTAAATATAGGTTACTGGTGATGCTAAGAATATTTAGAGTATCACGCATTTAAAAAAAGAATCACTTTGAATAGTTGCATGCAAGAAAGAGAATTAATCCCACAACATGAAACTGATGACAAGAATTCCTATTGTAGACTCTGAAACTCTTAGCACTAAATGATGAAAAATAATAAAACAGCCCTACTAATTAACTACAAAACAATTAGGAACCATGGTGAGATTAAAAGGTTATAAAAGCAATACAACACTGAGCTGTTGCACTGATGCATATGAGGAAAGTTTCATGATACTGAACAGGATAGAATATTTGGGCATTTTTGTTTTCATTTACTAAAAATACCTTCCAATTACAGCAGGTGCACAGAACAGCAGCCAGAGCAGTGCCAAGTTTACTGTATCAAACAGGCAAAATGGACTTGGCATGTTTAGCCTAGCAAAGTAGAGGCTGGAGAAGTTTTGGAAATAAGATGCTGTCACTGCAATGGACACAGTACAAGGATAAAGGGGTATAAGATGACCGTGAATAACGTAGGCTGGTAATCACCATGTGATGTTCAGCTATAGGAGGAATCATCTTTGGGAAAGTAGCAGGGGTGAAAATGATTTTAAAAAACCCTTAATTTGTTTATGATTATAGAAGCTGGTGCTAGCAGAGGACTGGCCTATGTTTGAAAGAAAATAAGTAACAGTAAGTAGTACTTGGAAAATGCACCATAAAGTGAATTGCCAACACTAAATGACAGCACACACATTCACATTTCAGGCATGATCTTTGCCTCAATGAAATCCTGCTGGAGCAAGGCTGACCCTTAACAGTAGGAACAGCTAACACTAACCAGCATTAATTCACACTATTATTTTCTGGAAATATGTTCAAGGAGTTAAAAGCCAGACTTTCATCTGGGTACTTAGCAGTCCTTTCTGCCTGTCAGACCCATCTCCTGAAACACATGCTACCCGAAAGGCAAGTTTCATTAGCTGTGCCAACTCTGTACTCATGAGTGAATGTGCAATGTGGTGTACAGGAATTTACCAGCATGACCCCCATTAATAGTAATGCAAGTCATGTAACTGAGTTCCTGCTCATGGAGCTGAAAATTTACCTTTCGCTACCTAACCCTAAAGGCCGCCTTTTCAGTTAGCGCTTCTCCAGAAAGAAGTTGGGATTCAAATTTCAAAGACCACATGCTGTAACACTGAAGAGAAGCAAGAAGAGATACCAAACATTGCCAGAGAGAGAACTTGGGAACCCTTAAACAATCTATGAAAGAAGTGGATTATTCTGAGACACAAATGAAAGGAAGAAAAAGCAGCCCTGAGTGTTGCAGTATTTTATCACCATCACATGGTGATTCTTCAAACATTCTGTGCATCCCATAATGAAATTAATTTTGTTTGTTATACTGGCTCTTATTTTTTTGTTATAGTCACATATAGGGTCACTTGGAGAAGAGAAAGAAACAGTCCTGTCTCAGGATCCACATGTGACAGCATAAGTCCCCTATCCTTTTCTCTGTCTGTAAACCAAGATGAACCATATTTATGTTCATCAAATGATGGAAATTAGTACCTAAAATTGTGAACCATGTAATGAAACTTAACTTTGCCTCACTGAGCTTTCATGAAGATCAGTGGTTCCGATCTATGAGTGACAATCTCCCATCTCATGTCTAACCCATGACATTCACCCTTGCCCAGAGAGGTTCACAGGCAAAATGTGACTACAGGAATGACAGCCTCCTAGGATGTCGTTTGAAAATTGTGGCTCCCTTTTTGACCATAGCAGAGGTAACAGTGAGACTCATCTACTGTTCTCAAAGGTGACCTGGAGGAGTGACCTTCTTAAGCTGCACAGGGGCATGGAACTCCCTTTGGCCACCTGTAGTGACTTTCACTACGGGTTGAAAGTGAGAGAACATGACTGAGGACGTATTTTACTAGTGATACCAAATCTGATTTTCGTGAAACCCAGTTATGGAGCAATGTTTGGACTTCTCCCCATTATTTCAACAGCAAGAAAGACATGTAGATTCTTGCAGGTGAAAAACCCTGAGAAGCTTAATCTGTGAACTTGTGTTTTGTAAGTGGGGACCAGACAGAGGAGAGAAAGTCATCAAAACACATCTGTTTATAGTTTGCAAATCTACTGCACAAATCCACTCTGATTCCACTTAGAACATCAGACGTGGATATTCTCATGTATCTCAGTTTCATTTGGATTCTCTATTACGTTTAAGTAAATATTTAAACTGTGAGAGCCCACACAGTTACTTATTAAAGACACAGCTGGTGTAATGATGCACAGTGAATGGAAAAGACATACAGATCAAGGGACAAGGGGAGCTCTTGTCCTAAACACTTAACTGTTGTATTTTAGATCATATGTCCTACTGTTTCCAAGTCAGGATGCAAAATTTTTGGAGAGGTTTAAGCAAGTAGTCCAATCTTTGGCAGACTTATTTTAAATTAAACCAGACTAGATAGTGTCTGTACATGTAACAGTAATACTGCAAAGTCCAAATGTTTGTTTAGTCAATCAGCAGCAGTGGTGACACTCACATTCCTGGATCTCACCCTTTTATTAGTTAATCTTCAAGATAATAGCCTTTTCCAGAGGTCTCACAAACATTTCCTCTACCAGAAAATTTTTTTTCAACTTCCCTTCTTAGATAAAAACTTGCCACTTGACTTTTCTCAGAGATGGGAAGAGGGAGAGTGGTTTTGGTCAGCCATCAGAGAGTGTTCCAACATAACAGAATTCCCTGAGCTCAGACTGAAAGCTGTGCTCTCCAGCCCAAACCTTGGCCAAGACATCTTCCGCCTGCTTTAGCCACCCCACTGAGTCTTTTGAAGGAGCTGAGGAGATGATTCAGCAGCAGACTGTAAGTATGGCCAAGACTTAGAAAATGCAAACCAGTATTGCTTGCAGATGACACACAACCTACCTTGTTACACTTGGCACCAAGATGAGACCTATTTTCTTGGAGGTCAGATGTTGCATATTGTAAATTCTGCATTTGCTCACCTCACTGTACACATTAAAAATATATTTATTTCAGAAAGTTGGTCTTTTAGCAAAATGCTTTCCATGGCATAGCTTACTATTCAGAGCTTGGCTTGTTTGTCTTTTTAATAAGTGCAAATATGTGAGAAGAAAAGCCATCCTGAAGTCAGTGCCAGCCTTTCAGTGATTCCAAGAGTTTGCTTACCAGACAGTAATTTACCCTTCTGTTTTTGTTAATTAGTAGCTAATGATTTATTGCCTGTTTGGAGTGGTTAAAGGTTAAAAAGAATCTGTTTCCTAGTTATTTTTCTTAATACTCTCCTCTTCATTGTTAATGTGGTGGTTCAGACCCCACCACCACTCCATTTGCTGGGTGGAAAATGCCTTAAATTCATACCTTTTGGGGCTCTTTGCTTTCTAACGCTTCCAGATATAGAAATAATGGGAAAAAATGGAGCAACTGGCATTGGGTCCTGCTGGGGGCTGCTGCTGGGTCTCGGCTGCCACCGGGGTCCCCCTGCCCGGCTCCCTGGCGCTCATTAGGCCGCCCGCCAGCCGCCCCGGCTGCTTCGTTAACCCGCCGGCCTCTGCTCCGCGCTCTGATGCGGGGAAGGGAGCAACCCCTGCCGTTCCCAGGCGATGCTGTGCTGCTTCAGTGGTCAAAAAGCTCATTAAGGGCCCATGGCAGCGGCAGTCTCCCTGGACAAGCTGCTGGAGCCCAGCCCCCCCACAAGGAAAATAAATAAATAAACAGGAAAAAATAAACAGGGAAAGCACACTGCTTACAGTCCTGGGGGAGAGACTAGGAAATGCCAGAGGAGCTTAGCATGGACTTGCAGACCACTCTGATCAACCAGGAAACTCCAAATTAGGCCAGATTACAGAAACCACTAACGTTAATCTTTGTTTTCTAGAGTTTCCCCTTACAGATTTCCAGAGAACCTTTAAAATAGGCAGTGTGAAGAACAGATCCTGATTAGTCACCAGGGAAAGGCAGGACAAGTCATTTCACATAACACCCTTACTCCTTTGATGTATGTTTCCCCTTTATTCACTGAATATTTTAATGGCATTTCTTTATACAAATTTGGCTCAAGTCTATACAGAAACAGGAGAGCCTGTGACAGTGGAAAGGAAAACCAAAGAGCTTCCCATCAGTGAGTAAAAAATGCAAATCCTGAAAAGCCACCAGACCAGTTCCTTTTCCTAGAGAAACACCCTGCAACACCAATCATCAGGCTCTGGGCTGGCTCACAAAGTCAAGCGAGTTTTACTGGCCTGATTTGTTATCTCCTTTAGGGCTGCATCCAGAGGCTAAACTTTGATATTCAAAGCAGGAGGCTTTCAGCACAGCTATGAGACCTAGCACTAGTGAATGGCATTGCCCGAATTGCTGCTGCTCTTCCAGTGCTGGAGCAGAGATGGGGAGCAGCTCCTGTCACAACATGTGGCAACAGCACAGCAGGGCTGTGAAAAGCCATAGTTACACAGGCACGGCATCCAGATACGCTCCTTGCCTCTACAGCATGACCAGTATCTTCACAAATAGCATCCAGCTACTGCAAAGGGTATATTCTTAGTTTTGACTAATTTTGGCAAGGGCTGTAGTGCTCATGGAAGATGAGTTTTCGCTGTCTGCAAATGGAAATTTTATCCTCAAATGTGTATTCCCAGATGCTTCTCAGCTCTCTGATGCTGAATCAGTGACAAAACACGACAGACCTGTTTTGGCTGTTCAAGAGACCATTCTCTCTCTCCTCAAGACAACATTCATGTCTCCATGTGGGAGACAGCACTCAGCACAGTGAGCTGCTGCTGTGGGTGCCCTTATCCTTCCTCTGCAGCCCTCTCCTCACTCTGATCTGCCCCTGTGGCTGATATCCCTTCTCCCTGACTTCTCCTGTCCTCTGAACGTGTTTTCTGCCTATTTTGCTGTCTCACTCTCTTTCCACCAACAAGGATGTTCTCCAGCACCCTTGGAGAACTGGCAAAGAACACATCCTTCAATGCTGGAAGAGCCCCCTTGTTCTCCTTCCCCTGCTGTCATCTCCCAGTTCAGCAAATCCTTCTCCCTTTGCCATTTCTCCCTATCTACCTGCCAAAGAACCATTCTCAAAAATTTTTGGCTTTATGTAAATCTTGTAAGTTCTATGACATATTTTTGCATCCAGGATGTCAGTGTTGCTGCTCTCAGAGTCCAAGAAATACCTGTGACACTTATGCACAGCAACTAACTCCTTCCTGGACAAATCCCTGGTGACACCTTGCAAAGCAACGCGCTGCTTAGTATGGGTAATGGAGTCACATTTCAGCCCATAAAATCCAGGAATCCCATACTTTTCTATGTGCTCCCTCCCTGCCCCCATGGCTGGATCTTTGTGGGGTCTCCTGGCACACAGAAACTCCTGCAAGGCCAGGTAACTGCAAAGTGCTGCTTCCTGCTCACTACACAGACAGATACAAAATACCTGAAAAGTTACTGCAAATCAGTAAGCTACTGTAATTTACTACATGATTTAATGGAGATAACAGTGCACTTCAAAGAGCTTGCACCAAATTCCTGAGGTGCCATTCCAATGACTCTGCTGGCTTTGAGCAAGGCCTTGCCAGGCTGGGCTGCACAGCATAACCTTCAAGCACAGTCCTCAGGGCCTTAGGGTGAGCCAAGGACTATTCAGATTCCACCAGATCTCATGGAGGTCCCTTACATCTTCTTATCCTTCAGGAGGAGCCAAAAATCACCATTTTGGGAGGTGCCATTAAATGTCTTTGGATTTTTGCAGTGCAGAGGTGTCAGATGGCTTGAGCAAACTGGGCTCGAAGAGCACCGCTGGGTGCCAGGTTCTCCAGAGTGACCTGAGAGCCCCACGCCAGGAGGAAAAGCCACGCAGCTGACACCCAGTTCAGGTGGGGGGTGCGCACCCTAGATGGACACACAAGCTAAGCCTTTAAAACCTGGGTGATGTGAGAAAAGTACTGAGAACAGCCTTGCCAAAGATGAGGCTTCCAAAAGAGGAGGGACTCAGGTTGATTTTGCCATGACACGGTCCCTTACTGTGCAGATGTTTTCTGAAAAGTTACCGTTCGTGTTTGCATACAAAATCACCACCACAACGACCAGGGTTTTCAGGTGCTGTTTGCAAACTCTGTGAGAGCAACAGCGCCAAAAGCAGGTGGGGGAGAGAACAAGCCAGGCACTGGGTACACAATTTCCCTCCCTTCCCCAGTCGCCGGAGAGATTTCTCAAAGCTGTCACTGAGAGCTGAGCTACTCAGTGCTGGGGAGCAGGTCACACCTTACATCTCAATGACCTCCAAATGACTTTCACTGCTTTGCACTTTAATTTCCCGAGACACAGATTTAGAGGTGAGTTATTTGTTATTTTGTGTCAGACAATAGAATGTCGCTCCACAGCCAAATCCTGATTTCCTTTCCCAGATATCAATCACTTCACACTTACCCTCTAACAGAAAAAAAAAGCAAACAAAACACCAACAAAAACAATTACTAATTGAAATCCACATGAATAAATATCGGTGGAATTGCAGGGAGGGGCTTTTAAAGTCCAGGCTCACATGTCTCTGTTCCACAAGGGCAGATCAGCTGCCCACCCCCAACCCCTTACACCCATTAACACCTGCAAGGGCTCCACAACCAGCCAGAGTAAGAAAAAGTAAATATTAGCCAGGGAGCCCTCCAGTGCTTTTCAGGAGATGTTAGGAATGTAAATGGTTGCCATAGGCCAGACCAAAGTCCCACTGAGGGAGTGGTAGATGCTGTGGAAGTGTGTAAGAACAGGGTAAATGTGCCACAACATTTCTGTTCTCCTGGCTCTAGGCTTTCCACCTGCAATACTGCAGGCTGGAACTCGAGATGGGTTTTCACAGGATTCTGTCACATTTTTTGAATCGATGGGACTCATGTTCTTATCTAATCAGTCTTTTGCTTTATACAGCCACAGAACATAACCCCATGAGTCCTGCTCAATACCATAGCTTGCATCCAAACAAAAATGTTCCCTTAGAAAGGGAAATACCAACTTGATGTAAAGATTTCAAGGGACAGCAAGAACATCAGAACTCTGGGCAGGTATATTGATTCTAATCAGAATCTGCCAAGGTTCAGTATCTATACAGCAAATCTATGGTCTTACCTAGAGGAGAACTTTCATTGATGATCCTCTGGATTTGGGTGGAAGAGGATGCATTTGACCTCAGCAAGGATGTGAGTGTCTGAATCATGAGCCAGAAAGCCAGGAAATGGCTCATAAATGGAACTATTTTTTCTGAGATTACCTTTTTTCATGGCGTTTTAAAAATGGAGTTCTGAGCATATGGGAAATGACATCTTTTGCATTCAGACACAAAGAATATATTCTATGTGTTTGACTAGAAAAACATTCTGAACTTTAAATGTAAAATGTAAAATGCATTCAGTAACGAAAAATCTAATTTCTTTTCTTCCTCTAGTTGCTTGTAATTTTAATTGCTAGGGTTTTTTTAAATAACCATGCCCAGTAGCACCAAAAATACATAGTACAGATAAGTAATAAAAATACATAGCTACAAATTCCTCAAACTCTCATATTGTACATATGCCTCCAGCACCACCTACCACATCTTTCACCAGTATACAAGCCTACCCACCGAAAAGCAAAATAATCTGCTGATACAGCAACTTCTGTTCTCGTAAGAAAGTTGTGAAAAAACTATCATAACCTGCTTCTGGCTAACCACCTTGGTATTCCAGACAAACTTCCTTACCCTCTTGAGCTGAGAAGTAAATGAAACATGCATGTCTCTCAGGATGCTGCTTAAAAATTTCACCTGTGGCTAGAAAAGAAAGTGACTTTTACACATGAAATCCTTTTTTTTCTTGTAAAGCTGAAGACACCCTGTTAACATTCTCTGTGAAGAACAGGCCCCCCAGTTACACAGGTAAGTACAGCTAAGTCCTCAAAAACTTGAGCTAATGAATTGACTGTGGTTAAGCTCCCTGTGGTTTTGGTGTCCTGCAAGCTTCCCTGTGCAGAAGCCATGGCAGAACTTTTGATCCCATGAAAATGCCATAGAAGGAAAGGCATCCAGCAAAAATTGATGATCTGGTGAAGAGTACCATCCATGCTCTGCTGGAGGTTAGCACCATCCACTACCTCCTCCTTGCTGTAACACCACTGACCTCTACACCCTGCTGTACATTTGGCTATTAAACAATTCACAGTGAGATGGGTGATAAGGAAATGAAAAAAATGGAAGAAATATGGTTAAATCTTAAGTAAGAATACGTGGTTTCTTTTAAGAGGAAGCACTACATCATAATGCACTTTCTGCCTTGTACACTTAAGAGAGCCTTTAAAAGATATATTGGCATTTCTTAGAAATATTATGAATTTAGGTTTTGAAATGCCACAAAATTCTATTTCTTGCTGGAAAAATATGCCAGGAGAAGTAGGTTGCTCCTAACTGAATAACATTTGCAGTATTTCCAGTACCTCCCCACCTGCACAGTTTGTTTGACATGGCAATTACTGTTCTGCATTTTTCTTTTATCAAACGATGCCAAACAATGCTGGAGCAGGTCTGTGTCAATCATAAATGCTGTAAACACAGCAAGTCAATCTGAGCTAGCAAAATCCAAACTCTGGCAGTGACCACATCTGATCAACAGTGGCATTACCATAATCTTCAACAACTGCATTGTTTATTTAGAAAATCTCCATCAATCCTTTAACAAATTAGTCTGGAAGTCATCATAAGGATTAACTTCAAAAATTCTCCCTCAGATCACAATTACATCTGCTCAGATGTCACCAGTAATAGACATTTGCATAAGTCATACCCAAACGTTATTGCTAATTGTTTTTCCAGTTATCTGACTTCAGTTGGGGTCTGTCTTTTCCAATCAAGTTACAAAAGTCAGCACCCAGCTGGCAACCCTGCTCTGGTGTGAGAGGTGCCCCCAGCACAAGGGGTAATACCTAATACCTAAGAATTTAATTGCCAACCACTTTTCCTGACCGTTCAGATTAAGAAGTAAACAATATTGGGTGGTGTCCTGGATACTGTGAGGGCAGTGTCTTTCAACCAGGGTCCAATGACTAAAGTTATGCCTAGCTGGTGGCAGCTATGTGGCTTTTCTCCAAGGAGCTGGCAATCCCTACTCAGCTGCAGGCATGTGCCTGCCTCATAAATCAGCCGCAGCGCTGGCAGCCTCCTTGGTAGGCTCAGAGGGAGGCCAAGAGCTGAGCAAACAAGGTGTTTGTGCTGGAATGCTCGCAGGAGGTGGGAGTGGGGTGGCACAGAGAAGCCTGTGCTGAGCCACTGTGTGATGCTGCCTGTTGGTCCTGGGGCAACAGAGTGCTGAGAGTCCACAACTTCTACAAAGGATTGGTTCCCTTTACAGGAAAGAAAGCAGTAGCCAGTGCCATCCGGGTCTTTTGGCACAATTGTCACAATCTGAGTTGCACTACAATGTTGTAGTGAAAGGCACTCTGCTTTTTTTTTTTTTTTTTCCAAGGCAAAGTGGAAAAATCAATTGTCAGTCCTGGATACAGAATATATTTCCATAACAGGCAAATTTGCCATCATCAGAGAAGGTCTGTGTTTTCAGAAGGAAACAAGAAAACCTATCTGTTAGCTCCAAAGGCACTGCAGGGGCACGTGTGCCAGAGGCAGCAGGGTCTGTGCTCATCTCTGCAGCAGACTGTCAGACTTGCTGCACTCATCCCACCCTATTCAAAGCAAATTGCTACATTAACCTCTCCAACACAGACCTGCATCACTCCCGCTGCCTGCGACTGCCTGTGCCACTTGTGCTTACGCTCTTGGATTAAAAGGGATCCTGCCTGTCCATGGCAGGGGATTGCAAGTGGCCACCAAGCTTCAGTTGCCCATGAGTACAACAGCACACAGCCCTGGAGATCTTGATTTCTGGAGTATGACTGTGTCACCTCCACTTGGTAACAGGTGGCTGCATGAAACTTGGTCCCAGATGGCTCCTGGGTGGCAGAACAGGAGAACAGGGGTGCACCCGAGTTCTTAAAAGAGAAGTTTTGCATACACATCCTCAAGTTGTTCAGCAGTGCTCTGCCTCTAGCCACTGTTAGGCAGTTATGGGACAGAGGCACCCAGAATCAAAACAGAGGCTCTAGTAAAACAAAGGCAGTGATGAATGTTAGAGATTTGCTGTAAATATAATCCTGAAGATAATTCTGCCAACAAGTGGCAGACATAACGTGTGCAAGAATATAAGAAATGCAAGGTTAGTACAGGACTGTACTTTGCAACTGGTTGATTTTTCTGCTTAATTTAGAAAATGGGGGGATGCATCCTCAGCTCCTCAGAAATGCAAAAACTCAGCAAACTCCAAACACAATTACCTGCCCTTGACATATCCAAGCTTGCCAGGTAAACATTGCATTTTTTATCTCAAGGTCTTTCCTCCTTATAGAGGCATTACAGAAAGTCTTTATTTGCCGAACACCAGGCCTGTTGTAAAGTGCTTATTTCTTGCTTACTATCATAATTTAACCCCATCAAGCAGCTAAGCTACGCACAGCTGCTTGCTCTCTTCCCCCACAAAAGGATAGGGGAGACAATCAGAAGGGTAAAAGCGAGAAAACTTGTGGGTTGAGATAAAGACAGTTTAATAGGTAAAGCAAGGGCTGTTCATACATGCAAAGCAAAACAAGGAATTCATTCACCACTTCCCATGGGCAGGAAGGTGTTCAGTCATCCTCAGGAAAGCAGGGCTCTGTCCCACATAATGGTGACTTGGGAAAACAAATGTCGTCAATGTGAACTTCCCCCCATTTCTTCTTCTCTTCAATTATATGGCATGGGGTACCCCTCTGGTCAGCTGTCCTGGCTGTCCCCTCCCAACTTCTTGTGCCCTGCTAGCCTCCTCACTGGTGGGCAGTCTGAGGAGTAGAAAAGTCCTTGACTCTGTGTAAGTCCTGCTCAGCAGCAACTCAAATGTCCCTGCATTACCAGCACTGCTTTCAGAACAAATACAAAACACAGCCAATATTAGCTACTGTGAAGAAAGTTAACTTTACCCCAGCCAAACCCAGTACACTTGGGCATGACCAAAATTGCACATGGAGATGAAGAGTGTACATGGAGTGGAGGTGGGTGGTTCAGAACAGACTGACAGATGCTTTTTGTTTTAACATTAAGAGCATTGAGAGATACTGTCTTCAGGTATGCTTTTAATTTATGCCTCTTTGGACATCTATATTCACAGAACTTCCACATGACATTCCTCTTTCTGACTAACATATTGCCTGACTAGCTACAGGAACAGCATCAAATGAAGCCCTGACCTGGCCTGGGATTGCTTTTTTCTTCCTGACTTTTCCTCCATGACCCTGCCCTTCCTTCCACTTTATCCTAAGTCCCGAGCAAGTGCAGATAGGATCTGTTTTTCTGTTGCGAACACCTTCATCCCAAGTCTACCTGAGCTGGCAGCAGTCCCAAATCCACATCATCCTCAAAACCCTCAGCTGCCCACAGCTTCATCTGGATCACAGCAAGGCACACAAGCTCTGTCTAACAGTGCTGGAGAGCCACCACTCAGGTGGCATGAACAAATGGGGCTCACTGAAGTGTCCCAGATATGGAGGTGGTTTTGCCCAGACACAGGCTACCCCTGGCATCAACAGCCAGTCTGTGGGCACAACTAGTGATTCACAGTATTGAGGATTTGTGGATGCAGACTTCAAAAATAAGCTCTGCTGGTGCCACAGCACAGCTTTAGGGGCATGGTAAAATAACCCTTCAGGATGAGCTTTGGCCGAGGAACTCACAGGTGAGGTAAAAAGCTGCCTTCCTGCCCACTAGCTCACCCACTGAGCAAGCACAAGGGGAGAGCTGCAGCACCCACCTCAGGTATGGAAAATAAAAATAGAGTGCGGGACTTGGCACTGAAACACACGGTGTTCTGGCACCTGTAAACAGCTTTCAGCCAGCAAATGACGGATAAAACCTCCACGAGATGGGAAGGTACTGGCAAATTCTAGTGCATGAGTGGGCTGACAGCTAAATCTCTACAGTGTTAGCTCAGTCTTCGGTGATATTCAAGCTGCAGCTTGTCCCCGATGAAGGCCACTTAACTGAAGAGAAACCTTCACTTACCACAAGCAGGAGATTTTTGAATTCATACGTGAGTCTAATAGAGAGCAATGTACCTCCTGTTCTTTGAATTCACATCACACCAAAGATCAACCCTAAGCAGCCCTCACTTCTTTCAAGTTTATCTCTAACTGAAGAATTTGTCTGTTTTCTCCAGCAGTTGTGTCCAGGCTAAGTGCAGGTCTGGGTTCTGCCAGGTGGCGAGCACACAGGGATGAGAATCAGCAGATCCCTACTAACTGTAACCACTCTGAAGGGGTGGGCTACTCCCAAGACAGCCAAGTATCTGAAACAAAAACCATGGCACTCCTCGGCTGAAGATATTCAAGGAGGGAGAGAAAGAACAGCAGCATACCATTGATTATCAGATATGAAAAGAAACCTCATCCCAGTTATGGAAAAAAAGTAATATTTGTCCTGAATGGCTCATCCTAGGAGACTGCAGGCTCAAGAGACCAGTACAGAGCAGACACTCTCCTAGGCACCCATCATTTTACACCTCCTGACCATGGAAGTGGATCCCACCACAGATACTGCGTAACAGCACAGAGAAGTTCTTACTTTTGTGAGTCATTCTGTGAGTCATTCAGGGCTCTGTTCATCCATTCCCCCAGAATTACTGTACTGCACATCATACGCTCAGTGACAGCTTGTTTCTATATGCACTTCCCAGGTTTTCTGTCATTGAGGTTAAATTATCCTGTGCTCCCTTAAAGAGTCACAGAAGGACCTTCTGCCTACAGAACAGTAACATCTTTAAGCAACTTGGATGTCATATATGTACAAGTAACACATAATATACACAGCATATAAATATAAAGGTACATGCCCCCTATAATTAAAGGAACATGTCCATACTCAAAACATTTTTATGTTGTGCCAAGTGATGAATTCTACCCACAGGTAATGAGTCAGGTAAAACATTAACATAAGTTTGATGGTATATCTCAAATTCTGAACAAAACTGTGTTTCTATCAGAAGTTTGGGAGAGTGGCTTGAACCTTTCACTTAATTAAAACCACCACTCACTACTAAGTAAAATCTGCTGTTTCAAGTACTACCTACAATCATACATGATCCTGTATGTGCAATGAATGACAGACAGTTCACATGATGTCACTGGTATTGAGCATTATTACCATCAAACATGGGTTTTCTCATATTCCAAACAAGTATATCAGCATGGCTAAACCTGGTGACTGTAACTCATGCTGGCAGGCTCAGGAGAGCCAAAGGATGAGGACAAAACTCCATCAGAGGCTGACTATATTCTCATCATGTGGAAAGGAAGTATGTACCGAGGCAAATAGGGCAGCTGAGATTGCTGCTGCCCCTTACACCAGCTATCCTGTGGACAAGCAGCAGGCTGTTTCTGCTATTTTTTAATCAATTTTATTTACCAGGCTGAAGTCTTCCCCCTCCTTCCACCTTTCCTTCCAAATAAATTTTAAAATTCAATTTCTTCTAAGTTTCTTATCAATATATATACCTCTTGAGAAAGCAGGTCACACATGGGTTACATTTAATTCAATATCTCCCACTGATTTTAATGGCTGTGAGATCAGGACCCCGCTAAATCAGGTTTGAGCTATCAGAGTCAGCGAGTGGCTTTCCTCCCTGTCTTCCCCCACTGTCAGTAAATATCTATAATGGCAAGTAACAGGTAAACTGGTACTTTGCTACTGGGAAGCTGACAAACTTCTAATATATAACTGAAACTAGCTAATGGTTATAAAACACTCCTAGTCCACTTCTGCTGTCTTATAACTTCTAATTCCTCCCCCTTGGTGTCCTCCCTTCCAGAAATTCAATATGGTGCCAACACTTAGTACAAGTTCCATGTGCTTCCCTCAGGCACTTCCACTGAACCCAAGTCTGTTAGCTGGTTTCCTCCAATGTAGGGAGCATCCATTTCCATCACTTCACAGTAAATGAAACAGCCTTGCTTCCCTTCCTCTGATACAATTTGTTTCCTTACTGCAATGTTTTACTGTGCTGGCACATACCAGGATTGGTAAGAAAGCATCGAATACTTGAGCTGACAGAAAACTGGTTTGATGCCTTTCTGCAAACACAGTGGAGCAAAGCCGGCTCTGGACCTACGTTTTACTGATGAGGCTCCAGTGTTTGGTCCCAAGTGGCAGGGGACCCTTGTGATATACAGTTAATTCTATACCATCATTTTTCAACAACACTAAAGATAAATATTACCAAGAACATCACTTCTGAGCTAAGTACAGAAAATAATTTACAGGAGTCACTTCTACACTTGCTTCTTGTTTCATTATGGTTATTAGCAAACTGACTTTGTGCAGGGTGACTTTGCACATCGCCAGGATGTGTGTATTAAGAAAATAGCTGCTGCTGAAGTTTTTAATGCAAGACAGACAAATCAATAAATTGGATCTCTATGGATATCTGGGATGATGATTATGCATTTCTCATGGACAATATTGGCAAGAGATGTCTAAAGAGGAGCAAAGACCAGAAGCTCCCCAGGCAAACAGCAGAATGGAAAAAGGGGAGAGGAGCCCCAGAGGGGCACTGGTGGAGGTCAGCCCCTGTGGCCCCACTGCCATGGATGGGGTGCTGCTGCAAAATGTCAGAAAGAGACACAGGCAGACAGGAGGCAGGAGAGTCCAGAAGGGCCTGGAGGTGAGGATCAAACATGAGCCAGAAACAGGGAGGAGGGAGACAGCTCAGGGGAGCGCTGCCCGCTCAGAAAGGTCTGAGCAGAACAAAGGGGTTGTGTAGCCTTGGGATGATGGACTGACACTGCAGTAGGATTTTGGAAAGAGTGGAAGGATGCAGTACCTGCAAACTATTATGTGTGCATAATTTAAGAAAACATGCGTTTTGATACTCTGTTATTCAAACATCTCAACTGTTTCAAGTTTAGACACAGTATCCCATTTATCTTGGCACAACTTGAATCCATAAATTATCCCTGTCTTTTCAACCTCCTCACAGGAACTTTACTTCCAGCTTTGTTAAAAGGTGAAGTAGCCAAGAAACTGCTTTACAAACAAATACCAGCCGAGGTGAAGGCTTAACGCTGGGGCAGGGTGTGGGGGCAGCCCGGCGGGCAGGGCTGCAGAGCTGCCTCGAGCTGTCACTGCCCTGCAGCACCCAAGCCCTCTTTCACTGTGGGAGAGCTGGTGCAACAGATGCAGTTCTCAGACGTGCTGGGAAGTCCTGAGAGCATACTGAATACATCCTGGGGAGCATATCCAACTTGTGCCATTTACTCAATATTGTGAGCTCCCCTCTCCAGCCCAAATTAAACCATTCTGCAATAAATGCTGCTAAGGGGAAGGTGATGACCTCAGTCTCGCACACGGACAGCAAAGGGCACAGTGCTGCCCTCCACACAGTGACCCTGCTTTTCATCACTTTAATGTCAATGCAAGTGGCAAAGGCGGCAAAGTCAGCAGTGTTTCCTGGTGTTTCCTTCTGGTCTCTCTCTCTGCCCTGAATTTCCTCCTGTTCAGTGGAGACTGGCTCATTTCACTTCAAAAAACTGGGGCAGAAGAAGAAAATGACGACAGGACACGTGTTAACAATGAGAAAACACCAGCTGCTAACAGGGCTCACCTACTAGTCTGCTTGAACCGCAACAACACCTGAAAATGAGGCAGGGGTTATTTTTACATCTCTGTCAGATCTCTTTGCCTTTTAAAGAGCGTCCCTCTGCTGCTCAGGCCCCTTATCTGCTCACTGGCACTTCAGTGAGCTGGTCCAGAGGCTTTCCCTGCAGCTGTGCCCAGGAGCCTGAAATCTGGAGGGTCCCTCCACTGCCTCAGCAAGTGCCTCAGCACTCTGCTAGAGTGATCCTCTAAGAAAGATGCACATATGGAAACAGAGGAAGAGCTTCACAGTGTCCACAGACGCCTGCATGGCAACACACCAAGTTTTGCTTCTATTTCTTTGGGCTCCAGATAGCAGAAAGTATATTATGTATATTACACACAAAACTTAATTAAGTTTAATTTTTTTAAAAAATATAAAATACTAATAGAAAGCTTTTCATTGCCTCAATAAAATATCTTTAGGCTAGGAGACCCTATCTAGGAGTTAAAATAAAATTTTAATCCTCCCATTCAAACTGCCACAGAAACTGTGATGAAAGGATGAAGTGCTGGGAAATAAAGAACTTGCTGATCATATTAATCCTTCATCTTCTATTCAGCTTCCTACACCAGTATCCTGTTTCCTTTTTAACAACCAACAATGCTTCTCTATTTCCTTATGTGATCCCCCAAAGTGTTATCATGTCAGACTTAAAAGCAACACTTCTTAGTCACTAAATGAACTCTTTAATTTTTGTTATGGTTTATGGAAGATCTCTGACGTCTACCTGTAAATAGTGACACTGTACACTCTAAAAGCTTGCTTTCTGGTTCATCACAAAATGGCTGCTCTGCACAGGCAGCCAGCAATCCTTTTAGTTCAGTCAGACTGACCCTGTGACCAAGTGACAGTGACCAAGGAGGCAGTTGAGGGACAGGGACCCCAGAGTGCCATGGACTGCATGCAGTGGCAACTTTCACCACTTTAGCTGATAAAAAATTACTTAGTAAGACAGTGCTTTATTACTGAGAGGTGTGAACCATTTAATAATCATATTTTCCAAACCAGAGAAGCTAGTGCTAGCTAAACTTGTCATTTGACAAGAAAAGACAGCTATAGGGAAGAATTTTATTTGTTTCAGAAAGTTCTACACTAATGGTTGGTAGTTATTACACTGAAGGCTCCTGCATAGCACAATTTTTTTAACAAGATACAAGTGAATCAGTTGGTTTAGATACACTGACACTCGTAACAGTTTAAAAAACTGGAAACGGAAATAGTTCCAAGTACCTGCAGCTTTCCCTAGGAGTACTTCTGAAAAAAATGTACTACATCTAGTTTTGCCTTCGTGGGTCAAAACTCAAAAGCCCTATGAGAGAATTTTTGTCCCAGGCAAGGTGAGCAAGAGCAGTATCATTTGTGCAGATCTGTACCAATGTGCTTGGTTAAACAAATAAAATTCAGGTCACCTGCATATGTCAGGTCAGAGCTATGTGACCCACACCTCTATTGCTGTATAAATAGTAGGGTTATCACCAAAACAATTAGTCTTACCTTATTGTAGTACTGCACCTGAACCGAGTGCCACTGCCCATCGCTGACGCCTCCCACAATGAAAGGTGCCACCGTAGTGGTTGTCTCCCCTGCAAAAACAGGCAGAAGGGACAAATAATTCACCATCACTGCAAGAAACACAGAGAGACTCTTGTTGGGCATGGGATGCAGCCACCTTGCTTCATCAGGGGGGAATTTGAGTTAGTTGAGATAATAAATATCCCCAGTTTCATGGAGCTCCTCTGGTGCACAAAAACCAGCTTCTGGCACATTTGGGTGAATTACATTGCTTTTTATCATGCTTCTGCAAAGTGTGGTAGCAGATGCATTGGGTAGATACAGCTATTGCTGAAGTGATCAACTGAGGGAGAAATGTACATGAATTTTTCTGCATTTTTGCCAAAAGCACCCTTTGAGGTTTTTTTAGTATGATGAGTATTGTGATGGGATATTTTGTCAGGGAGGGGAAGCTACTCCCTGTTAGAGCTGAGAAAGCGAAATCCAAAAGTACTCTAGTATAAAACCCACGGTAACGTTGGGCCTAGCAAAATTTTACCTGTGATTAATGAAATTATGGGCAGCCTTTCAGTATTTAAATTTGAAAGCAAAACTTTGCCATTGCAAATGGAAAGCTAAAGCTTTTAAGCCAGAACTGAGTCAGCAGACCCAGCTCAGTAACCAGGCTTATCTGTTTCGAGGTAGCAGCAAAATAAACATTCATGTTGGAAGTACATAATAGGTCTGGCAAGGAGAAGGGATTGCTTGTGGTTTTTTTTTTTAACAGTTGGAAAATTCTACATAATAAACCACAGGAAAAGTAACTCCCCCTGTAAACCAATAAAGCTCATAGTATTGTTGAGCTTAAAATGTACTTTCAACTCTCTACTTGCAACAAATACCTAAGTCAAGTATTATTCTTGTGCCCCCTACTCTCCTTTAGCTCCCATCCAATATATTGCTGTTATTTAATAGAACATATGTATGTTATATTATGTATAACAATATGTATAACAATACATACTTCAGCTTAGCATGTGTGACATCCTGCTGTGATGGTTTTCATCATTTAGTGATAAAATCTCTGCTAATAATTGGGCTTTTTATTCAGCTATCAAGTGTCTGCAACAGGAAGATCACTGTTCTGCAATCATTTTGCTCTGCTTTCTGTGAAAAAGTTGTTGCAACACGTAACACAGTGAGATCAGGTGTCCAAAACTTGTACTGTTCGTTAAAAGCCACTTAAAACTATAAAACATAAACCATTCTCCTTCCAAAGAAAATACCATTTGTAATATGCAGGACCAGACCTGCTCTCAGGTGCAGCAGTGCAAATCTAAATTTAGTTTCATGTATCTTAAAGGAGCTCCTTCACATTTAAATGCATATAAGTGCAACTAGAATTTATTTTTTTCCCATTCATCCTCAGGGTACCTTCCAAACAATTTGATTCAAGTTTAGACAGGCAGAGCAGAGCTACAAAAGAAAGCACATCACTCTGCAGCATGTTATTTCATTACACTGATCCATTCAGAAACCTGCCTTAGAATCTAATTTGGACAACTTTGAGGTAATAAAGGGGAAATGTAACCAGATATCTTCAATGCAAAGGGCCCACATATGCACTTAAGCATCACTGGTAAATCAATGGGGTCACAAAGGATTCACCATGGGGTCTGAGGGCAGCAGCTGTCACTTGATGATGAATGTGCAACAACAGTGTGGGCTTGTGCTTCTGCTTCTATGGCTTTACTGCTTGAAATGTCTCACTTCTCACAAAATAAAACAGGAGTTGACTTGAGCCCACATGTCTATCCTGAATACGGATAATGGGAAATAGCAGGATTACTTCCTGAATTACGTGCCCAATACAGAGGCACAAACATCTCACTTGACCTACACGTAACTCCACATGACTTACAGAACAACAGCCTGTTCCAGATATTTGTTTTTGTCTCAATGGAAAAATACCTTAAACCTGTGACAACCAGAGTTTCTCTACACCACTGAGATTTTGTAAAGTCGCCAAAGCCTTGCCACCGAAAGCACAGATCTGCTTCTGGGCATATGTCAGCCCTCCCCTCTCTCTTCTCCTACAAGCACCAGAAGACACTGGCTTAGACCTAGTGCAGAAAGCAAGCAAAAGCCAAAGCAAAAGTGCCAAAGCTGCCACTTGCTGTTTCCTGGACCACTGTAGCAATGAGCATGCAGCTAAGTTCTCCTAAATTCATTGTTGTTTATGGCTTCTTCTAAGAGGAGGTGCTTCTCCAGTGCAGAAATGCATTCTAGTGACAGCACTGCTCCTCCCCAATCCCTAATGAATGGCAGGTAGCTTTCACTTCTGCTAGCTTTTCCTTTGGCTTGCATGGATTTTTTAGGTAACATTAATGCACCTACGTTCCTCTGATGGTGTAGTGTAAAAGTGCATAAACACACATTTATCACAGTGTGATAAAATGAAGTCTCATTTAAGCAAACATTGGCTTGGGGGCCAACATTCAGGCTAGTGCCAATCTTCTATAGGAGTCATAAACTCTGGCTTTTATAAGTGATATGTTGACAAGCTCCTGCCTACGACAGTGAGTGTAATCACCACAAACCGCTACAATCTGGAGTACACCCGGCATCAGTTGTTTACTGTGCAATGTCAGCCAGTAAATTAATGAGGCAGCAAATAGCCATATAAAATCACTGAAGTGCATTTCTAAATGGCTTGAGAGGATCTCCTGACCTCCAGCAGAAACACTTGACTCAAGTGAGACCTCACCTGCAGAGAAGGTGAGCTGGATCTGCTCCTCAATGATCTCCAAGGCAATGAAGTCATGCTTCTCGTTGAAACGCCCATTGTAGAGGAGGAGAGCGTTCCTCTCCCTGGTTGCAAACCTAGAACACAGAGACATGGAGGTAGTTTGTGCTTATGGATTAAAGACTTATGGTCAAGTCACCCAGAAGAAAGACAGCATTGTGTTCAGCAGAAAAACAAGCCTTTGAATCAATCTTCAGACAGAAAATTGTAATACTGAGGAGCCAGCCACAGGATAAATCTACTCTTTCACAATCAAAAAGGCAAGCAGATGGAAATTACAATCTACTCTGCAGGGATCTGCTGACCCTCACGAGGGCTAAAATTAGGCAGACACAAGATGCAACAGCAGTATTATCTGACACTCGCCAAACAGTAGCACTTACTACACTCTGCAAACAGTCTGACAGCTAGAAAGCATTTTCACATCAAAGGGGGGATCCTTGCTGCCTGCTTGCTGTCTAAATGCTACAGGATCCTAGGACAGTCATCAACTGATTAAAAAAGCCTGATGGAGAGGTAAGGGGAAAGAAAGATAAGAGTTACTTTAATAACCCCACGTAGAAAATCAGGGTTAGTCAATCAACAGGTCAGTCAATTGGAGGAAGGAAAATAAACACTTAAATGATTCCACTGGATCAGCTCCAATGGTGCATTTTGGTTTTATTTTTCTTGTGCTACTAATATGGGATGTATTTTTCTTACAGAAAAAGGGGCAACCTCACATTTTAAAAAGCCTTTTTTTTGGTCCGTACAGAATATTTTTTTCAAATTTCTGCTTGTTGTGAGTATTTTATAATTTTTAATTGAATTCTCTTATCTCTGGAGAGTTGCACACAACTTTCATCTACTCAGAAATGCAAAAAAAAATTATTACACTTTAGATAAACATTTTTAAAAAGATTAATATTAGATAAAGAGAGAAAAAGACAGAAACCATGGGAATTTCTTGTGTTTCCCAATGGCAATTTAGTCTGATTTTGTATCTTGAACTTCAGAAAATATGCCTGATTTAAATTAGCCCACTTTTCCTACAAATGAATGAAATGCTGAACACAGGTAATGAAAACTGTCTTCCACAGACATAAGAAGTGACTCTTATACCTGTCATATCATGTCTAATAGCAAGACTCTCATGTGATGCAACAAAATACATTGCCTGCATTCAGAGAAGGTGAATGAAGCAGCATTTTAGAATACCAGGGTTGATATTTGAAAGAAAAAGTTCCAAAGACAAAGAATATTTTTTACCAGAATTTGTTTGCCAGACACATGTATGTTGTGGATCACACTGAGTAGAGAACTTTCAGAATTTGAGCTACACGGAAATGGGAAATTTTATTAATATATTTTAAATATTTTTGAAGGATAATTAATTTTTCTGGTTCAAAAAACAGAAGCAACAAATTCGATATTTCCCATAAAATACAAATTTCAAAGAATATGTATTATAGTCCATCACAATATTAATTAATGCTTTGATTACTTTTAATAATTTTTGATAGACATATTTATTTCTAGCTTTGTTTATAATAGTATAACATTATACAAATAAAAGGCAAGCTAAATTAATTTTAAAATACCATTGAAATATATCAATATTATCAAAGCATGGATTTAGTTTTCACTTTTCACCATCAAACATTTTATACAAAGGAATACAGTTCCTGTAAAACATTTTCCAAGACTATTTTTTCATGGATAACTGCTTCATCCAAATATTTTGACCACATCTATCCAGAATATATATGAGCAAAGGAAATGGGAATAATACTAGTGTTGCTTCTTCAGTGGGCAACAAGATTTAGTCCGATTAGCAACAACAGGAAGCTTAGTTCTGCTTCAATATATTTTCTCATATTCTTACAATTTTGTACCATAATTTTAAGTATGAAACCATTATTTATTAAACCATTACCTTATTAGGCCATTTTGTATATTTCTTTACTCTCTCTGTGCTCAGTTCCATTCTTTGCCACTAGTCAAAAGCAACTTTTGCATCATACTCATTGTTAAAAGCACTACTGCTTTTGAACTTGTCTGGTCATCACCCACCAGCTGGGGGAAAAAATACTGGTTTTTAATATATGTTTAATTTCATGACACAGGAAACAAAAGACTCTCTTTCATAGAGAATTTTGCATAAATAATGAGAAAATCTCTCCACTAAGAGTATCTCTTGGTATGAAGGAATAGTAAGTGTTGGAATTTAAGCAAGGAAGATATAAAATGTTGAGAGCAGAAAGACATGCATGGTCGGTAACCTAGATACTTTAAAAAGCATTTTAGTTATGAGGCTGGACAATGCAAACATCCTGCTCTTTGCTAGGAGCAGGTCACAAGTCACTTGAGGCTGAGGGAAGCTGGATGCCCTGGGATATTATGAATGCTCCCAAATCACAAAATATGTAATGGCAAATTATCATCATTAGCAGTCAAACTGCTAATTCTTGCTGATCCTCACATAATGTTTTCCTCCTCTACTGAAGGATAATAAAAGCCAAAGAAATGGCTACTGTGAATAAAAGTGAACTTCAGGTATGAAAAGCTAAATGTGTCGCCGTTCCAGACAGTGTGGGATGAATCTCATGATGGCCTAGAATTCTTACAGTCACACTGAGTGGACTAAGTAGTGTTTAACTCATGACTAAATAAGCCATTGTGGTTCTAAAACCTGGAAGAAACCCTGGTGTAAGTACTAACTTTGTACAGTATTTTGCTATTTCTCAATTATCCCTTCACAGAGCATTTGAGTCATTTTAACTTGAAGTACCCTAAACGTCAAAGATCTCTTTCCAAAAGCCTGAGAAATGACACCACATGACTGAGGGGACAAGTCAAGGGTAGTGCAGGCAATTCATGCTGGCAGCCAGCCCAGACCACTCCTTTGTTTGCTCTCACTGTGGGTCTGAGAAATCCATCAGAGCCTTTTGCTCCTCAGTATTTCTGTGTACTTAGACCTGATGCTCTAAAACAATCTTCACAGGCACAACTCTCCCTTGCCTTCCTTGTGTGCAAACCATGTCTGTGCTTTCTGATTTAACCAAAACATCAAGATTCCATAAAATTTCAACTTCAGGATTAAGGCAGTTGAAAGCTAAAATGGTAGCATAAAATGATAGAATGGTTTGGGTTGGAAGGGACCATAAAGACCATCCAGTTCCAATCCCCTGCCATGGGCAGGGACACCTTCCACCAGACCAGGTTGCTCCAAGTCCTATCCAGCCTGGCCTTGAACATTTACAGGGTTGGGGCATTACTTATACTAACAGAAGCATTACATGGGCAGTCTCTCTGGGATCTTAGTTCAGGAAAGTAAACTATGCTAAAGGACAGTACTGAAAAACATGCTGCAAAAAAGTGACCTGGCTCCTGACAGATGTGAAACACCAGGTAAAGGCTGGGTGCTGGAGGGGACATCAGCCTGAAACCTGTTTGTCCTCCCTAAGCACTTTCTCTGGACAGACACACAAACAGGTCTGTCCTTGCAGCTGCTGTTGCACCTATTAAAAAATCCCCCGCTCTACTCTTTGGAGCCAGGACTAACACATTTTGTGTTGTTTACTCACAGTCAGATGTGAGGGAAAACCAGGAGTCAATCCTGACTGGCTAAACCACTGGAAAGCTGCAAACCCACCCCCTCCCCAGAGAAGAGGCATCTGTACACCTGGAGCTCTGGCTCCACACCAAGTAAGCCCTATGCCTGACCCAAGAAGTCTTCTCCAGAAGAGGGATTTTGCCCAGGTGAGGGAGAGTCCTCACCCATGACTGTGGCTGCTATAATTGGTCCTCCTTGCCTACCTGAGCACCCCCAGGGGAAAAGTGACAGCCCTGAAGAAGCCTGCCCAACATGGGAATGTTGGGGCATATGGGATGGGGATAAGACTACTTGTGCCAGGGAGCTGGGATGGGACCAGAAGCAGGACCTGGGTGTGAAGGCCAGAAGGAGCTAGGTGAAGAGTGGGATCAGATGGGGTTGTCCCAAGCCCAAGGCTGGGGACCACTGGAAAGCAAGAACCTGAGAAGGACCAGACTGTGCTCAGCCATGGCCTGACATGCCCAGGTCCTCTCACAGGTGGGGAAGAGTGCTCCCAAGCAGGGAGCACGAATGGATTGGCTCTGAAGCTGGGCTGAAGGTCAGGAAGCCAAAGGCCCAGCTAGTGAAAGTGTCAAATCCAGCATCCACCCCAGCACTTCTGTAGCTGAAGGCTGCTGGTGGGTGGCCAGAGTGGTCCTGGTGTCTCATTCTCCCCGCTCCACCACCCTGTGTTACAACTAGGAAGGTTGTGAGTCAGCAACTCAGAAACATCCTCAGCAGGGCAGAAAACCAATTACTTTCAGATAACATGCCTGTGCCCTGCTCGCAGGAGTCACTGTCAGAAATCCCTGCAGTGAGCTCCAGGGGTAGGTTTTTGGTGGGTATCAGTACCTGACCAACAGTCCCAAGCTCAAGCGAGAAGCCATCAGCCACGGAACCCTTCCCACTGGGACTTACATGAGGGAGACAGTGAAGTGGAAGCGCTGCCGCAGCCCCTTGAAGGTGATGAAGGACTGAGGGGGGAAGCTCCTGGTGGTCATCTCGCAGTAGGGCCGCTCGTACTCGCCTGGGGGGCACTCGCACTTGAAGCCCCCGATGAGCAGGTTCACGCAGGTTCCTCCGTTCTTACACACCCCCGGAGCACAGCGGCCGGAGCGCGCGTTCACCTCACAGGACTCTCCTGCAAGGGCAGAAGCAGACATCAGGGAAGGTGAGACCTCACCCCAGCAGCAAGTTCTGACACTCAGCTACCCAAGTGGTTTGCTACAGGCTAGGCTGCTTCCAAACTTCTACACCTGACCCCCTACGCAACTGAGGTACAAGCCTGTGATTGCTGGGGGTAAGGATGCTGCATCTTCTTCAAGCCTGAATTTTCACAGAAGTGCGGGATATGATTTGCTGAGCAAACCTCTTGCAAATATACAACAACATTGCCCTATGGTTTTCAGATTCCTTGGCTGCTTCCAAACTGTGTGACAAATACAGAGCTGGTGACAGACCTAGACAAAAGGAGGTAAAACCCCTGCAATTCCCTGTTAACCAAAATATGTGCAAATTGTTTTGGTGTTTCACTATAGTTGGAAACTGTGTAAAACAGATAAATGTTTGCACTTAGTCTTGAATGGAATTTGACTTTGCTGCCCATGGTGGCAGCAGGGCACAGCTGAGCTCATGACAAAGCTCTCAAAATGTGTATAGCAAGAATAAGCAGGATACAGATGATATAGGGATTGCTTCCACCTTTTCCCACACATACATCCTGCAGGTGATGACCATTTATTTTCTGAACCCTTTGGAGCAGGACACACTAACTGTCCACAGAAGTTACGGATTCTGTGTGTCATTTGCTAAGGTTGTTTCACCCCTAAACACTTAGTCGTTATTCATCTCCAAAGCACGTAGTAAGATGTATTAAATACAGTACTAAAGAATGTGGTGTCTTGCTTTGTATGTATGCCATAGGTTTTTGCTCTGTGCTTGCCCAAAATCTGAGAATTAATTCCAATTTTAAAAAAGTAATGTACAGAGCATATTCATTTAAAAAAATCTGCTGCGGTTGGGACAAAAGCGGCTGCTGAATTAATCATTGTACAGAAAGCTAAACCCTCTGAGTGAGTTAATTAGTTAACTGGTGTTTTGACATGTGGCCTCCTATGGTATAAAGCATGTTCACATCCCACATGTAAAACAGTTCAGAGAAACTGGAGGTGGCATATATAGTTGAATTTAACCCAGTAACAGTGTCTGACAAATAAATGTAGAGCAATACCAATCAATACAGCCAACTGAAGGAATAAATTTCTAACAGTTCAACATTTGCATGATTACTTGCCACCAGATGATACGATTACATTGGGAAAGGCTCGTTACAGTGGTGCTCAGCAACAGGACAAGGGGCAGCAGGCACAGACTGAAAAGCAGGAAGTTCCATCTGAGAATGAGGAAAAACTTCTGTCCTTTGAGGATGACAGAGCACTGGGCTGCCCAGACAGGCTGTGGAGTGTCTTTCTCTGCAGATTTTTGAAACCCATCTGGATGTGACCCAGTGCAACTTGCTCTAGGTGAACCTGCTTTAGCAGGGGCTTGGAGGAGCAGAGACTCCTTCCAACCCTGACCATTCTGTGGTTCTGAGATTGATTCAAGCACAGTTAAAACCATGAAAACACATTCCTGCAGGAAAGAAAAAGCAGCAGGAACTGTGGGCAGTGACTCATTAACAAAGGCAAATTTAAATGGAAAGTTTTGCTCCATTTGCTGCCCCACAGCCCTGCTCCCACAGGTTCCCAGGCCAAAGCTGCCCACACTGGGAGGCAGGCTGCAGCCAGCAGTACTGCTGCACCCAGACCTCGATCTGCACCTTCTTTCTGTGCCAGGTTGTAAACTGCCATGGTTTGCAGCTGGTTTAGCCACTGTCCCAAGGGTAGTGATTTCTGAGATAAGGTGAGGTGGGCAGCCTGGTGGTTTTGGCTCTCCAGCTTTGCTGCCTTGTTCTTCTTGCATCAACATCACATGCCTTTCAGACAGGTATGGTCTAAGCTGGCAAAACGCAGGAGCAAACACAAGACTGCTATGATCAGGAGCCAGGCAAAGGCACACCCCATCCAGGTAGGCTCAGATCTGCAGGACGGACCTGCTCTGTGCATTACTCTGAACTAATAACCCATATAGCCTTGAGTCCAAGCCTGTGCTTAGAGCTTTTCCCCTTCAGCACTGATGTTCCTATATTCTCAATTTAACATATTAAGTGAAACGCTGTGAAAATCACTTGATAAATATCTTCCTGTTTCCATTTATCAGCTCTACATATCGGGCAAGATTATGTGAATACACTTTCCTTAATACTTTTAAACACTCTATAATGTGTTTCTTTTGGAAAAAATTGTATATATCATCCAAGACAGAAAATTCCCTCAGTATACTGGATGTGGTGCACGCACGCATCAGATGTTTTAAGAGGGCACTACTGTTGATGACCCACTGCATAAGCACAGCCCTTATACATGTATCTTGTGTACAAAAACTCTCCAAAAAATGGAAAAACAAAATTCCTATAGAAAGACAAAACAAGAGTTTGTTGCTTTAAAACAAGTAGTAGGATATTTTGTGAAATAACTCTCTGACTCAGAGAAGAATGCAATCTACAAGGCTTTCTCGGAACAGAATGATGTATTTTGTAAAAGCAAATAACACAAAGGCTTGAATACACAGAGAGAAAAAGGGTGAGCTAAAAGGAGAGATTCCTGGCATTGCAGCATGCTGTAGAAATGCCATGGCAATATAGAGGTGAAATATAAAAGCATAAGCTGGAAGTCATTGATGACTCTGTATTAATTCTGTAATATAACAAGAATGTACAGACCATTTGTTTAGATACCTATGTAGGCATAAAACAATTTTAGAGAAAAGCAAGCTTACAGGAAAGTTCTATTGTATTGTGCTTATTACTGCTTTTCATTATGATCTGTAAAGAAGTAAATTAAAAGAATATACTTCAAGATTCTTTGTCCTATATTCATCCAGCTGTAGCATCATTGATGTCCCAGTTACTAAAATTATTCTGAATTCTCTTAAGTCTGTAATGTAAATGAGAACTGCATTTGATGCATATTCTTTGATGTTGAATTTTCATATTTTATGTGTCGTTACCAAAATATATTAAAATAGTGTTTTTGAAATCTCAACAGTAAATCCAAGGTGTCAATGTGCTTCAAAGCACAAAGGTTACTGATAAACTTTTTTTTTTTTAACTTAAAAATCTTAATTACCCTTTTTTCAAAAAATGTCTGGAATTATTTAGAAACAGAGCATTTTTGCCTTTTGGAGTAGCCATCTGAGCAAAAATTCGAAGCACTGCTTTGATCAGGATTGGCAACAGAAGGCACCTTTATGTCATTCTTGGGTTTGTCACTTCCAAGGGCAGCCACCTCCCCTGGGACATCACTGTCCCACAGCTCTGTCCTGCAGGAGCTTTGAGGCACAGCCTAAAAACCATCCTCAGAATTTGAACCAAAGCCTGCATGGACTGAAGGAAGAGCTGGTTGCTGGCTGGAGCTGGAGTCAGAAGGCCCTAAGGGAAGAGATGCTTGAGGAGAAGAAAAGGAAGGGAGCTGCATGCACCAGCCTTTGGGAATGAAAAGCTCCTGTGTGCCTGCTTGCAGCTGAAGGTCGGAGGGCTGGGACATGCTGTCAGAGGGAGGCCTTACAGGCTGGTAGGAAAAAATAGTACAGAAGAGGGGGAGCTGCTGTGCAGTGAGGGTCTGGAGGGGCTGGGGTGATAGAAGCACAACCCAAATAGCTGTCACACACAGCCCGGGGTCAGTCTGTGATGCTGGCGACGGCGGCACGGCTCAGCCACTCACCCAGCCTGTGCAACTCTTCTTTGCTCCTCACAGCATTTCCTTGGCTAATATAATTTCATTTTTCACATTGGCTTGCATTTTAGGAATCACTGAACAAACTAGTTACACATCACAGCTCTGTGAAATCCAGGCAGGGGATGTGAAGCTCAGCCTCCAGCTGCTAAAGCTAAAGCATGCACTCTCAGATAACAAAGGCTGTGGCTGCCTGTTATCTGCCAGCTGATTCTGGGCTTTGAAAAAATTCTGCCCTTGCCAGAAAATTATTTACTGTGACACGACAGTAGCTGATCTTATAGTCTCCCAATGAATACTGATGATTCTTAAAGCTATGAGTCCTGTGGCTTTTCTGCACCCTTTTATGTAGTGCTTCCTGTTTTTCAAAGCCCTTGAGATCAAAATGTCATAGGAGCTTTTGACACTGCATCCTACTCACAAACATCCTGTCTTTAATACATACCTATCCTCTTCGATTTTAGGATTAATGTTACAAAGATGTTAATCATAAAGTTTCTGTTATTAACTTTATGTAAGTGAGGACACCATGATAGCAGGTGCAAAATAACAAGAACAGGCATCTACAAAGTCTGGCTAGATTTGGTCTTCCTCTGACCTACTCCAAATAAAATAATGAAAGTTTAACTAATAAACAATAAATGGTGATGAAAAAAAGTGAAAAGAAATAAAAATAAGCTCTCTTAAAACTGAGACAATAATCTCACAATTGCAAATGCCTTGTGAGCTGAACATTGTGGGTTTCAAGCAGCACACTGGTGTGCATCAATGAGCTGGTCTTTACAGAAATCTGCCTATGGTTTTGCTGATGAGTTGTTTGACATTACAACAACAATGTATAACGTTTGAAAGCTTGCTGGAAACAACATGATGGCATCCAAACACATACAGAATTCCACTTCAGATCAGTTTACTGCAGTGTGTTTCACCAATACACTGGTTTAGGGACTAGTCCTCAAAATCTTTTACTACTCTCTGATTGTATTCAACTGAAACACTACATTAAATATATATTTACATGAAGCAGCAGATTTGCACTGATGTTATTTTTTCTTCAGTTTCCTTGGATACATTAATTTTTTACTCACTGTCTGTAATTGTTTGACTTGAACTGATTCTTTTCTCCTTTCTTCATCCTGCCACTTGCTCTAGACACATATTAATCTTCTCTATGTTTATAGTTGCTCTACCAGAATAAAAAGCATTTTGAGGAGCTGATTTAAGCAGCCCACCTAGAATTATATACTTTAAAGTGGAAAGGAGAATCCACAAGAATTAAGGCAAAAAGGAAAAACAACAAGAAATAGAACAACTGAATTCTTCAAACAATTCCCATCGACCATTTGCCCTAATAAAGAACCAACTATCATTAAAAATGTATTTGCTATCTTGCACATTATGGGAAATCAATCTTCCTTTTCCTCTAGTAACTAAAGCACTACTAACCTTACATGACAACTGGCACCGAAGCAATCAGTGCACTAAATAATAAGAAGGCTGTTAAAAACAAATTAGCTGCAGAATCAGCTTGGAAATCTCTACTGGGACAAGAGATAAAGAGGTTGGCATCCAGCACTTTAGAGGTGGTTTCACCATAGTTCAGACAGAGTGGGAGTTACCAGAGTCCCCTCCTTTCCCCAGGCATGCTGCAGTTTCCTCCCCCTCCCTCGTGCTAGCATTCATGTAATCCTGCAGTTGACTGATTTGTAGAGCTAAGATGGCAAAACACCATTCATTTCTTTATTGAAGGGTTAGTGATCTTTAGATTAAGTCCCTCCTAGGACTGATGGGATGAATAGCACAGCAAGCACATGGGAAGGAGGCAGGACCATGCACCCAGGAATAAGAATGAAGGAATGGTCTTAGAAAGGTTTAACTGTTATGGAAATACAGCTTTAAGCCATTTTAGATGGCTCACGTGTGAGTCTAATGGCTCAATGCTTGCCTTAGGTGAACTGGATCAATATCTCCACTAGATATCCACCTCTCTCCACTGATTGTACATGGATGTACTGCAGGAAAATTTGCCTAAAACATAGGTGCAGGTCAAATAATAAAAACTAGCATGGGATTATGCCCATAAAGGGAAATTCATTACTTCAGTGGCTCTGTGGTGCATGAGTCTACCCTCAGAACCTACTGGGAGGTCAGCCTTACCTCCCAGCAAATTGGCAGCAAATGTCAATTACCAATGAAATGTGACACAAACAAAGAGACAAACAAAGAGACAAACAAACAAACAAACAAACAAACAAACATCTACTGGGTTTATGAGAGAAGTTAAGAGAGCAGCTACCCAGAAACATTAGCCAACTCATTCTGAATGATGGAGAAGCTGGATCAAATAGAAGTTAGAAGCCATTGGTGTACTAGAGACAGAGAGTAATTAGGGGACAACTAAATTCACGTACCATTTTACATGACTCACTCAGAAGTGTTATTTGAATAACAGAGGTAAAATCTGGGTTCCTTAGAAATCAAGGGCCAAACCCCTGCTGCCACTTCAGAGAGGCCATGCAGACTCAATACTATTGACACTGATGGTCATGACTTTATGAGGTTTCTAGATGACACTGCTACTAAACCTTTAAACTTGAAAATACATTTTGGTATTTTCTTTTACTCATTTGTTTAGGTTTGTAAAACTGGGACTGATCTAGGTTAATTAAAAGTATCCCAAATCCTCTTATAGGGAGAAACATCAGCTTAAGGTCTATTTTAGAGTTTCCCTCCTTTCTTTTGCTTTCTGCTTTCTGTGCTGCTTTCTGCCTTATAAAGTCATATTACGAGAAACAAGTTAAAGTAAAATAATACATAAATACCTACACAGACATACACTCTCACACTGCTGACTTGCAGTGACAGCTCTCCTGCAGAATTTCAGTTGCTAACCATTCCAGATTTAATAATATGTATTTGCAGGAGAGTAACCTCACTTTATAACACTAAGCAAAGTAACAGCAAAAATATTCCTCTCACACTATGTATATAGCTTGCCAAGTAGTTCTCTGAGGTGATAGATGGAAATAATTCTATAATAAGATACTCCAGAAATCACCCTTTTATCTCTGGATCTGCTTTAGTTTTTCTGTGGGCATAAGCACTAAACTCTGAGCTGGTGGGAAGAAAGTGTGCAGATGTACCACTGCTCTTGTGGACACATATATATCTCTCATACCTCTCCTTTACCATCACCCTTCTCCCTTCCCTGTGCTTCTTCCATAAAGTTCCCCCTAGGCATCCCTGATAACTCACAATTCAGATTTTCAAAAATCATAAGACTCAGCTAAATAAGGGTCACAAGATTTTTAATCATGAGATGCTTTAAAATAATGAATGTGAGAGGCTATATTTTCTTTTATTTGCCTCTGAAGCTCTGGATGTCATCTGCTGGCCCCAAGGTATGTAAGAGCTCTTGGTAGTCAAATTCCAGCCCGAAATGTACAACCAGAATTGTCTGTTCTGAGGTGACTCCCATTCCTACTCACACCTCAACAGGATGATGCTACTTCATCCTTCCCAGTTCCTCTTCCCACCAGGGTCCTCAAGGAAAGCATCCGCACCCTGGCTGCTCTGAAGTCCTGCAAGCTTTTGGAAGGAGGAGGACCACCACGAAAATGTCCCATGGGCCAAACAGGCAAGGGAGAGGCCAGGACCCCATCCTACCTGCTGATCCTTCCCCACTGGAAAACAAGCTAAACTGCATTTTACAAAAGCAAAAGCAGCAAAGGCAGGTCTCCATCTCTCAAGCTGCTTCAGGCTGTGCCTGCTGATGCAATGCATATGCAGAACAGCCACTGCAACAGTGCCTGCCCCTTTGCCAGCCCCAAGCCAGGATCCTAGAGCAGCATCGGCCTGAGCAAAGATGTTCCATTTTCCCTCGACTCCTCCCTTTCCCTGGTCACAAAACAAAGCAAAACAAAAGACACCCTGCAGAGAAGGATGGATGGATTGATGATTTGGGTCGTTTTGTGTTTTTGCATTTAAATGAGAAGGAATAACTGGGGGAGGTGGGAGGGAGAAGAAACAATACAGAGGAGGATTAGTGATATTTGGGGCACATCTGTTGGAGAAATGAAATTAGTCTGTGGATTCCAGAAATTATGAGCATGTTCTCAAGATGATATGTGCTCAATGTTGCATGATCACTGGACCTCATCCTCATATGCACTTTCCACCAGTGCCAGCAAGAACAGAGCATAGACGAAAGTCACAACTGAATACCTATGTTCTCTTCCTTGTGTATTTGTTGAGGAATAGAAATTCCCAGACATTATGTTTCCATTCTGTCTACACAGGGCAACTCACCTTTCACCTTCCAGCCATGAGGCCAGAACAGTGTGAGCACCAGAAGTGCAACCGAGGTTTATCAGAAGTATTGTGATTTTTTTTATTCAGGTGAGCAAGGAGCCAGATGCCACAGTAAAATATCCTCCATTTAAGAAAACACCCAATTCTGAAGCCCACTTTATGGTTTGGCAAAGCAAAGAGGTAACTCATGACTTTACAGCCCATGGATTGGTGCCAATACCTCCAAAAAAAGCCCCAGATGGTTGTTTTGCAGAGGTGGGGCACAAGCTCAATGGCAAACTCATGAAGAGACATCTCTGTGTGAAACTGGGGCACTGGTGTCCTGCAAAGGGCCAGTGGGCAGGGGTGCACACAATGTGTCTGGCTTCCCCCTGCTGCCTGCTCCCACAACACAGACTTAGTCACCCCCAGGCTTCTGAGGAAATGCAGAGGAAAAGCACTTTTTTTGAATGCTTTAGATGTGGTGGAAGAGAAAATCCCATAGAATCACAGGATCGTTTTGGCTGGAAAAGGCCTTTAGCATCCAAGCCTTTAGCCTGCCACACGTACTTCACAACAAATCTTGCCCTATGGGGTCCTATGGATAATTTCTTAATGTCTTAATCTTTATTCTTGGCTGACTTGACAACAGTCTCTAAGCTCTCTAAATTAATTAACCATTTATTGTAATGTGTAGGGCCCTTGCAAGGCGTTATCTCCTTCTGCATTTGACTTGTAAGGTAAAGCTTTTCAGTTCCCTCTCACAGTACTAAACACAGTACAAATCTACACAAGAGAAAAAAGAAATGCACAAAAATTTCCAATTATGTTGAACTCTGTGGCAGGTTTACATGTAAGACAATTCATCATAATGCAAATTGCAGTGATTTGGTGTAAGATATGGTTATGAAGCAGTGCCTTTCAATAAAAGCCTAAGCTTTATCTCTGGATGTATTATCAGGGGGATAACATTATTATAGATGTCAAAGATAAAATTCAAACTAGATTATGCCAGTGTCTGCAATTTGCATTATTACTTGGAATAAATGTCTTCCTAAAAATCCCACCTTAAAACTAGTGAAGAAGCTGGAGGTGTAAGAACAAAGCACTTCTTTGCATAACACATTCATTTACAGAGGAATACCCCTTAATCCATTTAAGAGGCACAATCACCCTCTACCTTTACTATATATACATCTGATACTATACTTTATTTTCTCGGCTCTCTATGCCCCTTGATTCCTCTCCAGGAGTGTTACTCGAGGATGGGCACATGAAGGGAACTGAAGGCTGGAGCAGCCACCATGGCTGCCAGGACAGATTCCCTCTGAGACAACCACATTTGCATCTCTCCCCTCCTGCAGGCACTTCAGCATGGGAACCACTTGCCAGGCCTAGTTCTCACCTCCTTCCATGGGCAGCAGTGAGATAGAAGAAGGGGACAGACTTATTGTGCTTCTGCTCAGATGACAAGAAAGATTATTTCATCCCACAGAGTTGCAATTTTTCCTGGGCACCAAATGCCACCACCAGAACCATTAACTCCACAAGGCTGCTGTTCCACAGGCTGTTCTGGCCTCACATTGGGCTTTTCAAAATACATTAAACTATTTATGTGAATGAGGAAAGCAAGCAAGGTGTGGTGGCTGAGGCAGGGGTGCGTGTGCAATAACATCTTTTATCAACAGGAACTCAGGAGCTGGAAAACCAGACGCTTTCAGGCACCATCAGGCTTCCTGCTCACTTTCAGCTTGCTTTCCCTAAATTGCTTTCCACAGAGATCACCAGAGGGTTGCAAATCCCAGTTCCTAAATTGGTGGGTGAGAGCAAAGCTCTAGCACTTATTTTTGGTCAAGTTAGCATCTCAAAGCAGTTCAAAAAGGCAACACATCTGCAAATAACTGCCCTCAGAAAGAAGAAGAAAAATGAAGGCTAAAGAATACACAGAAAAGATCAGTGCCTCCCTTTCAAGGGCAAACATTGCTGTTTTCTTGAGGAGAGTTCAGCCCTTATTTCACTGAGATCACACTTAATTTTCTCCATGAAACTGTTACAGATGTGATGATTCAGCTTACAAGAGACAAACCACAGGAGAAGCCATCTCCCCTTGTCTCCAGCAGCCCGCTGGGATTGATTGCACAAGGAGATAACTCTGCACATCTCCACTAAAGGAAGGCTGGTGAGAGGCTGCATTTTGTGTTTTCCATAAATTAGAAGTTTTCACAGGAAAATCTCACTCTCCCATTTTCTGTGTAACCCGACGCTATGGTAAATATCATGGCAATTCAGAACCAGGCAGACCTCGAATCAAGTCAGGCCCCTTAACATCCTAGGTGGTCCCAGAAGCTCTGGTGGAAGGAAGTGTAATGGCCAATTAGTGAGAATAACTGAAGAGAAGCCATAAAATATTAATAACACAACAGAAAACGATGCTTAAAGTCAATCTGTTATTGTAATTACATGTTAGGAAGCTAGGAATTCAGAGCTCTGTATTTTCATTTTATATGAGAAGTATTAGTTTAAAAGAAAGGTATACTTAATAGCACTGTGTAACTGTCTTTACTGTGAATCGTAGTTCAGAGGTTTAGCATCATGGGGTAGATAGCACTGGCAAAACAATCTGATGCTCATCAAACTCTCATTGTTATACATCGAAAGAAAACTCTAAAAAAAACCAATCAAAAATGCCCCCTTGCTTGTCAAATTAAAAGGATTAGGGTTAAAAAGATAATCCCATAATCTTATGTTCTAGTAGCCTCAAAAATATTTGCTACACAGCTCAGGAACACAAATTGAAAACAAAAAACAACTTAATCAGGGAAACTGACTTTTTCTTAAGCAGTCATGAAAAACAAATTGCAATGTCACACACATCTTGCACAGAAAATCTCAAAATCCACATATTTTTAAACCTACAGAGCAGATGGAAATTCAAAAGTTGCTTTCTTAAAAAGTATTTTTAAATGGACTCATAAAAAATTAATGCAGCCAGCTTCCACAGCTTGGACTTAACTCTGCTTACAGCAGTCCAGTAGATTAAAATTCAGCCTTTTTGTTAAATACCGTTCAATTTTAAAGTAACCTTAAATGATTACCATCTTATTAGAGTTAATACACTTCATTGTGCCAATTAGAATGTGCTTAATTATTAATATAAGGCATTCATCTTCATATCTTCATCTTTCTTACAACATGCACATCAGTTGTGCTGAGCCTTTGAAGCTGGCCTATCTAATTAAAATATGCTTTTTAATTATACTATATGAAAATGCTGTATAAAAGGTCTCACATGCTTCTCTATGGAGAATTTGAGAGACAACCTGGAGTAAAGTATCTTCCTCTTGATTTTTAGAAACTGAGAATTCAGACTGGTGGCTGCTCTGGAAGCTGTGTTTTGGGGCACCATACAGCGTGGGTCGCAGAACAAAACCCGCCCCAGGAGGAGCAGGGCTGGGATGCAGGCACTGAACCATGATGCTCTAAACAAAAGAGCATTTGCAACAACAATGAAGTTGTGGTTCCCACCACGCTCTGCACAACTGTAATTATCTTGATGTTCAAGGCCAAGTGCCCCAGTCTGGTGCTCAACTGTCGAAACTTTCAATCATCATAACACAAAGAACAGAGACACAAGAAACTATTTTATGATTTTTTTTCCTTCCTAACAGGATATTATCCTGATACCCTCATCTCTGCACCCAATCATCCTTCCTGCCACTTTCCCATTGTTTATCCACTGATGAAAATAAAAATGTCAACTTTGGGAATTATAAATATATATATACAGAAGTCCAACATAGTTTTCACAATTCAGTCTTACTGCTTCCCAGTTTTGTCTCCCAGTTTTTTATTTGCAGACAGGAGAAAAGGAGCCCCATTACCTTGATCCTTGGAAGCTAAATCTCTTTTTTGTTTTGGAAGATCTAAAATATTTCACTTCAGATGTCCTGGAATTTCTTTTTTTTTTTTTTGTCTTCACCTCTGATCTGCTGTGAACACTGTGAGGGGCTTTCCAGAACATAAGGTATACTGGAAAAAAATACTATCTAATTATGATTTTATCTTCTGCACAAATAACTTATAGGCAAGCTTTTTGGTTTTTCTCCTCCTTTCTCTCCTCCTTTCCTCTTATCTGATTTGTTTTCAGTCAGAAAAAACCCCCACCACTTAAGGGGTAGTCTAACATATGGGTAGTTTTGACATTTAGCAAGTGTATGTTTGGGTAATGAGAATGCACTTGTGCAGCTTAAAATTTTATCCAGCTAACCTTTTTGAAATTATACAATGGGAAATCTTACCCCAATCTTACCTCAAATCTTACATTACACAAGGCTCAACTTGGCTAAATTAATAAAAACACAATTGTAAAGTACAGTCACAGAGAAATTTGCTCTTATTTAATAAACTGCTAGACCTCCATGTGTGTAATT
Organism: Picathartes gymnocephalus; assembly: GCA_013390045.1. Taxonomy (NCBI): domain Eukaryota; kingdom Metazoa; phylum Chordata; class Aves; order Passeriformes; family Picathartidae; genus Picathartes; species Picathartes gymnocephalus. Next base: position 164,139 of record WEKY01017351.1, on the reverse strand, counting down.
TCTGTCAGACCAATGATCTGCAATGCATATATATGTTCACAATTATGACAGCGTGGGAATTTAGCTACATCAGTGAAGAGGGGTTTTACATGTACCTATAAAATTATAATATCAAATATCTCCACTTTGATTAATTATGCTTCACTTCCCACGTTTTTATTTTGGTTTTAGCAATGATGATGAGAAAATGCGCTATAATAAAGGTTTTCAAAAAGCCTGGGAGAATTGTGACTCCCATTTAGGTGTGGTAACAGAAATGCCATCAATGTAAAACAAGGAGAATAATTCAAGAAACTGCTCAAAATTGACAGAACAATATCATACACAATGAAACACAGGTCCAACAGGTTAAAGACAATAAAAGACATTTCACATGCACTAGAACAAAGGGAATCCTAACTTTAGACCAGTCTGTTGTTAACCAGGATGCTAATAGGAAACCTGAGGTGCTCACTGTGTATCTCTCTGCCATTGGACACCACTGATGAGCTCATACTCGTAGCACATTTCCTCGCCAAGGGGTGGGAGGAGAGCTCAGGTGCGAGAGGCAGGCAGGTACCCACGCCAGGTTAGCGGCTTGCCTTGCTCATGCAAAGCCAGCTCCCTGACAGCAAACAGGAGCTTAGCTGGGCACGGTGTTAGGGTCAAATGTGTTATTTTCACAACAGGTATTTAATGAGATTCGACTTGAAAAAATGAAAACAATGTTAGCCATGATAGCGGGGTTGGACTAGCCGGTCTTCAGAGGTCCCTTCCAACAACAAACATCCTGAGATTGTACCTGGCCATCAGGGCTCGATACTAAACACCTGCACTGTAGAAGACCTGGGGCAGCACTTGTTCCACAGCTGCAACCCTGTCCCACCACAGTCTGTGCTTGCAGGCCTCTCATGTCTGCAAGTCTTGACTTCATACTGTACAGCCCACAACCAAAAACCTGCCTTCTCTCCATATTCCACCCTGATCTCACAGACACCAAGGGCATTAGGAGCAAGCAGGTGTAAAAACGTAACTGTGAGAATGGAACCATCCTGAAATGGATTATTGTCCAAGTTATCTGGTTACTTTAGCTACATGCTACTTTTACGTTTTTTTATTATCAAAATCTGGGGAGAAAGTGTACAATGATCAGTGATAGACTCTTCAGCCGACAAATGAGGGGAGTGGCTAAATGAAGGGAAAAAGAAGGCAACCCCACAGCTGTCTTATGGAGAACCAAAAGAAGATAAGCCATAATCAGTAAGGAGGATTTCCTAGTCCCTGAACTGTTTGGAAGAGCTGAATTCATAAGTATATTGGAGACTAATTACTAAGGTAGCTCCTGAAGCCAGAGCTAAGTGATTACATTGGTGTGTGATCTGCTGCTTGCTTCTACAAAGCACCCATCATGCCTCCACTGCAGGAGCACCCGGGAAGAACATGAGTCCTGTCAAATAATTCTAAAACTCATTAAAAAGAACAAACACAACACTAAGTCTGTAGCTAGGCTTCCACATGACAGCAAAGGACTTTGATCAGTGCAAGTATTTCCATGGGCAAGAAAGAGAAAGACACAAGGCTCCAGAAGGGACAACTGAACCCCCAGCACTTGCAGCAGTTCAGCTGAATCACAGACCATCCCACATGCAGCACCTTGGGGTGAGGGGCAAGGAGGGTTTGGACATGACTGAGAAAATCGTGAAACTTTAAACAGTAGTTAGTTTATGCACATCAGGATGAGCGTAATGCGATAAAACTCTTTGCCTGGGTTTAAGAAAAAGCATAGCAGATTGCTGTGAAGGCTGCAGGCCATGTACAGCATTTAAGAGCTAACCTGTAAACAACTACGCCACAGTAATCCAATTAGCAAAGGCTTTTTGCATCCTGACAAGTGAGTGTAGGTTGAAGATTAGCTGAAGGACATATCCCTCAGATAAAAACCCACCTAGAGAAATGGTAGACCTCTTCAGTGAGTCATGTGAATCTGATATAAACTCCAGATTTGCAACATTCACCTCCTGTGACTTGGTGACAGAATATAATCAACAGAAACATGAAAATAATAGACTTCAGAATTGGACTGAAATTTTTTACTCTGTTTTTATTGTTTCAGTTATCTTGTGGAGGAAGTAGTCATGCAGTTGTGATATCTGGGCCACAGCCTGAGGTCCAGCCCAGTATCACTTGAGTCCAGCCCTAAGGCTGCAGTGCGCTGGCCCCATCCCTCCATGCGTGAACAGCAAACCTTGCCACAGAAAGCAGCAAGGGCCCATTTTAACAGGCACAGCAAATCTCAGAGTTAAACACACCAGGTAAGTGGGCACGCAGACTTCTGCTGAGAATCTGTGTCAGGAAAGAAATATCTTTCACAGAGATCCCCCCCAGGTTTCCACCCTTGGGCAGCCCAGGAACGGCCCTTCCTCAGCTGCTCCTGACTGCTTTTGATGCAGCCCAGGACATAACTGGCTCTCTGGGCTGTAAGAGCACATTGCCAGCTCACTTCCAGCCTCACATGCACCAGCACCTCTGAGTTCTTCCTCACACGGCTGCTCTCGATCTGTTCATCCCCCAGCCTGTGCTGATACCAGGGGTGCTTCAACCCAGGTGCAGGACCTTGCTCTTGGTCTTCTTAAACCTCTTAAGATTCCCACGGGCCCATTTCTTGGGCTTGTTCCGGTCCCTCTGGATGGCATCCCATTCTTCAGGTGTGTCAACTGCACCACTCAGCTTGGTGTCATCTGAGAAACTTGCAGAGGGTGTGCTCCATCCCTTTGTCTATGTCATTGATGAAGATAATAAATAACAATAATGATAGCCTTTTCCAGCTTTTACACCAGTCATGCTCTGAAAAGTGTTTGGAGGATTTAAGCTCTGCTTCTGGACCATGCATTGCACTGCTTACAGGGTCCTTGCCAGCCACCCAAGTGCTGTAAACCCCTGAAGGCTCAGAAGGGGCTGGGAGGAAACAGAGGTACCTGGCTGTACACAGCTGCTGCCAACATGGGGGCACAGCTTGCCATGTCCATACCAACAGAGATGCCTGCTTATTCAGTAAAGGCAGAAAAGGGCTGATGAAACAGAGAAAGTTGAAGATGGATGGAAAAGTCTGTGCAGGGACATCAGCCAAGGTGTACTAATTGTAAGGATGGCTCTTACAAGAAAACAATTATTTATCTTTCCATCATATGTGAAAAAACTGCAGAGAGTCAGGTCCATAGCAATCAAAGGAAAGTGGTGCTGCTGCTATGAAGACCTAGTTTCACTACAAACATCAAAATAAAGTCATGGCATAGCACTGCTGAAAAAGAAAAAAATCAGAAACATGTCCAGACCTTCACTGGGATGCAACCACCCTCCACAAGATTTTCACAGTATTGCCATACAGAAACTGCAAGGTAAGGCAACTGGGTATTCTACTTGAGGCACTGAGAAACAATGAAAGTTAGTCAGCACTCTTCTTCAACTTTTCCTGCATCCAAATTCAGCAGAAAAACTTCATAAAAACCCATTAAGAGTTCAAATTCTGGAAATACTGCAAATAACCCAGCATGCTAATAACTGTAATTATATTTAAACTCTTAAAACAGATTGTATGGTTTTTTGAGTATTAGACCTTGCCTAGGTTTTCGTCTCTTTAGTATGTAAAACCACCTGGAATCCAGTAGCATAACTCTGAAGACCTAGACTAAAAGATACTGTTAAGGCAGTAATGATACAAAATATTTCAGTACCTTCACTGTGTTCTCTTAATATTTGAAGGAAGTATCAGAGAAATGAAGCTGTCACATGGCAAGGACAATGTCCTAACATTCGTGGCAGTGTTTGTGAAGAACAGAATTTCTTGTTTGGTATTTTGTATTAAAAAAAAAACTTGGTCACAGCTGCTTGAAAGTGCTGTCAAAGCCCCACAGGCCTGTAAGGATAACCTTTGTTCAGCCTTGCTGTCACAAAATCACGGCCTTTCATAAGCTAAACAAGGAGTTAAAGATGCAGTGAGGAACCTGAAGGAATCAAATTTAGATTTGCTGTACAGGATTTGGCTGTTACACACCTGTGATCCCACCAAGATACAGAAGTGCAACTGAGAGTGGAATTTCAGACTTCTTGCACAAGATAAAACACTCATTATGACTACTGTGGCTGCCAGATTTCTCTACCTGAAAACTGAAATTCCCTGAAATAAATCTCTCTGGCCTGAAAAATGAGAATCTGGTATCAGAGTGAGCTGAGAAATTACTATCTGAAGAATGGATATAAGTAAAGATACAGCAGAAGATATCCTCACATTTACTTTTATGTTCTATGTTTGCAAGAGCCACTGAGAACTTACTAAACAGTGTGATTAGGAATTTCTGGCAGGATGCTGAGAAACTAGCTATAATTACCTTCTCATGACACAAAGTCAGAATTCATAGCAGGCACGTTAGATGTCATGATTTCTCATGTCAGTATGGTATCACAAATACAAATTAGGAGGAAAAAAAGCATAACATGCAAAAGATCTCTAATTGTTGTATTTGATTACTAGTAGATTTACAACCACGCAAGATTTCTCCTCTCTCTGAAGTGAAATCCAAGGAGAGATGCAAAGGATATGGGGAATTCTCTGATGATCTTTTTCCCCTACAAACTGCTCCAAAACTGGTGTGGATGACATGATGCATTTGAACTTCAGGGGGTTGCCCCCTGGGGAGTACAGACAATTCCACCTGTGTCTAAGCCTTCACCTACAGCTCATCTCAGCTACTTCTGCAGCACTCAAAGATATATGAAATGAAGCTGGAAAAATTATACAGGCTTTATATAGTGTTCAATAAATTTGTTTGCTTAACTAAAATTACATTCTTTAACCTTTAGTCATGCACACAGCTCTCTGCCATCAGTGGCACAACTACAAGTGTGTACATTGTTCACTTCTTTACATTAATTTGTACATAAAGAAGTTAAAGACGTTGTAAGTCTGTAAAAAGAGGGATTAAAAATATATGTACTTCCTCACTCACCTCCTTATATGACAGGAAGTGAAGTGAATTCCAAATCACCTAAGCCTAGCCAGTAATCAGGTTTCAGAAATACCTTGTAGAAGCTCAGTTTACCTTTGTGCCCGTAACAGAAGACTCCTGAAGACAGAGAAACTTTCATCATGTATAAATGACTAACAATTACATCAAACCAAATGGAGGGGTTCAAAGCAGTGTGGAAAAATGGAGGGAAATTCCGTCTTATTAAGATAGGATATAATTGTCTTGTACAGGAAATAAACACTGTATTTTTAGCAGGTGACCAGTCAGATAGAATCAGTACAGGGTTATGATTGTGTAGTGATTTCTCATCAAATTGAAGCCTATCTCCCCAGAGAGATGACAGATCTTAGTATTTTCTTATACTTATTTTTCTGTGTAGGCTCTTAATTGGGAAATGGAAATATGAGCACTCCCAAAGCAGGCTGTATTATTACCATACGTATTTCATCTTTTATAATTAATTCAAAGATTTGTAAGTACCTCATACTGATATATTACTACACCGAGTTAGTATCATGATAAAAGTTCAGTAATACCAGAATCTTCCAACCTTCAGACTTAGCAATTCTCTGCTCATTCCAATTTATGGCCACTGCATTCCATGAGCCAATGCACACTGCTGTTACTGAAACCAATCTATAAGCCATTTACATATCAAATAGATAGAAAATCTGGATTTCTGTAAACAATAAATTCACATCAAAGCTGAAAACAAAATATAATGGTTAATAGATATAAACTTAACTTGTAAATGGATATGAACATATTTAAAGAAAGTATTAAAATCACAGGTAAAATAACAATACTTAAAGGAGATTGGGACAAAATTCAATAATGCATCTTCATGAAATATTTCTGGTAATAGATTACTTGTTGATAACATTTTCAACCTTGCTCTGTGAAGGGGATGAAAATCAACGAACTGATGGCCACCATATGTGGGTAGATGCTTGGGTTTGATGAACAAAACATTGTTATGCAACATGGGACCTAAAGGCATCAAAGTAACTTCAATCAACCACAGAACAGATACCAAATTTCTACTGCATTCAGCCAGTAATAAAACAGAAATATTCAATAATATTTGTATCATTTATGGGATAAGGTATTCCAGAGCCCTCTTTATCATGGTTGGAAGTGTTTTTCCCTGACCAATCTGAATGTAGTCAAACTGTCCTTCCAAAGAAGAAAGTGTTTCACTCAAGTGCAGTTAACTCTGAAACCTAAAGACAGCAAAGCTATAAGCAGTGCTCACTCCTTAACTTCTGACCACTTCAATATCCTGGCAGCAGGATGGTTAATTTTTAACTCAACAACTGTGCACTGAAAATAGACTTACAGATCAAATCTTTCTTTGTGTATGAATAATATGGTGCTTCTCTTCCAAATATGTACTATGTTTGTTCTGACTACAGCATTAAGTATTAAACATGTTCCTCAATTATTAATATAAGCTTATTATCTTTCATTTTTAAAGTATATTTAGCCCTTTTTTCTGAAGATTTCTAGCAAGAGATTCTAAATATATGATGGAATGCATGTCATTCAAAACTTCAGACATGGATGTAGTAACTTCATTTTTATGTGTATCTTTGGTTAATGAAACTTGCTAGTTCTAAGCATTCCTATTTACAGTACAATAGTATGCAAACATTTTAAATGAAATCTACTGATCATAAAATCTATTTTGTGATGCCCAGTTCTGTATGTATTGTTTATTTATGGATAATGGACTTTAAAATGTATTTCACTGTGGAAGTCATTAATGAGAAGCTTGGCAGGAAAGTTACTCCTCAACAAATATCCCAACCATCTCACAGTTCTATTCAGGGTTTCTCCCATCAGGGAAAAAATTTGTCCCCATCTTCTTAGAAAGGTCCTGCTGCCCCAAGTCCTGCATAAATTTCAGGGAGCATCTCCTGTCCCCATGCTGGGAAAAGCCCAATTCCTTTGCTGCCATGTCCCTGCTCACTAACTCCTGGCTCTTCCCACAGTCACATTTTTGATGACAGCCCTGAGGCTGTCAGAAAGAGTGAAGGAAAACCCTTCCACCTGGAGGGCTGGATCCACATCAACTAGATTTTTTTTACATCAGAATTTAAATAATTTATGTTTTCAATATTTTATAACTTCAGCAGTGAGAGGCAGTGTTGGGAACCAACCCCCTCTGCTTCACCCCTTGTTTGCAGGGGTCACAGCAGACATTGCTGAGCTGTCAGTGTAAATTACAGCTGGCAGCACGTCAGTGCAGAATGCTTAAATGCGTGCGCAATTTCAAATACATAAATAATCCCACTGACTTTACTGAAGCACCAGAAAACATTCACCTAATATTATTTCGTAACTTCTCAGGAGTATATGAGAAGCAGCACTTTGATCTTTATTAGCTGTCGAGTCCATGATGAGGCAAAGTATGTTCCTCAGTGGGCTGTGGAAACAGGCCTGGAAGCAGCTACGTCCTTCTGGAGTTTTATCTGAACATTTACAAAGCAGAGCTGACTTACAGTGTTTCCCTTAAGTGTGTATTATTGCAGCTTTTAGGGAACAAGAACAATCCTAACGTTCTGTGCTGGCTGATGACCAAGGGCTGAGGAGCTCCTACCGAGGCTATGCACCCACACGACATCCTGGTATGCAAAGAGGCCTGGAATGGGTTTACATGCAAACCCATGAACCAGGTGATGTGTCCCACCTTTTTCCTTCCAAACAGAAGAAATGTGTTAGCATAAAGCATTTTGAGCTGAAATTCACACAGTGCAAATCTCTTCAGCAGCTGACAGTACCCCTGGATGACCTGGAGCAAGGCGTGGTTCCTACCACTGTGCATGCAGAGATATGAGATTTACCCTAAGTGACACTCACAGGCCTTCTCCTGACTAGACGGCAGTGCCAGGAGTTTTTCTGCCTTTGACTAAGAATGTCAGCAATTTCAGCTTGACATAGAGCTGGCCTGGCTGATGGTCTAACATATAAATCATGGGTCAAAGATAAGATAAACACATACCGGTGTAGTCCTCATAGCACTCACAAGTGTAGCCTCCCTCTCGGCTTCGACAGAGCCCGTTGCTCCCGCAAGGGTTGGAGTAGCACAGATCAATTTCTGTCTCACAGTAGTCCCCCGTGAAGCCCGGGGGGCACCGGCACCGCAGCCCGTTGATGGGGTGGATGGGGCGGAACAGCACCGTGTTGGAGCTGATGAACGGGGCCGAGCTGTCAAACTTCAGCACAGACACACACTTCATGTAGTTCTCACAGGGCTCACGCAGGCAGATGTTGTCGTCGAAGGGCAGCACCCTCTGAGTCGAAATCATGGTCAGCAGCGTCCTGTTGAGGTAGATCTGCTCCTGCAGGTCCTCAGAGGGAAAGAACTTGTTCCGAATGCCACCAGGGAGCAAGGCTGAGAAGGTCACGTTCAGGATATTGGAGCTGACATCTGTGTCGTTTTGGATGTTGAAAACAAAGATGCTGTCCTTGGCAGTGGAGAGCACAGTTGCCACCCCCTCCACAAACAGGGACAGGAGGGGAGAAAGGAACCTCTCCTGGGACATGTTCTCCAGCCGCACTGTGATGCTGTTGGTGAGCATGTCATCTGTTATGATGGTGACACGCAGGGTGCAGACTGCAGTGACACTGTGAACACCATCTGAGGGGAAGAGAGAAAGATAACAGTGATGTCAGAGAGCAGGCTTCAACCTACGGACAAGGAGCTTCCCACAGTCTCCTGAAAATGAAACAGATCTGCAAGGCAGTCAGTTCAGGGCACCAGGATGAGAAAGGGAAATGTATCCACCTTCTGCAGTTATTACCATTGCCTTTTCTCAGGAAAACAAAATAAAATTACTTTAGAATTGTAACTCAAAGGACCCAAGATATGTCAAAGAGGCCAGAACACCTGGAGAAGAGCCCAGGCAAATAACTAGCAAGGGTTAGTGTGGAAACAGTCTGAGGGCGCTATGATGGCCAAGGGGAAACCAAGAGGAAGGGGACTCTCCTGATAGTGACTGTTAGTCTACAACACGTGCTGGGAAGCTGTTGCTTTTCACAGCACAATACCAAATTTATCTTCTTCAGGTGTGGTCTCAGGCTTAAGGAGCCAGAACTCTGCACAGACAGAATTGTGACCAGAGCTTCAGATGTAAGTCATCTAAGGAAACAAGTCTTCACATCTGAATGCCAGAACTTCTTCATTTCTCACATGTAACTTCTTAAAAATATTTTATGAATATTAGGAAAAAAAATTAAATAAAATATGCCAGTAGTGAAAAGCAGACATTTAAAAACTCTTCCATTTTATCCTTTCTTTAAGGCATTTCTGATACTGTTGCAGCTGTTCTGCAATAAAAGCCATAATTATAAAAATATAGCACTAATACCTGACTGGACTGAGAGATGCCACTGTAAAATTTCAGTACACCTTGAGGCTTGTAGTAGTGCTGTGACTGTAGATACTCTAGATTATTCTGTCATTATGGAAAATAATTATGACGCAGTGAGTGCTAAATTGACTCCAACTTCAATGCAAGTGTGGAATGGGAAGTTGCATCATCACTGAAATCAAATAATTTACTTTAAATCTGTCTCCTTGCTAACATTAGGGACTCATTAAAATACAGATCACATTAGAGAAAATATGGTTGGCATTAGAACAGCAACTAGAGATCCCAGAAGAGATCAAGAGTGGCTTCCAATAGGAAATGTTCCTTCTGAAAGATGTCATAGTGTAAACAAACAACCTTAAATGCGCATGAGTTCATCTCATGAGAGAGATTAATTGTTTTGAATGGCCAATATCAGGCCCAGAGTGGGGTTAAGAACTGAGCCCAGTTTCCTTAGGACACAGCTCCTTGGTCTGAAGTATCCCAGTGATAATCACTACACAAGTAACCTGCTACTTATCCTCATTTCAATTAAACCACAAGGTACGTGCAGAAATGGATTTTGAATCACATCAATGTAAAATTGCATCAGGAACTGCATTTGAATCAATCAGTGTGAGATCAAAATTCTAACAGCATAGACTGCTAAATGTCATTTTGCTAAGGTTTCTTATCTCAAAGTGTAACTTTATGACCTATTATGGTCACACAGAAATAGAACAGAAAAGATCAGAACGATGTCTTTCCTACTCACTGTCACCACTTCATCTCAAGTGCAGTTTGTTCTAAAAAGAAATATATTGTTGGAAGATTTTTACTCCAGTATTATAGCAGCAATATAGTAAATCACAGCAGCATAATTAACAAATTGGCTTTTGACTCCCTCCTTCTATCAGGTTGTCTGTAAAAGCTCAGCTGTTGATTTTTTTCCCCACTAAAGCAACTTTTATGCAAATATAAAAATCTCTTCTTCTGTGTGCTACTTTAACTACTGCCTGGCTGAAACCAATCAGCCAGGAGGGGTCATTGTCTGGAGTGATCTGTTTCATTTCTCCCAGGTAACAAGTGACAAGACAAGAGGAAATGGCCCCAGGTTGCTCCAGGGGAGGCTTAGATTAAGTATGAGGAAAAATTTCTTTACCAGCAGGGTGGCCAGGCATTGGAACAGGCAGCCTAGGGAAGTGGTGGAGTCCCCATTCCTGGAGGTGTCTAAAAGATGTGTAGATGTGGCCCTAAGGGACATGATTAAATGGTGGGCTTGGCAATGCTGAGTTAATGGTTGGACTCAAGGATCTTAAAGGTCTTTTCCAAACTAAACAGTTCTATGATTCTATGCCCCCATCACAGAAGTTCACATACCAGCTTTCATTTTCATTTTATGTTTGCAAACATATTCATCTTTTCTCATCCTAGAAATGTGTAGTCTCAGCTTCCATCAAGACCCAACGCAACTTTTACAAATGATTGGTAGCGAAAATCCTCATCGCAAACACTTCCTATATGGTCTGTGGATTTCTGGCCAACAGACAATATGGGATACCACTATTTTAATAAATGACATCCATTACCCATGTCTATCATTTGCACAGCTCGTTCCCCTGAAAGGCCAGAACAAACTATTCACTTTTTTTTTTCCCTAAAGCAATTGACATTTGCCTGTTTATCCCATAGGGTGCCTGAACTATTTTGCTATTTGTTGCACAGTATGCTACAAAAGTTCTCTCATACCAGCCAGAATGCCGGACAATGGGTCCTTTTTTTAAGAAAACACTATGATCTATAGCCCATGGTATGTATAGTAAGAAGACAAAATACGATCCACTGTCTGACAATGCAGTAGAGTCTACAAACTGTCATAATCAATATCAACTGTCACAATATGCAAGAGCTTCCCAGCATTCACAACAACTATTCTGACACAGTTAATAAATCACTGGAAAAAGCCTGGTGTCAGATACCACACAGCCTCCTTGTTCCATGGGCAGCACAAAAGAAAACTGGGCACAGACATATAGCTGCAAAATGAAGTTGTGTTTTAAAAGCCAACTCAGCTTTGTGCAACCCTGCTGCAGAGCATTAAAAAAAGAGGGTGAGTAAAAAAGGAGCAGACCATGTGTACTATAGGCAACAAAAGAATGGCACAGCTATAGAGCTGGCTGGACAAGTGCCTCTTTCATATCACCAGCTAAGCTGAGAGCAGCATCACAAGATCTGATCATCTATTCATTCAGAAACTCAAGGAAAGTTGAAACAATCTGTGGTTTTATGAGACCAAATTAGTATCTATTCTACTTTCAACAGACAACAGTCGCTTTGAGGGCTGGAATAAGTGCAATAAAGGAAGTGGAATTTTTTTGTCTTTTTTGGGAAATGACTTAAGCCCCAAATACCCAGTAATGTATGTGTATTGAGATTTACAACTGAAATACTCCATGAATATTTAAAATGTTTCCTACCAGAAATGCCAGGAAATTTTCATTAGGAAGTACTATTTTATGGAGCGGCAATACTTTGTCACCTTCAGCGTTTGAGATGCCCACCGTATGCAGCTACCAATCTGCTGAAAAGGCTCAAACAATCTGAGTTTCCAAAGGTCTTATGATACACCTATAAGAAGGCCTTATCATGGCATGGCAGATGCAAGATGGTTTCAGTCAGGGGTGTGAAACAACCTTCAAGTTGCTGCACTGGAAAATTCTGGCTACACTTTACTCTTTGGAGCAGACCTTGGCACAAACGAGTGCACACACATTCCCCAGGCTTAGCTGTCACCAGTTCTCACACCCATCGTGTGGGGGCTTCAGCAAACCAGCTGGATGCAGGAGTCTTCCTGAAGGAGCTCTGAACACTCAGATCACACTGGCAGATGGGATGTGAAGGCATCCTGCTAAGAGTGATTTGAGCAGACAGCCTGGATCTTAGCAGCCCAAGACACCCAAGCCACCCGGACAGCCTGAGGAAAGGGAAACACAGGACAGACCAAGGATTAAAAAAAAAGGATTCAACCAACCCTTTTATTGGCTTGGGTCCTAAATCCCTGTACCAATGGCTTTTGTCACTTTGTCCTTGGGTTTCTCTTCCATAAAATAGGGGTAATAGCACTTAACATACCCTGTGAAGTAGTGGGCACAGATGATGAAATGCTGAGACAGTGGGGTAACAAAAGCAACACGAATGTCCTTAAGAAATCATAAAAGGCTCTTTTAAGAGCTGTTGCAGCCAAGTTTATCAAAAACAAGGTGGAAAGATTAAAGTAAGACTCTTAATGTCTCACAGACCAATGAATGAAGAAAGAGAATTCTGAACAGCCTGTTGGCTACACCAAAAATGTGCTCATTATAAATGTGGTCCCTGCACACTGAATTTTTATCCTGGCAATACTATTCTACGTATAATTTCCACAAAAAGGCTCTCTAGAAGGTGGAAATCAAAGCAGACTGTTGTCTTTTGGTTCACTGTCATTGCTGAAGAGGATACTTAAAACTAGAATTACTCATCTTCATCCTTCATCGACTTAATGAAGAGATCTAATAGCAAACACATACCCTGATGCATTACAAAGAAAAGACAAGAAAGGCTGATGAAAGCTTAGACTCTCTAAAATACATTAATAACTAGAAAATTGACTCAATAGGCATTGTTTCATTATTAACCTTAGTTTACAACAAACCTTATCAAATCTGATACTTTAATCTCAGCTTTATATCTTCTGGCAGTCCATAAACCAAAGAATTTTATTATCTAGAAATGTAAACACAGCAAAGTTTAACCGAAATACATATTTGGCAATGGCAGCACCTGGCCAAAGAGGCTATTTTGTTTCTTTTTTAAGTTTCCAGAAATAAAAAAATAAACACATTTTTTAGCTTATTATGTACAAAAGTCTTCGTACCAATTTTGAAAGCTGCATGCTTTATACAAATACTTTAGCATCAGAGCTTTCTTCCACAGATATGACAACCCAAACCCATTCTAATTTTGCTTTATAACACATCCGGAAATAGCAGATGCCAGTCTTTATGACAGCCATGCAAAATCCTTGGCTAGTGATCCACAGGTTCAAATAACCTCTTGCTCTTCCCAACTCATAAGAAGCAGCTGTGGCCATGGGTAGCAGCCATTCCTTGGTAAACAGGCCTTGGAATGATCAAAGCTGCATCCCCATTCCTTCCAGCCTTGTCTTTATATGTGGGAGTTAATGCATATCCAGTCCAGCATTAAACCTGGAATTACTGATGAGGATGGTGTGCTTTTAGCATCCTCTGCACTGCTTGGGTGGCAGTAGCACATCAGCAGCATCAGGTCACAGAAATGAATACTGCAGGCAATGCTTGGCTGTCTGAGCAAGGCTGGCACCCAAACCACACTTTCCACTGAGCAAACAGCAGTAAAAAAATCAGCAGATGTCAATAAAAGTGAGACAGAGTGCACAGTCCTGCACTGAGCTTTGGTTTGCCTCAGAGAATCTGCCAGCATTGCAGGGCTGAGTCCTTTCCTTGCATTGTGCTTCCACCACCATGCAAGGAGATTTAAAATGCATGAAATATCAGTGTACTAACATTGTCCCTTCCAAACCATTGCTGTAGGCACTGTAAAGCTTCACTTCCATGAGTAGAAATGTGAAGTCTATGAACACCCATAAGATAAACTCCTTAAAATATCTTCTAAGTTACAGAAAAGTTCAGGAGCTTGTAATGCAAAGAAAATATCCTGAAAGAAAACAAACTGCACAGAAATGGCAGGTGGAAACCTAAGTATGATTCCTTGCTGAAACAGCAGAAAAACATTACCAGAAAGGAAAAGGAAAATGGGCATAATTGTGGCTTTACAGATACTGCATCTTGGGGCTTTCCCAGTTAGCAGGCAGCTTCACTGAGGAAGTGTTTCAGGATAAAAAGTGTGTATGATTCCAGTTTTAGTGTCCCCGCAGGGCACCCTGGAAAAGGAAGCAGGGGCTGGTTTTGGTCTTAGCTTTCCAAAAGACAAGAGCAATGGCCAGTGGCAAATATCCTCTCTGTGTCTCTAAAAAGTCTCTGTTTTGTAGCAGGAACAGCTCAAAGTGCAGAGGCCTCTTTTGCTAGAGAAAAGTGATCTTAAATGGTGCAATAAGAGAAAAGTAAAATCTATGAGAAATACACTCCATCACTTGCTTTGTAAAAACATAAACGTATTGTGTATAACATCGTATTATTTCTTAGACAGGCACTAATGAATTCTTTCAAAGCCTCCCTTTCCTTGGAATTGGAAACACTGCTGATGAGCAATTCTGTCATTACATCAAGTTGGATGCAACAACACAGAGATGACCATCCCTGGCCACATGAAGTTTATGTTATTGATTTTGTCCCTTTGTTTCAGGCTGCCAGTCAGCTCCTTTCATTTAGCAGCACTGACTGCCAACACAGGCTGTGGGCTTTGGAAACAATATATAGAAATAACTATCTATTATTCACACAATGCCAAAGATTCATGTTTGAATCACTACTCTTAAGATTGTCAAAGTCCAGGTCTGCTCCCAAGCCATTGGCTTCAGTGGGCTTCCCTCCCTGCCAAAATTGGGCCCAGAGCATAATTCCCTGAGTCATTGCCAGCACACTCACTCAGAGCTTCACTCCTGCCCCTGCAGCCGCAAACATGAACAGTCTGCCCAGGAAAAGGCTTGAGGCTGAAAAATCAGGAAAAGCAAAACATGAGGGATGAGCAGGGCAGACATGTGGACACTAGAAACATGCCACATGGACTGCACCTCCTGAGTTGCAGAGGTGGTAAGGGTTTTCCTAAAATCAGGTGTCAGAACATGTACCACATCTCTCAATTTCCAGGAAGGGTGAGCAGCTGCAGCCAACCTTCAGCATATGCTCTGTTTTGAAAACATTGGCCAATGTTGCCCAGCATCATTTGGAGAAAAGAAGGTTTGGAGCAGTCACAGGAAGAGGGAAGACAAACATGTGTTGCTTTGTGTTATGGAGGTATTTTAGATTACAGGGTGAGGTAAAACAGGAGGCAGCTGAGGTACATGGTGTATGCAAGTACCTTGGCATACCCAGCTCTGACTGAGCTGCAAGGAAGGGGAAAGTCCTGGGTAAAACATGTCTTTAGGGGAAAAGAAGGTATCTGGGATTAACTACAGCAAGACTGGCAGAGGGAAGGAAGACAAGCAATAGTGCACACTGGCAGAGTGAGTGCCAGTGTGAGACTGTGGCACTGACCAGCTCTCCTTAAACCAGCATTAATCACATTACCTCCAGCACCTTCCTGCTGCCACTCAGAGCACCCCAGGGGTCTGCCCCAGGCCACCCAGGCCACGGGTATGTACCTGGGTCATGGCTATGCCAGGCTGTGCCTTGTCACTGCACTGCCCCAGAGCAGCATCAGCCACATCCCCACTTGTGAAATGATGTCAGGGTCGTTGCAAGCAACGGATCCCAACAAGTCTGTTCAGACACTTCTTGCAAAGAAGATGAATATCTCGGACACCTGGGGAAAGTGGGCAGTGGGACTTGGGGTTCTCACCCCACAGTTCCCTTGGCAGCTGTACCAGCTAAATCAAACAGCTAAAAATACCCAAATTGTGGGAGGATAAATTGTGCATAAAGCAACTGTGAATTCCCAACGTGCATAAGAGAAAAAAACAAACCAATTTTGGCATAATTATCTTTAGTGTAGCCTGTGCTGTTCAGGATTATTTACTTTGTACACAATACTGAAAAGAAAAAGAGCATATTTCAGTCTGCAGCTTGAACAGGGGATTAAGAACAAATCGATGCCAACTGGATTGCTCAACATTGTACAAGACTGCTTTCCTGAAAGCAGCACCTGCAAGCTGAGAATATTGAAATGTTAATTGGGCTGATAACACTAGTCTGGGGGAACATTTCCGGAGGGTAGGAGGTAAAGCAAGTTGGATCTGCTGGCAGGAATAAGCATTCTTGAATTCTAACTGCTTCAAGGCTGAAGATACACCTAATTTCCTTGAACACCCTCCCACAGAATCACTTCTTGTTCTTCAGGTACCTGGTGCTCTTGGGCTATAGTTTCTGTAGGGGATGAGATGCAGGCAGGGGATGCTGACAGGAATGCAGGAACAACAAGCTGAACAAGGAAACAAGTCCCTCTCCTGAGCAGAAAGCACAAGTAGAAGGGATTTGGGATACTTAGAGGGAAGTACGATATGTGGGAAGATAGCATGAGCATGCTAACAACCAGCTCCTTACACACTATTTAACTAAAGAGGAGGTCTTCCTTCTAGCTAAAATGCAAAGCAATTTTTCTTCTGGGCTCTGCACACCTCCCTGTACCTCAGCTGGTTTTCCTTGTTAGCAAGAACTGGCCAGACCCCATTCCCCGGCTGCGCTTGGCAGTGGGGCCGCCTCCGCACCTGCACATCCTGCCCCGCTCTGGGCCATGCCAGCCCCTGCTGGGGTGCACAGCCCAGGAGCCCTGCCCCGCTCTGGGCCATGCCAGCCCCTGCTGGGGTGCACAGGTAAGGAGCCCACCCTGCTGCTTCTCCACAGCCAGCTGCCAGCTGCAATGCAGGTTCCAGACTCTAGCTGAAGACAAGGATTTCCATTTAATGCTAATGTCCATGGAAACTGTGCATCTTACAACACTCATCTGACTTGTTCATCTGAAAAACCCTGCTCCAGATCACTGCACAAGACAGATTCATAGACTGACTTGCTGGGGGCTCCAGCACCACCCATAAAGCTTGATCTTGTTTCATATATAATCAAAACTGTTGCCTAATTACTGCAATAATTTTCTCTGAACTTTAAAGGGAGAGGGGTTTAATATAATTCACATTTTAATTCTAATTAAATGCAGAGCTAAATGTCATTAGCCAAAAGATAGTTTCCCAGCAGATTCACATGGCTTGCAGCCACATCTCGCAGTGCAGCACAGTGGTGGCCGCAGTGGCTTGGGTAGGACACTGCTGGGCAGGCAGAGATGCCAGCCAGCACTAGGGTGTATGGAGCCCAGGCACAGGGAGCACTGCTGTTCACTCACCTCACAGCCAAAGGGGCCTCTCTACCTCCCCAGCTGTAACCAGAGGTATACAGGAGTCAAAGATCCATGAAAGCACAGGACAAACAACTGCAGTCATGGGATGCGCCAGCGCTAAATCTCAAGTAAATGATGCATTTTGTACAGAGGACATAAGAGCAGCGTGTTTACCCCAAGAGGCTTTTATGTCACTTACTGCACTTCAAAAGGGACAGCCCTTGTGTGGGGTGCCTGGCTGTGCTGCCGGGGGGACAACTCATGGGTCGCCATAAAAGCCTCCATTCTCCTCACAGCTACACAACCCCTGCAAACATTAATACCTGCTGTGTCTGATTCAAGCAAGAACTTCCCCAAGCAAGCCAGAGCTCTACTCAAATCTCTCTCTTTACAGTTTCAAAGCAGGAATGGATGAAAACTGTTTTGGGGATGGCAAGGGTGAGGTGGGAAGAATTGGGGTGGGGGCCTGGGAGTTTCAGAACTGGGAGCAGTGATAAGGAAATAGCTTCTCTGCCTCACTGTTTGCACCTGTACTGCATATTAGTAATCTCAAAGGTATCCTTTCAAAACAGCATCAGCAAAATGAAATCCATCAGGTTTATTTTTCTAGATGTTTCCATATTCCCATATTCGTTTTGCCTGGAGATATGCTGTGGTCCTTGCTGCGACCCACAGTGAAATCACAGGGACTCTTCCTGCTGGATGGAGTTCACGGTTGCTATCTTGAGTGGAAAAAAAAGGAGGGAACAATGAAAGAAAGACAACAGTTATGTTTTTCTGATGTCATTTCTGTTTACAGACAAGCTTTCAAAACAGTTACATATTAACTGAAAGTTATTGATACATGGGGTGATGCAGACTTGCCCAGCTCTCTAAAACAGAAAAACCACCAGAAAAATTCAGCTGAAGTAGCTCAACAGGTTGCTGAATGTGCTCCTGTGCTATGGAGGCCTAGCTTGGGGAAATAAGAGGGTTCTTAGGCATATGGGCACTTCTCTTTTTTGGTTTTCTGTGTTTTCTGTCATCCTAAGACATTTGCAAATAATGACAAGGTAAAAACAGAGGGCTGTCTCTCTGGGACAGGACAAGCAGTAATGGCTACATGTCAGCTTCCACATGCACCAGGCACAGGAAAAGTTTGTTCAGCTACTCCTGCTACCCCAGGAGACTTAGATTCCAACACGAGGGACCCACATAAATAAGGTAACACACTCAGATAGTTTCAGTTCTCAAATTTTTTGATGGGAGCAATGATGGGGCACAGATGTCCCACCTGTAGCACACATGTCCAAAAGAAAATGTTTCAGAGCCTTTATAACTCTTTTCTCCCTTCCTCTCTCAAGCTCAATTAATGTTCAAGAATTTTTAATAGGAAGTAGATCATATTCAAGTGAAGAGGTGGGGTCCATCACAGTCCATCCACCGAGATCTGGCAAGAAATACACCCATCTCCCACAGTCTGAAAAATTTAGACTTTCAATTCGCTTAATTCCATTAAAAATCCCCAGAATGAAAATATTCAATAAAATATCACATTTTCCTTCATTTTTGGTTTCAAAGGGAACAGGTTTTCTTTTTTCTTACTAGATTTTCAGCTGACCAGTTTAGCTGGTCTTTTCTGTTAACTGAGGTCTGCTGACTTAAGCAGAGTAAGAAGCAAATAAGCAAATCAGAAACTTGAGGAAATAAATTTAAACAAATAAGAAATGTAAATAAAAAAATTTGCTTGCATCAAGTATTAAAGAACACAAAGACAAAATAAACAGGCAAAACCAGCCTTACCAAACTTTCACAGTTTTGGGAAAGACTCACCAGGCACTCGGAATATTTACAGGGAAAATGCTGTGTACTTTGTCCAGACTCTCTGTTGATAGGCCACCTACACAATCTTCTAAAAACGTAATGCAAAACCAACCCCCTTTTGATTAACTAACCACCTACACATCACTGGCCACTGGCAATGAGATCATGGTGGGTTTGGCTGCATGGTCGACTGAGATTATTGTTGGATCCCTGCCATTAAAACTAGAATGCTGGACAAGAATCAAAAGGGACAAAGCACTTGTTTCCTGTTTCTATAGTACTGAACCTGCAGTGGGTATTTTTCTCCCCAAAATTTTTCCAAAGACAAAAGCAGCCCCCCAGACAAAGTGAGGAGAAGGCAAGAGCTTGACTCCTATCACTGCACATCATCTCAGGAAGCTGATGCAGAGAAAGGGCAGGTCAAGCTATGACAGATGAAGGTGGGTAACACAGGGACTCGGAGCCACTGGTGAAACACAGAAACCACACTGATCTTCAGAAATGATACTGTAATCTCAAATGCCTATCTAAGGATTCCTATTCAGCTGAACTGTAGAAATGAAGTCATAATTACATGATTCACTTCTTTAAGAGTCAGATAAAATTTTCTGCCAGACACTTTGTAACACACAGATCTCGAGCAAAACAGGTATTTTGCATTCTAGGACTAATGCAAGACTATCCAACAAATTCCATAAGGAAAAGATTCTCTTTAAATGCATTTACTATAGTGGATAAACAGAGAAAAAAATCTGTGCTCTCGATACATCCTTGACCTTAGCACAGCATCAGCAGGGCATCACCAGGAGTGTGCCAGGCTGGGCTCTGCCAAGCAGTCCCATGTTTCTGGCCAAGGGCAGGGTGATGTGTCTTTCTCTTCTGGGTGATGGTTCTTTCCTTCCTATTCTGCCAAATTTGCAGACAATCCAGGCGAGCTGTGCTTCTTGAGATCAGGGTATTCAACAGCAAACAGAGCCTTACTACTAGAGCATGCCAAGACCCAGCAGGCATGTGCCCATAAAGCAGGGCAGGATAACTCCCTGTGACACCTGCATCATGGACAGCACAAAGCTTTACCAGTTCAGTGAGCATTTATTCACCATTTACAGGCATCCCATTGAAACTAAGGCTCCCACTAGATCACTGGACATCTTAATATCTGTAGAAAAGCCTTCACTTTCAACCCAAGCAGAATTTCTAGGTGTAGAAGAGGAAACACACAGTGAAAGCTTGATACATGATGATCTTAACTGTGCCATGGAAGAAGCACTTTTCAACTAGCATGGAATAAACTACACATGGAAAAAAAAAAGTTTCATTGTACACTGAGTTTTCCTAGGACTGTTTGTATATTCTACAAAGCCTAAAGAATTTATGTATCTCCTTCATTATAATAGCAGTAGATTCCTATTAATATCTTTAAATTATTTTTCATTGTTTTAGTTATGTTTTATGGAAAAATATAAAATCCTGAGCATATGTAAAATATACTCAAAAATGGTCAACATTAATGGCGAGCCTTAAAATGTAAATTACTCTGGTAAAATATGAAAATCTTCATTCTAGGAATCCCTACCCCTATAACCCCATTGATCTCAGCACAACTTGAGCATTACAGGACTGCTGGACATGAAGCCTTCAGCCTGAGCTCTGAGACTACTTTGGTACCACACCAAGAATGTGCTGCTTCCTGAGAAACCACTGAGTCACAAGGATGAAATTTCACCAAGCATTAGTAAGGTTCATCCTATCACCTTTCTATAAAACATACCAAACCCGTGTCCTCCACTTGTATGCGTACAATATGAGATAAATGTTATCCCTGAGAGAATATAAATACTAATTTTATTTTTAAAATATGCTTTTTAAAATTTAGTAGTACACACTGTGAAAAGCAGCTGTCTGTAAATCAGGATTTTTCCTTGTAAAGACCTTATCTGAATTCCTGCAGGATGCCTCATACTGTGGAGTCACTTCCCAAGAGCTCAGAGAATTGCTGAAGTTTAATTAGTAGAAAGCACTTGTGTTTCAGTGTCCAGAGCACACATCTTTTCACCACCTGAGCTCTGAGGTCAACAGGACAGAGAGTACATCAGTTCTTTGGACCATACCTTTGAGTCCAGACATTTGTTCTCTCTCTCCACTTACAAAATTAGGCTTATGCCATGGCTCAACTCAATGACAAAGTTCTCAGAAGAAAAATGTATTTTAGCTATTTTTAAAATTTCCTGAGTTTTCAAAGACCTCTTTAGCCCTGTTTTTATTTAGTGTGATATTCCTCTATTTGGCCAGTGCTGAGCATCTTTACGAAAGAGCTTCCTAAATGATGAAAAAACACTCAGTTTTAACACCTGCAGTCACTGCACTGCATTAATAACCCCAAAAACACCCCACATGGGAAGACTTGCTCCTTCTCTCCACAGGGCCTACAAGAAACTCCCTTCTGCTTCACAGACTGCAAGAAACCTGCTGAACCCTGAGGTGGGGTCCTAAGAGAGCCAAATCCCACCCATGGTGGTCCCCAGCTGCAGGACCTCAGAGCACTGGCTGCTTGAAGCAC
This sequence comes from Picathartes gymnocephalus, assembly GCA_013390045.1. Classification (NCBI taxonomy): domain Eukaryota; kingdom Metazoa; phylum Chordata; class Aves; order Passeriformes; family Picathartidae; genus Picathartes; species Picathartes gymnocephalus. The sequence continues at coordinate 142,396 of WEKY01017351.1, read as the reverse complement.
TAGTTTTCTTGAATGTCTCCCAGGTGGGCTCATGGAAAAGGGAAATAGAGCTTCAGTATTTGTATGGGAAGGACATTGACAGCTGGTAATGGGGAGAAAGGCAAAGCAGCTGTAACCCAGATCAGGAGGTTTACAGGGCTGCCAGTGCGCCCAGGCAGCACAGGAGGCAGCAGCTCAGTACAGGCTGATATTAGTGGAAAGGACAGCAAAATCCACATAAACGTGTGCCGGGCAAGGGAGGGCTTCAGCACGCTCCAGGTCAGAGGGAGCACAGGCAGGAGGCTGGCTGGGGGCAGTGTGGTGATGCCCAGCTGTCACCCAACCAGCCCCACAACTTGTCACACAGACATCATTCCTCATGTCAGAAAACTCAGAGCAAGATGCACATGGAAGTATCATGACAGGTGACTGCAGTGTCTGGAGAAAGCATCAAGTGGAGAAATACTTCTACCAAAAATCTTCCAAAACTGCAGGACTTCTTGATCTCCAGCTCAGGCTGACTCCTGTGACTGCTAACAAGAAGTGGGTGCAGATCTTCCTCCAGCACCAGACCAAGAGAATTGTCCTAGAGAAGCTGGCTTTTACTCCTCTTTTTTTTTTTTCTGTCTTCCTGGGAAAAACAAACTGCTGCACTTGTAGCTACAGGGACATGGAAGTAGAAAAGGAAAGCTCACATGAGCGATCTACTCTGAGGAGCGATGCAGAAACAAACCCCAACAGTGCATTTCGTGGTGGGAAACTGTTCATGGGCGTGAAGCCCGTGGGGTGAGGTGGGTTTGGGCAGACTCAAGCATTCATGAACTCTAACTTTATTATAGTAAAATTTAAAAGTGCTTCCCCAGTTGAAAAATATATCCTCTACTTTAGTTCCATTAAAAAAAGAGAATAATCTTCTAATTACAGATGGGTGTAAAATTAAAAGCAAAAAAACCCATTAAAATTTTAGGAGGGAAAAATGCATAATTAAAAAAGAATCAAAATTTCAAAGAATGTTCAAGCTCAAAATAAGATATTCTAGTGCTGAAAAAATTCCCCAGTTGTCTTTGTGTCCTTTTCAGAGACCTGTTTGGCAAAGAGGACATTTCACAGTCTCCTCTTACAGCAACCCAAAGCCACGCTCTTGGTTCAGGACTGCTGCCCGCTCCGTGTTTGGTGGATAAACCCTTTCACATTTGTCTTTGAAAGAGGCTCTTGTGAACAGGAAGCTGTGCTGTGACACCAGGCTGCTGTGCTCTTTAAAACAGCTCAAGCTCTGTAAAACGACCTCTCTAGACTCGCTTTCTCAGTTGGCTCAAGACATCTCCTGCATGTTGTTTCTCCAGCAGTAACCTGAGGCTTCAGAAAATGCTGCAACAGGTGGTCAAAGCTAAGTCAGCACCCAGAAAGAGGAAACATTTTAATATTACCTACCTAATGCACCTTTTTGTATTTTGATCTTTACAATCATAATCAGAATTTTGGGGTTTTTGTAGAGGTCCATGACTCACACCCAGACGCTACTCGAGGCCAATAGATATGATATTACAATTTCTTAAAATACAGCATACTTAACATCTGCTGCATTTTACTGATTGAGTCATCTGGAAAGCATAGGATGCTCTGGAGATCATGGAAGTACAGAGGGGCTCCTTAGGCCTCTGAGTGCATCTTGTACCTCTTTTTCACAATTGTTTTTATTTGCCAATCAAGTAATGATGTTTCTGTAATTACTTTAAAATACTGATCTCACTTGGTGCATGCTGTGCACTGCTGGGCAAGCCATGGGATTTGAATAATTATACTGTCCTTGAAAATACCAAACTAAAATCCCAATACACCAGCAGAAGCTAAGAAATGTCAAAAGAAAGAATGTGGCAACAACAAGGTCATATAAGCATGAAACAGAATATTGTTCTATTACCACTTACCACTGTAAAATAAATTGGGTGCTTCCCTCTCCTCTTTCCAAACACAAAGTAACACGCTCAGCAGCACTGAGCTCAAAACAACATTTACCCAAAACAGCAAAGTAACCACTCTGCTCTGAAACACCTTTGGTGAACTGGAGTTATTTTATGTTTGCACACAGGTACCAGGAGGCAGAATTTGGCCAAATCACTTTAAAAAGACTGAACTGCTTTACATAAAGACCTGAGAACCTACCTCTTAATACGCCATTGCTCTAATTTCTCTTCTTAAAGCATTTGCACCAGTAATCAGAGGTGATCACTTATTTCCATCCTGCACCTTTAATTAAAGTCTGTTTCTGAAAGCCCTGTCTAGAGAGACTAATCCCTCCCTACTCAGCTGCTAGACTTGCACAGCAGGGCAAAGAAGCAGATGCATCTTTGAGGAGGCGAACAGGTCCCAGTTTGGCACCCAAAATGTCACAAAACATCTACTGATACTAAAGCTGGCTACTTCAAGTGCAAATTGCCAACAGTCAGTAAAGAAATGGGGCAGAGAAGCACACACAGGGAAAACCAAGAATGCAGGTATGAAAACTAATCATTCAAGGGTAACTAAATATTTGTTTTTGTTTGGTACTACCAGTGTGGGCTCGGGTCCTGTCAGCCCTTGCCTGAAGTTGATGCTTCTGTTGGAGGAGATGCAGAGAGCTTGGAAAGAAATCTGTAGGGAGTCCTCCCTCAGAGCTCAAAGAGAAAGAAAGGAGAGCTGTCACACCAACAAAAACAAATATACTCCTCAAAGCAGTAGTGTGGTGGCTTATAGGATCCTCATGAGCTAAGGAATAACTTCAGAGAGCTACCATTCTGCTGTAGGCATGGCATACCAAGATTTCCACGTCATTAAGGTCACCCTGCAGCCTTTATTTGTGATACATCGCCACTTACCCTCTGCTCTGTCAGCACAGCAGGGTTCCATCTCCCAGCATCAGATTTACCCTGCAACTCCTCTCCTCTCAGTGTCTGTCCCTTTCTCCACCTCCCAGAGTGATCACAAAGCCCTCCCTCCGTTTCTCACTATAAACTTCTCTCTTCTGAAGCACCGATGGGAAACTGCCCTCCTGTGATGGCAGGTGACAGCAGGTGCACGTGGCTGCCGCCACTGACGCCTTCTTCACGTGTCAGTGTGGATAAGGCAGGGTCCCAACTGCAAACGTAGGTGCAAATCCACAGAGACAACTGGCCTTGCCCTTCCACCATCCCTCACCCTGAGTGAGCCTGAGAAACTTTTACTATCTCTTTTTTCAGCCCCAGAGGCTGCCTGTTCCACGTTCGTGCACCTGGCTCTGGGTCTCAGCAGGCTGCTAAAATACACAAAGATAACAGTAACAATGCAAAGGTATCTCTTGTAGAAAAGGATTTGTGGTCCCGGGGCATATGTTTGTGGAGAATTTACTGTGTGGGCTTAGAGACTGCTCAGACTGACTGAGCCACAGCTCCCGCAGAGACCAGTGCACGGAAAGGGACACATGTAACCCAAAACGCTACAGACTCACAGTCATGAAGCAAACATGAGCCTAAGCCTGGAGACAGAGGGATGACCTAAGTGACCGTGGCTGGTATTTCATGGTGAAGAGCCAAAACCTGCAGTCTGTAACAAAGAGAATGGGATGTGATGTTACCTTCTGGGAGTTTAGGACGGGATTAATAAAATAAACATATGGAGGGTAGATCAGCTCAAGAATACAGGAGAATTTTCTGAGTAAGTATTTTCAAGTGAAAACTAATGAGAAGGGGAGCAGAGAAGTCAGTGCTTAATAGGATCATGTTAGAAATGTGTGACTAGAAAAGCCAAGAGGAAGGCCCCTCTGTGACTGCTCTGGTACCCACTGCAGGTCAGCAGAGATTGCACAGCAGCCAAGGGGTGCCAGAGTGCCACAGAAATGAACCTGCAGTGGCAGGGCTCACGGGTGCTTTCTTCAATGAAAGGTTAGTACTAAGATTAAATGGTCTTAAGCAAAGAGGGTGCTAACCTCCCTGTGTTCACAGCTGACAGTTCAGAAGAGCTTCAAGATAACTGCAAAACTCCAGAGGAGGCACTTGGTTCAGAGGTCTCATTACTGGCTCCAGAACAGAGTGTAAAAGAAAATATAATTGTTTTTCTTACTCTCTAAATATACATTCTCAGTCCTCAATTGTACACCACAATATACATTACAAGAAGCCGAGTCACACATGGCACACTGATAGCTGGTGTTTGCCTCCACAGCTGACAGTCCCTCAGTATATAAACATCATCCTAACACAGACATACCTCTCAGGTCTGTGTAATCTGGGTTTTCTGCAAGCCCGGGGAAATGCCTGAATATGTTACTCTGCAAAACTCTCTGCTCCTTTTTATGGCTTAAAGAAACCCTGAAAAGTCAAAATACTAATTTAAAAAGTGAAATATAAGTGCTTGGTGACAGCTACATTGATGTACACACACACACAATGTAGAGGGTATAGGAAAAAACTGAGCTATGCAAAAATGTTAACAAATGATGCAATTTGTGACCTAGGCAACATCACCAAACAGAGAACAATGATTCTTGGACTAGCAATGGAGAGAGAGAATGGAAGCAGAGGGGTGGGTGTTGCAATGCTATATGTTGCTAACAAAAACCCATATGACAATGAAGAAAATAAGGAGGTAAAACATTATGAGAGTGAGTAACATTATGGGGACAAACCCCAAAGCAGCTCTAAGAGGAAACCAAAGTTGGACATCAGGAACAGACCACAGCACAATATAAACTTGCTTGGCTTTTCACACCTTGTAAAGAAGTAGGGAATTTTAACACACTATGCATTTCCACACGTGGTAACAAAAATATTTTCTGCTAGCAGAGCTATAGAACAGTTCTGTGATACAGAAACAGTAGAATCTAACTACAGGAAGAGACTTGAGAGGATTTAAGAATTAAAGGAACAGCTAGCTGGTAATGTAACATTTGGCAGTTTAATGCTAGTAATGAACAAATACAGCACTCAGCATAGTTAAAATTGATTTGCCAAATACAAGTAAATTGTTAATTCTAGTAATGCTTCCATCTGCAGGATTCAGACATGACAGAAGCCAAGTCAACCCAACATGAACTTCACTGGTTGCACTCTTCTTAACATAGACTAGTTACTGATAAAAATGATACATAATAAAAGTCGAATATCTTCAGAATGTTTTTACTGGAATCACGGAAGTAACTTCCAGTCCACCTGGTCACAGAGTGTTGAGTGCACAGCTGCTGCCTGTGCCAATCTAACTGGGAGCACCACACTGACTTACTTTTACCTCCTTTCCTTTAATTCCTCTCTCTCTCCCCGCTGTCGGCTGCAGTGCAGCATGTGGGCTTGGTTCCCGGCACTTCATGAAGTCATCCGGAGAACGCACATTCACCGTTTCAAGCTGGGACTCCTCGCGGGTTTCCCAGCCAAGCCAGCTGCCTGCCCCGCAGCCAGGGCTGCTCATCCTCCGGCAGCTCCCCCACCCTGGCCCCTCAAGTACCAGTTTGTTCAGCTTAATTAAACAGCCCCTTGTCAACGAGCCTTGGGAAAGGACAAGCTTTCCCTTCCAATGAATGACAGATGGAAGCTCCTGCATTTATTATCTTCAGGCTGGTTTCAGAAGGACATATGCCTCTATTTAGCCCAGTGACACCTTGGGCAGGCACCAAATGATGTTTGGGGATTTTACAAGCAGGAAATACTTGGTTTCTCTTCTTGATACCTTTGTTATAAAAAGCTACTAAGTGGTTCATGTAAATGAATCCAGAAACACCAGAAATTCTAGTTAATCTATTGACATGTTGATAAAAGTAACAGTAGATGATTTTTTTTTTTTAAGTGAGTATTTACAGTACTTCTGAATCTTCCCTATGGTCTCCTTTTGAGCCACCTGATAACACTTCCAGGTTTTAAGCTCAACTTCACCAATAAAGGGTATTTTAAAATTATTTTAAATCAAATCCCAGCCACTGGAAGACTCCATCCGAAAGGCGCCTCATGCTTGGCAATGCACTGCACTGCAACCCTCCTGCTGCAGCACAGCAGCTCTGTCCTCATCTATTGTCTTCAGCCATGAGAAACCTTCTTCCATCCTCTCCACCTGACATGCTCGGGAGCCTGTTCCTCTTGACACTATTGCCTCAGAGGAAAAAAATTACAAACATTGGCTTACTAGCTGGAAATGGTTTAAGTGTACTCCTCCTCCTTGCAGAGCTGAGAGTGAGGAGCTGAAAGGTGATGTGCCTGAGAGTTCCTTTGATAAGAGGCCAAGAAGTGACATGAACAAGATAATCAGGCCTTCAAACCAGACATGCACATCTGGGACAACTATCTCCAGCTTCCATCTGACAAGAGAATAATCCTACTAATAAGAGTCTTTCACACCAGGTTGAGTGCTCCTGCAAAAGAGAAAAATTAAATGAGTTTAATTTAGCTTCTCTCTGGCTCTTACTGGTGTCTGAAATACTGACTCATGCCATGCAAGAAGGGGTGGGATTTTGCTCCAAGGGGTTTTGTCATGGGTAAATTAAGTCCCAGTTTGGTCACTCTAGGACCTTTTGCACTAAAACTCCAACTACAGTTATTTTGGGAGCAAAGAAAGTGGCCTCTCAGACACAACTGTGGAACTGCAAATGAACTGTCCAAAAAGCCAAACCCTGCACACTGATCTCCAGCTTCCCATCATGAGGGAGAGCAGAGCTGTCCCCACACCCTGCAGGGTAGGACTGTTCTCAACACGCTGTGTGGTGCAAGGTACCACACACGGTGAGGATACCACCAAGGGCACGACACAACACCTCTTGCCCAGTGTTATGTCCAGCAACAGCAGTGTCCAGCAGGGCCTCTCACCATGCTCCTGCATGGTGACTCTGTGGGAGTGGTGAGCTGTCTGGCTCAACAGCAGAAGTATTACGAAACATCTGGGCCCAGCTCATACTGGCAGGGAAGGAGGGATCGGCCTCCAGAGCGCCCTGCGTCGGCTGGGAAATGGGCTAACTCCAAAAGAATGAGCAGCTCGGCTCCTGCTGGTTGATGTCAGCTGCTCCTGACTTCTCTTGCCTCAGGTGAGTTGATTCATGTGTTTTATAGACATGAAGTATGAAGTATGAAAGATGCTATTGTTCCTTGAAGAACCCCACAGGATGCAGTTTCCACTCTCTTTGGTCCTGGTTCTGCCTCCTTACCAATAGGGCTGAACCACAATTTCGCAACCCAATACTGCCAATTTTTGAGATGATCAGGTCGAGGTCATTCCTTGACTGTCCCTTATTTTCCTTCTCCTAAATCCAACTAACCACACCTCTGAGCACACAAGATCATGGGCAAAAAACTGAACAAAGACCAGGCTTCTGCTTTCAACTCTTTCCCTGATCTGGTTCTCCTTGCCTCCCCGCCTTTGTTTTTTTCTCACCAGTCTGATGTGGGTAATGAAGAGAGAATATGCATTTTGCCTCCAGCAAGAGTTTTTTTAGTTCAGATCAGCTGCCTCTGACTGGAGTAAATGACTCTGGTACAAGAATGAGACGCAATGCACAGCAAACTGAAGTAAGAAAAACTTGATGGTAAATTTACTGTCTGCTTCAAGGACAGACTCTACCCTGACCCCTTCTTGCCTGCAGCAGCTCTGGTGCTTGACATACTGCTGCTCTCCCACAAAGAGCAAGACCATACATGCACCTACAGCTGCTCCAGCGGTTGATTTGGGGCTGAGGCACACAAATGTCTGTGCTGCTGGAGACAGCCAGAGTCCTCCACACTGACCTAGTGAAGACGACAGCTCCGCAGGAGGTTTTGAAGGATGGTTTGTGCCTGGCTGGGACACCCCGCCAAGCCCACATGGCAGCTGAAATCAACGTGCACTGCAGCCTCGCCAGAGGAAAGCCAGAATTTGGATGAAACCCATTAATACCAGCCTAGCAATTAACAACCCACAGCTCTCACTACAAGGAAATCAACCACTGCACCATTTGAAGTGTAGCACGTGTACATACATGAAAATACTCAAAGGGAGCTTCAAAAGATATGCTGGGGAGAGAAAGAGGAGGAGGAGCTGGAGAGTCTGAGCGCTGCCCAGAACAGGAGCCTACAGCAGTTTTTGTCTCTTTGCTTTTGCCAGTTGCCTTTCATAAACAATGTTTGGGAGAAAAAGCCTCCATAAATATCAACAATTGCAGTTTATTAGATGGTCCGTGACCTCTTTGTAAACCAACTAAATTTCTTAATAATCTTTGCCTTTAGATGGTAAGAACTACACAAAAAATCGGTATCTTTTGTGAAGCTATAAGAGAGCAAATTACCATCTTCCGGCACCTTCCTAACAGCTCAGCAACTTCTGGCACAAGCTCATTCAAGGAGGAGTATGGAAAAAAGAATACGTTTGTGAGAAAGAATGTCTATCATCTGTTATTGCTGTATTTCTCCAAAGCCGAGCAAACAGCCAAGCTCAGGTAAAGCTCAGACACACAGAGCACGCCTTCCGAGGGCACTGAAGAGGGATAAAATTCAGCTAGTTAACTTGTATAGACTAGCATTTAGAAGGTTTTAGCAATATTTTAAAACATGCTGGGAGAAGCACATCAATCTGTCTCCACTAGACTAATGCTGGTTAGCTCAGGGGTCTGCAGCCTTTCAAGGCTTGGCACCAGGGGAGTTCTTCCTCCTTGCATCAGAGTCTACCTTTGCCAAGAGAAACTAAGCAAGTTCCTGGAGAAGCTGCTTCTGCAAGGGGTGACATGCTGCAGACCCAGTGATCGATAGTGCCACTGGGCAAGCCAGTGGCACCCTGCTCCTGATAAATTTTATTATTAGCCTATGTTTCTTATACCTCATGTTATTCAATGCAGACTTATTTTACAGGACACAGAGAATTAGCACTGAAAGACTTCTTAAAAGGAAAATTATATAGCTAAAAACTAAAAAAATATTCATGAGCTGACCTTCCGCCCCCAAATTAACGTTTACCTTACAAAATAAAGAATAATAAGACAAGCAAAATAATGCCTTCATAGAACACAGCGATTAAGCAATTTAAACAATAGAAAAATGCACTGGACATATTTCAACTGAAGATGGGAACAGCAATGTAACACCCTTTCCTGTATAAAGGTCATTTCATATGACACCCCAGCTTACTTGTTTGATCATCATAATTCTACTGTTTATTACAGCATGTAAAAAAGGATTTAAAAAGAGAAAACACTTGCAGATTTTTCATCTAGTCCAGAGTACGCAGTTAATTACTATTAGGAGTTTCACTGCATTCCTCAATTGCCACTCACTCCAACACTCCCTGCCAGGGCTGCTCAGCTCCTTTACACTCCAGCACTAAACTTTGCTAACATGCCCCATGTACAGGTGTCCCCAGGCAGGGCACGGGGCTGCTGCAGCAACAACTCCCTCTGCACTGCCCACCCATGCCCTGCCCCACGCCATGCCAAATGCTGCCCACGCACGGGCTCCTCAGCACCACCTCCACTAACACCTCCCAGAGCCCCCCCGGGAAAGGTTTGCAAAAGCCATGGCTCTGCTTTTTGGGCCACCAGACTGAGCACCAAAATGCCACCTGAGCAGCGCATGTTAAATTGAAAGCACTATGCAGCTTCCAAAGTACACCAAAGGGTCTCTCTGCTCTGTTTTGGACACCACTGTTTCAGAAACAGGAGTTTGAGAGACTTCAGACTGCTGCACGTTCTGCAACTGAAGCGTCCACAGAGGTTTTTCAGTGCAAGGAAGACAACTAAGTCTACTCTGCATGAATACAGAGAGAAGAATACTCCTTCGTGGGATTTTTGTTTGGTGTGGGGGAGACCTGCAAATGCAGCTGATGTAGAGCTCAGATACTCTATTTGGTGAGATCTGAGATACCTCCCAATCCGTGCCAAGCCCCTCTTTGAAGAGTAAAAGGCAGACAGAAGAGCAACCATATAGAAAAAACTAGAAATAAATAACTGGAAAAATCATTACAAGGCCTTGTACCCTACTGCATAACTTCAAAAACACTGGGAGGAGTCTCATTCTCCTTCTCAAATTGGGAGTTGCTTCCCAATTAATTTATACTTCTAGATCTCCTCAAATAAATTTTTATTCCTAGAAAGATATGCACACACACTAACTAAAAGAAGTCCATTAAAAATTTGGGGATGAAAGGTTTACAAGAATTTTTTTTAACATGTTGAAAATCCCACTTGCTGCATTCTAATCTTTCAGCATTTTAAAGGGTCTTGTTGCAACCTGTTTGTGGTTCACCTCTGGTTGCTCGGGAAGCAGTAGCTAACATGTACAAAATATAAGATTAGTGACTAACTAGCAGAGGAACAGGTATCTTCAGGGCAGGAGTGAGCTATAGCCAAGCATCAGCCTTCAGAAACTGGGTCCCGCACCAGCAATCCATGCTAAGGAGCTCTTAGAAGAGCCAAATGGCATTACCCTCTTCTCAAACCTGTTTTAAAAATGCACTGGTTTGGGAGGTGGTTGATGTTCTGACTGTTCCTCCAAAGACTTTCTCTCCCTCATCCATGCTCAGTTCTGTGGAGCTCATGAAGTCACGAGAGATGTGTTTGCAAACACAGACAGAAGAATGGCCAGGATTCTCACTTCCGTCATGAACAGGGTACTTTTACCAGCTTTATTTCCTTTTCTCTGCTCAATACATGGCAAATGGCCTTTCCAGTAAAGCCTTTATTTGTGAAGGGTGGAGACATTTGTTTTTATAGTGCTTACAGAGACTATTTCAAAAACATTTTTTGCTTTCTGGCGTTATTTTGTGTAAATAGAGAGAAAAGATTTGTCTATCACTGCTTGACTTCAGCTGTTAGCAAGTAATCCACACCTTCACTAAGCCTTTTGTGAAGAAAATTATAAAAAAGTATTATTATCCAAACAACCACCTGATTACTGTTTGAGCTCTTATGTTCTACTAAGCTTGTGTTCACCCACCTGAGAGGCCTCTCAGAGAGTGTAAGGATCAGGGGATTTTTTTAGGCAGGTAACACTCTAAACTAGCCACAGAAACTACGTGTCTGTCCTTTGAAAGGAAAAAGCAGAAAGCTGTCAGCAATGCCTCTGCTGATGTCCTTGCAGCTGCACCACGAGGGGTCACACCTATTGAAATCCCTTTGCAGAGCCCATAAACCTGCTGCAGTCAGAACCGACACAAATTTCTGTGTATGTGTAAATGGGTATCTATCAGGAGCTGCCCCTCCAGCTGTGGGTGCAGAAGTCGCCCCAGTGCTTTGCAACACCCCAGACTTGTCACCACATGCCATGAAGCAATGTAAATTTACCCAAAAGCAGAGCTCATAGGATATTAGACCCTCATAGAAAGGACAATTTTATTGGCAACTCTTGGGTGGAGTGTTAGAAGACCACTGAAGAATAAAACCACATAGGTTTCAGTGCACACTCCCAGGCCAGCCCACCCAGCTGTGAGCATGTGGGCAGAGCTGTTGCAAAGCAAGGGAGCAGCAGAGCTCGAGCACAGCAGCTTCACACCGTGCTTTATGCACTATGGATGAAAGACTCAGGCCACCAAAACCCACTCAAATCGGTTTGGAGAAGAGCTGGTTGTTTTGTAGCAAGACGAAAGAAACTAGTCCCTTTTTATCAGCGTATTTGAAGTCTGCCCAGAAGTAAAACACCCTGTCCTCAGCCCCAAAGATGCCAACATGGTATAACTCCATTGATTTTGCTGAGGCTTACAGGGCTATTACTGAAGAGAGAACTTGGCAGCCCTGGTTCCAACAGAAAAGCTAACAGCTCTCTCAGTCTCAACCAAATGCTCAAACAGTAATACATGTGCCCTGGGCAGATGAGAATGATCTGGAGCACTTATCCCGGGAAGACCCATTCCAAAATTGCCTTTACAGTTAAAATCAGGATTTGCATGTGGTCTAGCCTACTCGGTCTGGTGCCCCGTGAAGGCTGCACCCTCTGGTTCCCAGCCCCTGGCAGGCTGCAGGCTGCCAAATTCAGGTTTCATTGTCCCTGCATGCTGCTCATTCCTTTTGGCAAAGCTCGGTCCTTTTGAAATGTATGTAGAACGAAATGTATGAAAAGAAGGGGAAAACCTAGGGGCAACGTGTCTCTAATATTTCCATTAACTGAGTTTATCTAACACACTTTTCCGGATCCAGCCACAAAGGGAAAACACAGAAACAAGCTTCTGCTCCCTAAGAGCCACCACACAGCCAGCACTGAGTGAATGCAACAGATTCCATAGTCCCCCATTATCCCTATTAAAAACCTGTCCTATCACAAGGACAGTGAAAATTTTTGGAGGTCATAAATGTCTGCTTCATTAACCAGCAAAGACCTTGGCCTGAGTTTCACAGGGAGCAATAGGCTGCTGGGACTGACTTAAGACTCTGCATCTAATGCTTGTGTGTCCGTGTGTACAGAAGGGGGAACAACGTTTGAAGAGGGAACGATGCCTCTTATACTCCCACTATTTCCTCAGTATCTGTGTGTACTGACTGAACACCCTGCTCATGCAGGTAAGTAATAGAAATGTTTCAAAACATTCAAAGATGCAGCTTGCAGAACTCCCCTTGTTTGTGCCAGGTCCTATTACTTGGTGTAACATGAAAAATTGTATTGCATATTGTAGGCAGGAGGCTGGTCTACTCACAAAAGCTTTTTCAAATCTGAAAAATAAAAGCATTTTTCAAACTGTCTTTAATTGTCTGTAACATTTGCTGTATGAAGTGGTAAAACAGTACAGCAATGCTCCTGCAGCTGTCCTATCCAAAGGCTGGAGGCAAAGGAATTCACATTGTGGAGACCCAAAACCAAAATGGCAGAAAACATTTTGGTTCTTCACCACAATCATTTTAGATGCAATATATCAATTTTCTTCCAACTGTATCTTTGCTGTCACATCTTTAAATTCATATCAAAATCATATAAACAAAAATAAACCATGATTAGCCGAAATGACAGCAAAGTTGCACACTGACAGCCCACAGTATCTCCATTTATTTCTACATGCAAATTCTGAGCCAATACACCTTAAAACCAAGTTTACAATTTTTCAGAGTTATGTAAATACATAATTTGGAAGATGGCCATACTGAGGTCACCTGTGACAGAATTTACTATGTTGACACTGACAAAGGACTATTTATTCAGATCTACATATGATCCCCAAATAGACACACTAGAAAAAGTGCCGAAGTGAATGAAGAAGAGATGTAGCTGATCCAGCACCTTCTGACACCTGGAGCCTCTTGCTGTCCCCAAATCTCTGCTGCAGCAGCTTCTCCTGGGTTAAAAAAGGATACTTCAGTCCTTTTATTTTTGTTTCCTTGTGGAGAGTCCATAACAGCAATTTCAGTGGCTGCCAAAATACAGAGGCCAGTTCTGTGTTCTAGACTGGTCTCCATTGGTTTGGGGCTGAGCGCTGCCAGGCATGCTCCAGAGAGGCCACTGAATAACGCCACCGAATTCATTGTTCTATTAAAATACAACATGCATAATCTGTTTAATTTTTAATTATTCAAGTACTAACTGTAAAACAACTGAAAGACCAATTATTTTCAATTACTTTGATACTCTAGAAACCCCTGAAAAAAAGGGACATTGAACTGAAAATTGATTAGCAAGCAAAAAGAATAAAGTTTAGATTCTATTGTTTGCTGCAAAGAGAGAATTGCAATTATGTGAATGCACTTTAATTTGTATCCATTTGCATAATAATTTAGGTGCATTATTTTTTTCACCGAGTTTTATTATAGTGTGTTATAAGTCTTTAATGGAACTGCAATGGAAAAAGTGATTGTCAAGATCAAAAATAAGAGAAGGAATTCAAACTGGCATGATATCAATAGAAGTCATAATCCAGTTCCTAATGAAAACAATAGGAGTTTTGGCATTTGCTGTAATGGAAGCAGATCCGAGCCTAAATGTCTGTGTTTTGGGACTTTGCACAATTTCCCCTAGCTTTCAACTTTAATGATACCATTTCACACATTCAGTTTTTCCCTTGTGAATTCACACTTTCACAGGAAAATATTAGCATGTTTCACCTGTGGATTTGAGTTCTGGTGAGGAGCTAATACCTTAAGATCACAAGACAAATATTATTCTCACAGATGCCAACATGAAATAATCCCAGTGGTTCTGGTGAGGTTTACACTACTCTGACTGTAAACAGACAAATGTATATATACTGAAAAAAGATAAATGCTTTCCCTTTCTTAGAGCATGAAAGCTCAGTCTTCTGAAATTGAATGTTTCTGAACTTGGGATTTTTTTTTTCTTTTTCCCCAACTCCTTCATTTTACAGAAGCTCCACTTTCAGACTTGAAGGTGAACCATTTCCATATGCAGAGACTAATTATGATAATTTTTCATGTATTGGAATTGGATTTTTTGTTTGCTGGGGGGTTTTCAGTGTTGAGGTTTTTTTAACTCAAAGGAACCTTGTTCACTATCTTCCATGTATTTCAAATGCTGCTAAGTATTTACATGACAATACAAGCAATTTTTCACTCTACACTCTCTTTACAGAATCAAAAAACTCCAATATATGACTATATATTACATAGACATACTCACACATAGGTAAATATATATACATACATATGGATTGAGAACAAACACTGTCAATGAATGTGAGTCCTATCTTTCAAGCAGGGACTTTAATTCCTGTGTCCTTCACATGCTGGGAAACACAAGTTCCTCAAGACACAGCACGTGTTCTTCCCCTCCCACTGTCCCCTTTCACATATTCCCTCCCTTAGTAAAGCTGTAAACAGGAAACTTTACACCTTGAGAGACAGACATTTTGCCAGATCCAAGACACCAGGTATTTCTCACCCAGGAGAGCTGGAAGGGAACTCTGGGGCAGTCAGGAAAGGAAAACTTTTCATTTGAAGTAACTCCAGCAGCTTCCCACAACAACCAGCCTTCTCCTTTCCTTCCCAATTCTCCAGTTCCCACCTCCTCATCCTGCTTTGCTTCAGAGGCAGTTCTTGAGTCTGCCCATGGTTCCCAACTGAAGGAAGTCAGAATTAGACCGACTTGTGTCTAAAAGAAAATGCCCTTCATTTCTTTCAGAATATAAAACCAAAGGCCCTGGGACTTCACCTTCTTGAGGCTCTGTACACCCAATTCTCTCCCTTCAGGGCCAGACTGCTATTTCTCTCCTGATTCACCAAGCAGCAATATGTTATTCAATACCACTTCTGTGAACCAGAACAAAATACACTACTTGATTTCTTTTACAGAGGCTTTATCATGACCCAGGGCTGGAAACACTTCACGCATGTGTTTGTACAAAGTAGTCCATCACAAACTTCAAAAGACGGTCACCCAGAAAACTGTGTGCCTAAAAACAGACGAGTCTTCACAACAGCGTTATCTTTAAAGCCAAAGTAGCAGTGGTGCTACTTAGTGTTCTGGTTCAAGCCTGAAAGACGCAAAATAAAGCTTTCAGCCGTTTAAGTGACTCCTCTTCTGTTTATACAAAGAATAAACTTCCTTAAATATCTTTAGCGCATCTGCCCTAGTGCTTACTTTTAATTAGTCTAATTATCAAACACCTCCTTAGGCAAAATTTTCACAAGCTAAGGGCCCGACATAAAAGTGCTTTTATATAGGCAAAGTCCTGTCTTTCTGCCTGGACAAAACTGCTGGGAAGAGATAGGAGACGTGTCCAAGAAACCCTAGAAGTGTGATGACTTTGTAGATAATTTTTACAGAATTCATAAGAAAATTTAAACAATTTACTACCTACCTGATTTGTCAATGCTTTCTAAAAGACAGTGAAATTGACACAGCACTTGACATATTCCTTTTACAACTACTGTACTTCAATTAGAGAATTTCTACTACACGATGTATGCTGTAGAATAAAAACAAGGTTTAAATCCGTGGTTTCTGCTGTGAAAAACTTGAGAACATACGACAAGTTGTCAAGCAACTGATTTTGGATTTAATAAAAGGGGGATGAATCTCAGTCAAGTATGCTGTTTTCTTTCTCTCAGCAGCACAGAAAAGAAGTTCTTCATTCACCACGACAGCCCATCAATAAACTTAAATCCTAGGTTGGAGAAGACCATTGTTACGAACACAAAGATAAAGACCTCCCAGACTGAACAAAGTACCCAACATTTTGACATACTAAGCCTTCACAGTCCTAATATTTTTCCTGAAAGTAAATATCTCCTTTATACACTTTTCTCCATAATTGCATTATCAAAATTATCATGCAAGTAAATAATGCCTATGGATTTAAACAGGAGTGCACCTTTCCAGTATGCAAGGCTGTCACTATTCCTATTTTGGGCTTAAACAACCCCATGTAAAATAACTTTCTGAGCTTGTTTAAAGTCTTATGTCCCTTTTCTGGTGGAACAATGATAAATCATCAGACATTAGCTCACACCTTCCTGCCTGATCACTTCCCAAAGCTAAGAATGCATGGAACTGCATTCCCCCAAAACACCCAACAATTCCAAGAATGCATTTCTCCTGCCCAAGGGTTTATAAAAGCGGCACAAAAGGACAAAAACAGAGGGCTAATATTTTTAATTGAAGACAATGAGTGTTGACTAAAGGAGACGGTTACATTGGCCCAAGTGCCACAGCTAGGAAATTGATACATGGCTCTTAACTGTATAACACATCCCATATGCGGCTACTTCAGTTCGTAAATATCTATCTACATACCTGACACAGAAAGTTTATAAACCTTCTTATTAAATACTTTTCTGTTAATCTACTCCTCCAGTCCTAAAAACCTTCACACCCCTTAGGAACCTCACTGCAAGACCTAAGCTGAGAGGAGCTAGGACCCGTGCCAGAGGAGTCACCTCAGGTCCACCCTGGTATGAGTTTCTTCTCAGAGCTGCGCTGCAGTGGCCTCTGGTCTTGGTCTAAGTGGACAAATGTGATGAAGTAAGTAAGGCTTGTGTGATCAATCTGGTACTTGAAGCAGCATAAACCAAGCTCTTTTACAGCCATATTTTTCGAAGCAGCAGGGTGGTCACTAGGATGAGAAGTCAAGCAGTGTTTTTCCTGCAAGCAGCTCCTGCTGGCACTGCAGGAGCAACGGGCACCTACTTTATGAGCTGCCCCAAGCCGCCCCAGGCCATCCATCTGCCAGAGCAACGTGTTCTGCAAGAACTTTCATAGTTTTCACTCATCATCTTCAGGTGAAAACACTTACTCATCAAAACAGAAAGATACATTGGTGAAAGAATTCTCTATTAATAATTGAAAGCGGTACATGGCACACCATTAAAAACTTTATATAACTATCGTTATTATGTTGTTCAAATAATCCTGTTTCAATAGATATAAGTTTTAAAAGGGAATTTATAGATTAATACTTCTGTTTAACAGAGAGGGATTCCTGCTGTGAAGGGGGACATATTCTTGTCCTCATATTGTCTTCTACTTTTCAACATTTCAACCCAACACTTTGGAGAGGGCAAAAGCAATGAAATAAGTAATCTGTTTCCCTCATTTAGGAACAAGAACCCAAGATATTTCTGTGGCACAAGGAATGAATCTTCTGCATGACAGCTGCACTGTGCAGAGGGTACAGTAGACTTGGTGTCTGCTATATTCCAGCAACCTTACATTCAAATGTACCAATATATACTGCAAGGCAAACATACCAACACAGCATATGAATCCAATCACATCTGCAAGTCAGGCAGTAAATCATCTGAGCAGATGTTATATAGTTAAGTAGGAGTACACTTTTCCTCTGAATTTCTCTGAATACCAAGGTAAGACCCCAATGAAAATGCTATCCAAAAGGGCATAGCCTCTATAGGCATTTATGGCCTACAGTACTGCAGATTTTCCAAGAATTAAACAAAATCTCTGCGCTTGTATTTATGAATAAAGAGACCACAGATTATGGACTTCCCTAGTCACACAGATTTTTCAGAAAATGAACAGAACAATACACTGTGTAACTCTCAGGATGTGTGGCTTGGGGAGCAAAGGTGACTCTAATGCTGGAGACCTAATGGCTGTCCCTGTCCTTCCTGGGCTCACATCCTGCCCTAACATTTCCAGGCACCCTTTCCTCACCATGGCACATGCTACAAGCCTGGCTGCAGTAGTCAAATGGAAAAGGCAAGACAGGCAACCTGGCTTAGTCTGCAAACCAGAAAGGACTGATTCTGTCAGGGAAGGAGGTAGATCCTTACTCCACACCCCATGAAACTAACTCCTAAATTATGAGAAGATAAATTGTTAAATGTTGTAGGCTCATCCTGTTGCTCTAAATGTTTTCAGAACAGCAAATGAATTACACTAATGAAGCAACCCACATGTAATTTTTACTTTTTTAAGGACAGAGCACTCTTCCCTCCCACGCCCAAACCTTCACCTGATAATCCCCACTCTTCTCCTCCCTCCCAGGCTCACTTTCTGTGGCTCTCCCAACCTGAGGTCAGTGTAATTGCCCCACCAAGGCTACATGCAGAGCACCTGGATCACCCAGGTCAGAGCCAGTGTAGGTGAGCACACACAAAGGTCTTCTGCTCCCCTGGCTTCCAACTTCAAAATCATCAGACAAGAAAATGCCCCTTCAGAGTCAGAAGCTGAGAACCCACTTCTACAACTTTATAGAACAAATGATAGAGAAATTTACAGGGCAGCAATACATGTTTCAAACAGAAAAACATAAAACACTCAGTGAAGAGCAACCAAACAAAATCAAGAAAACCCCATGAGCAACGAGCAGATTCTCCTCTGGCTGATGCGAATGAACTGTACAGCACATATCTCCTCCTTCGAGCTACTTGCAAACACAACACACTGACACAAGTTTTGTCATCAGAGATTCTTGCCACTCCCTCTGAAAGAAAATCTGATAAAAGGTGCTCAGCGCATTATATGTAAACAAACTTGAAAGGAGAATTTTGCTAATAAAGTCTCTAGTGATTAGTGTCCAGTTAAGATCCCCAAAAGTAAGGTGTGCTTACAGACTGTTGCTCTCCCTCATTGGAGTACATACTCTGCTCTTCTGTTACAAATCTCTTCAGATCCCAACATGTTAAAATATGGCACACAACAGACATTATTTACAGGAAAGGATTAGGTTAGTTAATTTATCAGTGTTAATTTAGGGGCATTTACTTGTTGAAGTAGTTGCACATTTAGTCCACAGGCTTACCGTGAGAATGTGACCAACATGAGTTGTTTAACTGGTCCTTCAGAACTCACCAAACTGATCTCTATCTTGCTCTTCACCAAGTCAAAGGAAAAATTCCCATTCCTGGGAACGGCACAGGCTCCAGCCCATACCACAATTCTTCCAGAGCCGTGGCCAACTTTTCCCATTACATTTTTACAGTGAGTTCCTGATGTTTAATTAGTACACTTGGTATTCAGATAGAAAACAGCTTTATCTAGTTTCACTAAAGTTCAGGTATTAGATTTTGGAAGGGTCAATATTTCTTTTTACATCAATGAGAATCTCCCACGAGGCAATTAAATCACATGCTTACTCATGGTGTGCAGTAATGTACACCTGGTAATTGCCATACAACTGCTCCAGGAACAAAGTGTTGCTTAATGCAAACATGGCAGAATTAGGCCCCAGGACTCTATTAAAATGCAGCACAACTGTCAGAGTATGGTTTTCTCATAACAACATGTGATTTTAAAATGAAATTGCAGCAGGTTGGGAAATCTTGTATTAAAGCCATTAAACCTTTGCTCATTAGTGTTTTAGTTTTTTTAACCCTAAAAATGAAAAATTGATAGCTGTGAAATCACAGGGCTTCAGGTGTGAGGGCATTCAGAAAATCAGTAAGTGTGCTTCTTGCAAGAATTTCATGCCATAAAACAGTGCCAATGCTGTCACCATTACTCCTCTGGCTCAGGAACCTGTTTTGCCATCCTCACCATGCCACATCTGCTCAATGGGCAAAGAGCAGCTTGGAAGGAGGATGAGATGCAATCTTTGTGCAGGAGGCACCCGTGGCCCTTTGAGGCTGGACATTGACTTCTGGCAATGCAAATCTCCTGGAAACCTCAGCATCAATTTTACCAAGAAAGGGCAGGAAAATGCAAACGAGGAGTCTACAGTTACCAAAACAGTTTTATAATATGAGCTGTCCATACTTAAAATGAAAACAACTTTTTAACTAGAAAAGGAAAAGGGAGATGCTGAAAAGACAATAATTCATATACTTCATGAATTTGTTGACTGTGTGAAATCCAACAGACTAACTCAGCAAGTCAAAACTTCTTGTGCATGAGTCAGGATTTGATTCACAATCTGACTTTATAAGCCTGCTAATGTATTCATTACATTCTCACAGCCCTACTAAATCACTCTCCACTCACTGTATTTGGCCTAAATATAAGAAGACGACAACATGTTTGTATCTTTTAATAATACCATAGTTTGTCACTGCCTTAAAAAGCAAGATTTTTAAACTATTTAAAAGAGAAATATATATAGATATTGGTACATTCCCAAATTTATACAGAAAAACAATTTATAAAAAAAACACAAAGGAAATGAAAGCCTGTACACTTTCAGTACTGGGCCATCTGCACTCCTTGGAAAACAGACTGAACTAAAGGTACAGTAAAACAACAAACCAAATTCCCCAGAGAACTATAGCTACAAGTCCCTTGTCTTCTGTATTTGGGTACACAAAAAGATCCTGATCCTAGATTGCCATCCACATCCAATGGGAAAGGGAGAAGTCCCACGAGGGTGCACTAATTAGCAAGAGCTATGTTGACACTGGCAATATCAGTAGAAGCACCGGAACAAAGTTTAGGAGAGTACTGAATACATGGGAGGGAGGTTCTTGTTTTATTCTGACTGCAGTTAACTAGTGCATGCCACCTACTCTGAGGGAAATCATAACCAAGATAAGGACCCATATTTTCTGTAAGGTCAGCTTAAAGGGCTCAGGTAGGAAAACTCTACTGATCTCACCAAATTTGCAAGAGGATTATGTAAGTCCCTCATGTTCTTGATCCCATGACTTGGGTAACTGAAGTGAATTTTTTGAGCCAAGTCAGAAAACATAACATACTTTCCATAGTGAAGACAACTGAAAACTCACCTGACATAACTCATCCACTAAAAAAGTTTTTGCATCATTTCTGAAGAACTGGTTCCATATAAAAATGGAAAAGATCCACTCTAGATGGGGCAGACCTGACTCGTGGTTGCCATCTCTTCACACCATCCCTGAACGGTGTCTGAGAAGAGAAGCACTGATAACAGCTATCAATCACAGATTATTTGCATTATGCTCAGCCCAAGGAAGCTGCATTCCAAAAAAAGGACAAAATGCACTTCAAAAGGGAAAGGAGAAAAACTTTGTATTTCACAGCAGACCTGCCTGATGTGCAGCCTGGGGCATCCCACTCCACATCCACTCTATAGGCAAAGTCCCAGTGACTGCCAGCACCACCCCTTTGCCTTCCTAGCTGGGCAGTGAAGGTCTTGTCCTCTCCTTGAGGTATCTCCTGGTTAGAAGGCATATTCCATCCATGCACCTTTGAAAAAGTAATTGCACCCTAAAAAAGGATTTTGTCTACTACATTTGTTTTTCTTATGGCCACTACTGGAAATGTCATTTGAAGTGCATGTACCAGGAACAAACTGCGCCTCTGATCTGTCCAACAACCTATGATGCAAGTATAAAATAAAATTAAGAAGCACAAAAGAACTCATTGATTCCCTCAAGTGATCACACAAAACCCCCACTTAAATAAACAAAATTACCAAGACCTCAAATACCTTTCCAACAGTAAATTGCAATACTGAAAAGAACCTGGACATTCTGAAGATTAAAAGCTTGACCTGGATAAATCCAAGTTCTTCCTATCCCAATGACTTTTGTGAGAGAGGCCAGTCCCCAAACCCTTCAAACTGAGACCATGAATTTTCTACTTTTCCTGAGTACTGGCATACTATCTGTGTCTGTTATGTAGAACTGTTGCTGGTGCAGCACTTCCTAAACAGACTGCATTGGCCAAGAGAGAAGTCAGAGACAGGCCCAGCCCCAAGATGTTTACATGCATTTGAGACCCTTAATGAAGCCGCCAGACAGGGCAGAAAAGATTGACAGATGTTCCTGGTGGCACAGCAAGAACGGTTAATCCGACAGGGAGACACATACGCGAGACGTGGAAATCCACTGTACCAGCAACCTCAGCACTTTAGGTATGCAAATCTCTGCAAGTGAACAGCTCTTACCAAAATAATGATTCTTAAAAGAACAGATCTTGACAGAGAAAAATGTTATAAAATCCACAGGGAAGAAAAATCTATATGAAAAGAGGACAAACAACAGGGTCTAGGTCGCTTATCAAAACCAGTCTTTCCTCCTAAAAATGAATTGAAAACGGTAACGAGTTTGCTGCAATGAAGTCTAGCACCACGTGGGAAAGGAAGTCAAACTGTTGACCTGGTCATACAAGCCTCTTTCTACCAGGCAGTTAGAATGAAGTTAATGAAATTGCTCCAAGTAGACAAGATAGCTCACTCAGGCAAGAATGTGTAGTGTCAGTGTCTAAAGAGATATTTATGAGTGATAGTTTTCAGACCTGAAAATTATTATAATAAGCTTTGGTGTCTCTGCTCTATAGAGAATTGACCTGTTTGTACCTGAAAACTGTTTTACCATTTGCAACCAAATTACACATGTTCTAGAATTTTGGTCAGAAACAGCAAACGTGGTTGACAGCCATGCTGAATCACACCAAATATCCCAGCAAATTTATCCTCATTAGTGCTGTTGTAAACCATCTAACTGCATCAGTTTATTTGCCAACACTTTCTCAGACCAATTTATTCTGAGAGTCAGCATTGGATAGTCTGCTTTCTGCAATGATGGGTAATGGCAGGAGTGGGTATAAGCTGCTGGTAATCTACAGGGCAACTAAAAGAGCTCTACCAAAGAGTGCAATTAAACCAGTATTTACCTCTCACAGGAGAAATTCATTCACATGTAATTCAGCAAGAACATAAACAGCTTTAAGATGCTTTTACTAGCAGATAAAAGCTTTTTCATAGTACAGATTTCTTCTAATGCAGCCAAAGTTACTCGCATAAGAGTGATAGTGCCTAGTATCTACTATTTTAATTTTGACGTTATAAAAACTTGGATCTTTTGGATGCTTTTTCCACTAAAGTAATGAATAACTATTCTCAGGTTCCTAGTCCAAAGTGATGTGGCATTATAGGGACTAGAAGGTGCACACTGCTGGTATTGTAACATTTATGACACAACAGAAGATCTGCTTTCTCAGAGTATTCAAGTGGAAGAGATGGGAGAATTCTGTCTTTACGAATGGGATAGATGTTCAAAAATTACAAGAAAGGAGCAAAGTATTTCTCGTAAAGTCAAACACCTCACAAAGTCATTGTATCACTGCAATTTCACAGGATCTGAGGCTTCATGCCCCAGACCACTCAAATCTCTTCAATACGTTTAATGTCCCACATCACACAGACTGTGCGGGATAGGCCTTGGTTGCATCAGCAACCAAATTCTGCTCACCTCCCCACTGGGAACAGACTCATGGAATCATCAGGACACTGCATGACTTTAGGCTTGTGGGAGCTGGTTGTAGTAAAGTGACAGAATTCACAGTAATGTGGGCAAATGCAAAGAGATGCATTTTAGAACAAAACCATATATGACACACTATATGATGCAAGGTAACCAAAAGGTACTTCCAGCAGATAGGAGACAGGCTGTTTGGGAAAAGAAAAGGCTAATGGAATTCTTGGCTGCAGTAAAAAAGAACCCTTTATGCCACAGCACAAACCCCAGTGAAACTGTATCTGGCCTATCATCTCTGTTTGGGGCTGTGATCCCGCAGCACCACGGAGCCCCCACCTGCTACAACCCCTGACTGCCTTCACCCACATGCTTGCCTTGGGACGTCTCTCCTTGCAGCACCCCTCAAAATCAGAATGCAGCTCCCAAAGTGGCACAAGGAGAGAGTCTTCAAAAGCTCATATTGTTTGGCCCTGCAGAATCATACTCACTTTGGGAGCTTCCCACAGTAGCAAAGAGGGAACTAAGAAAAAACTGGATGCAGGTTTAACTGCATTAATTCCCTTGGTTTCATTCCTGACACCATCCAAGAGACCAGCTGTTCACCCTGTCCCCGAAACCTGGAGCCAACACAGCATGCCACTGTCACCCCTTCTTGTCCTCCGACCCAGGGGCAGGACCTCCACTGTTGGCAGCAAGCTGCCATCTTCACACTGTATGGGCTGAGGATCTTCTCAGAGCCATCACACAGATTTTAAATTCAGGCAATACTTTCTTGTGTTTTCATTAACTGCACAGGTGCCAGTATATTTTCTATTTAAGCACTGAAAGAATAGAGGCAGAGAAGACCTGAACTCATAAGTATAGTTAAAAGGAAGGGACTTTGAAAATCCCAAGCAGAGCTTGGGACATCTGAAGCACACAGGAAGGGGGCAGGGTCCCAGCAAGGGGGGACAATCCCAGCACCTGCACCTCTTACACTTCTCTTTCAGCCAGTGCAGCACCAGCACCTTCCCTGCTTAAACCCGTGCCTTGAATTAAACATTTTAAGCAATTCAAGTAAATAAAAATGTGATACAGAATAGATACATATAGTCTATGGGTACAAACTCTCCTGAAAAATAAAGTTATTAACATAATGTAACAGTGAATAAGTGAGACAAAGTACAATAGTAAAAGAAGTAATATTATGATGTCTCCAGTGCTCTGGCCCCAGTTTCTGTTATTCAGTGACCCATCAATTTGAAACAGATAACTAAAAAGTCCCGACTGAGAACACCCTCCTATAGGCAGGTGATTGCAATCTTTCAAGCTAAAGCATGTTTATTGTCAGATCCTGGAGAAACTAATAGTTTGTCTGTGGTTTTGTTGCTGTGGCTACGCAGACAAAGACTTGAGCTCCTTTTCTGCAAGTTCAGCCAGTAGCTCAGGGCATTCAACGCGTTAATTCTGCTGGGGCCAGATGAGTGATACCCTGGAGCAGATACGATCTGGCTGCTACCGATGAAAGACTCATTAAAATTTTCTTGCTGCGAACACACAAGTGCAAGAACAATTTTGAGTGACCTTATACCTCTGCAAATGGCCAACGGCCAAACTCCTACCACTGTGTACGACCCTTGTACTGGAGCTAGAGAAAACAAATTTAACAAGACCATAGCTGCAAGGGAATACGCCTAAAACTTTAAAATCTTCCCAACATTTCCCTCACTGTGAGGCAGAGGGATTCGCTTTCACACAGAACAAGCCTCCGCTTCATCCACCTTGTATCAGATAACCTTTTACATCCCGGCTCCCGGAGTTTTGTCTTCTCCGGGAGCTGTGAAAATTCCTCCGGTGCAGTGGCTGCGGTCAAAGATCGCATTTACAAGCGGAGCGCGATGCTGCCGGTAACCACAGCAACGGGGCACCCCTCCCCGAGCCCCTGGCCCCTCCGGTTGATGAGTAACTCGGGGACAATGGCTGCACCCAGCGCTCCCGCAGGTCCCTAACGCGGCCCCGGGAATGGGGGATGAAAGGCTGCTGCGTGAAACAAACCCCAGGGAAGGGGGACCAGGGAAGTCTCCAAGCTAAAACAGCAGCTGGAGAGACACCTGTAGCTGGTGGGAGTCATTGTAAAGGCAGTATTGAAGCAAATTTTGCCAAATTCCTTGATTATTCTTCGTAAAGGATTTTTGAATGAGTATTTACAGTACCTTCTCATGTGGAGAAAACATGTAAGAATTATAAGCTGGATGCATATTTTGGTCCTCCTTAACTTCAGGGCTTTCAAGAAAGGGCAGAAAAAATTGTTCATAACATTGTTTCAACCATCAGTTCACCTGTAGCAATCCCTTTGCCAAGTGTAATGCCAAGTCCAACCATGCTGAGCTGCTTTGAAAATCCATTACTAAATGTTTCAATATTCCAGTATTTCTGAAATATTTAAAATCAGCTGTGTATGTGAAAAGAAAAGCTTTTTTATGAAAGCAGTAGCCCAGCATTTGCTGCAGCACCCTAAGAGCAAGAGAAGGCAGACATGGGGCAAGCATGGCTGGGTGCTAAAATTACAAAACCTGTCTCCTGTTATCTTCTGAGTTTGGTGACCCTCCTGTGGATTTTCCTCACCTGATGAGACCCTGCAGACTCGCTCCAAGCTACTGGCTGACATCTAGGCAAGGACGGACAACTGGGAAACTCGGGGTGGTGCACACATTCCCCTCCAGGCTGCTGTGGCAGCACAGGCACATGATGTTGACATGGCAGTGCAATAGGATCTGTGAGGTGAGAGAGAGCAGGGTCTGACAACCTTTCCGTATGCATTTCAGGGGTTCCTGGTCTCGGCTGCCCTGGCTCTGTTCTGAGAACTGGCTGTGTTTAAAATGAGCACTCTGGACAAGTTGCATCTGGGAGAAGCCCAGCTCCTGCACTCCCAAGAGACTGCATGAAGCACATCGAAGTGCACATCGCAGTGGAGTAAGTGGAAACGATCAGCAGATCTGTTTCAAAAGCATACTTGTGATCTGAACTAAAATGCTGACAGAGATGCACCTATGGTGAGACAGATTTAAACTACACCGCAGCTTTCAGCTTTGCCCAACTCCCCAGACACCCTGATGGAATACAAAAAAACAGACCCTGTTTCTCCCTCAGATGGATTTTCCCATACCCACAAACCCTGAAGTTACGACTTTGGAACTGATGAACTCTCACACAGGGTATGAAAGTAAAATAAATGGCTCCCAGGTCCTGCTCCTTTCAAGTCGATTGCAGACGTCCCTTTCACCCCAGAGACAACAATAAGAACAATAATAGATTCTCATTAGGCCTCATTCCCAGCAGGGCTTTGGGTACTTCCAGAAATAACAAGATCTTCCTAAAGGTCTCTTTCTTTGTCTCTTCCTTTAATCCCAACAGGATTGGAATTTGGGGTTAATTTTGTTGCAGGAGTAGGCATTGAAATCCAGTGCAGCTCACATCAACACCTCTCATTTTGCCACTGTCTCTAAATAGCTCAGGAGTAGACCTTTCTTGCTGGGCAGCCAGGTTAAAAAATAGGTTCCTAACAGATGCCTCTGGGCTAGCCATGAGTTTAGCTTTCATCTAATTAATATTCCTTGAACGTGCACGTATTATGAAAGAATTGAAAATAGGTGTATGGAATAAAGCACATCCAGGGACTCCAAGCAGTGAAAGATATAATTGCCAAGAGACTTCTACAACCTCACCCCAGCGCCTGCACATATTTTATTCCTAGCTTAATTATCTTCCAATCTTTTCCTAGATTATCCAGCACACATTTTGATTCACTTTATATGGTAAAGATCCTATCCAAGAAACATGTGCGTCCTCATCTTATTTTGGTCTTATTCAGAAATACAGCACAGATACAGCAGTGATTCAAATAAATAATTACATCTCTCTATAAAAAAACCCCACCATACTGATTCAATCCTGTATTTCCATATTTAGCATAAAAATGATTTGTTCATGTTCTCAACTCTCTCTTTTGTATCTGCATAGTTCTGTCAGAGCCAAACTTGCTGATGACACATTTGGATCTGCCTGCTCCAGAGGTAACAGTTAATTCCCAACCTTGTTTAGGTCTTTTCAGGCAAAAGACCGAAGTTCTACAAGGAAGGATTTCCCAGGCTGTGCTTTTCAAGCCTGCTCAGAGCTGGTCATTCAGGACTCAGTTTGAGTGTCTTCCTCGAATCTTTTCCTATTAATCTAGGGAACCAAGAGATCCTGGTTTAGACCTAAAACCCTGGTGCCTTGCAATAGCAAGAAATTGGAACTTAATTCCCATTGAGTCATTTCTTGTAGAAAGTAATTAAAAGAAGCATTGATACACAAACAGCACTCCAGAGTCCTATTGTTTTACAAGTGACAGAAATCTGCATTTAGACAATGAAATAGGCTCTTCAATTTAAAGGGTCCCTTACTTAAAAAAGGGACTACAAAGGTGCATCTTGCAGCCTACTTTTCCTAAGGAATGTCTATGAGGAGGTTTCAATCACTATGACAACCTCTTTTTAATGCCAATGATTTTCTAGCCCAGACAACTCTTTCTTGAGAAAGGGCATGTTTTAAGGCTCTGCCAAAACTGTGGTTAAAAGCCTTGCTGACAAGAGAATAATCTATGAGGTTACCATTTTGGCAAACATGAGTTTTCAAAAAGAATCAGGAATTTTACATTATAGCTGGCCAAAAGATTGCTGCTGTGAAGGAAGAAAATAGCAGAGAGAATAGGAAGAAAAAAAAAGGCCAGACCAACCTGCCATAATAGCATCATTTGAGTAAAACATGGGTGTTCTGGGATCTAAAGGTTTTGGTACCTCATGAGTTTATAAACTTATAAAGATGCACAGGGACAGAAAAGGAGACTATTATATACCTCTGCACATTCACATTTTATTTCAATCCACAATAGGTATTTTTTAGCATTTTTCAGTCTTTATCTGCCAAGTCTCTGCCATATCTCCGTCAACAAAATCAAATGCAACCATTTCTTGCCACTCTTATTTACACAGCATTTCTTGTACTATATTGCCATCTCTCTCTAGCATAAGCAAATAAAGGGCTTCCCTTTCATCATGGATTTGATGTTATTCCATAAGAATTCCCTTTAATCAATAACTTGATGTTATTTCATAAGAATTACCTCACCGGGAATACGATAAAAGAGACTCTTCAATATTCACAGTGCAGTTCTCACCCGGTGCCAATTCAGAGGCACATTAATTCAGCCCCTCTAAGTGCTCTGCATTCCCGAGGGATGGTTTGTAGCCATGCGGCCGCTCTGTTTTCCCTTTCAGCGAGGATTTGCACCCACGTAGGTTCCAGCAAGCTCATTTTCTGCTCTAACTTCTGACCTGTTACTACTTTCACAGGGAAAGGAATAAACACAGGTTATGCGGCACAGCTAAAACAGTGAATCGCGGTGAATCAGTGGCAGATGCTGGAGTGCAAAACGAGGATTTTGGAGACTCATCCCGTAGAAATGGTCACGCTACCCAGAGCTCGCACGCAGCCTGCTGCAGGGGTGGCAGGTCGGCACGGGGAGAAACAGGCAGAGAGTGCTTTTGCAATCAGAGCCAGCACAAAAGCCTGAGCAGCTGTTGCTATTGAATGTGAGGGATGCAAAGGCTACACACACCCCCAACCACCGCCTGCATCTGCAGCTGAGAGCCCGAACAACGTGTTGCAGGAATTGTTCCCTTTTACCACAGCAGTGTTCTTCACACTTGTAGGTACACACACAAGAAAGAGGACTTCAGTGTTATCTAATAACAATACTATGTTATACAATACACAGTAGTTAAAAGAAAGGAGCTAATTTTATGTTAGACAAGTAGAATACAGTGCTGCAGGGTAGCCTTTGACCTGCTAACATTACAACTACTGTACTGAGCCTTCTCTTCTAGAAGCAGCACATATATATATATAAGAGAAAGAGATGTTACAAAAAACCGTAAAACGCTTACAGGAGTTGGGGAAACACCTCTGCTTCTGAAAGAATCCACATAAACCTGCATTTCTGTTCCTCTGACTCACCAGTATCTGCTGCTTCAGAAAGCTGTTGAAAGGGTCAAACTAATACAAGATCTTGTCTCATGCTACTGCCACTATTTAGGGGTTAAAATGCTGGAACAATAGTGGATCTCTCAATATTTTTACCTCAAAAATAGTTGCAGTGATATATGGTCACATACAGGCACACAATAAACTTGAAAAATGTAGCAATATAAGTCTATTTATAGACCTCTTAGAGGTCCAGCCACCAAATACCCAGTAATACTTGTGACTCTGTCATTATATCATCAGAGAAAAAAATTAAGCTCTGAAGTGTTAAGCCACAGGATCTGAGGATTTTTTCTAGAAAGCATTTATGAATGCCTATACATTTAGCTAATGAAAATAAGCTTTGTGAGAAAACTTAAATCAGTAAAGGGACAAGAAACCAGATCTCACTTCAACACATGACACCCAGTTAAGGCTGTGTGTTTACAGCCCCCCAGACTAAGCAAAAAAGAACCTCTGGGAGTGGGCAGGACATGCCAACGGGGTAGGACTGGCAATGCTTCTCTCCATGAGACCAACAAATTCCTTTCTGAAAATGCAGCCTCTTGCTCTTAGGGTAGCAGAGCTATGAGAGCATACAGTTAGCCCTGGGCTATCTACAGCTTCCATAGACAGATTACATTGTCTCTCAGCTAAGACAAAGGCTGGTCCTTGTTTAGTCCTCCAGGACTGGCCATGCTGGGAGTAGCTGGAACAGTGACAAACTCATGCATCCATCAAAGTCAGCAGAGGCACAGGTGCAGAAAATCAGGCTCAACCTCCATAATCTGCTGACAGGGATGGAAAAAATCACCCCAGCAGGCAACATCTCCCAGGCTAAAGCTGAAGACATAGGTCAACCAATCTAGAGAAGAGGTGAAAAGGTAAGAGAAGCTGAAAGTCATGACTTTTGCTGACCACCGACCAGGTTATTTCTTCTGTTAAAACTTCCATCAGGATACTTTGCCACAGAGCACCAAGCTCCAGCAGCAACCAGGTGTGTAGCTCTCCAGCTGGTCCTCTCAGCATCCCCAGGAACACATGAGAAAGCTGTGGTCACATGCTCAGGACAGCTGCTGGCAATCAGTGGCTTTGGTATGTGTGAGCAGTTGGGGTACTGATGGAAATCCCCCAGTTCTGCCCTCCAACTGGCCTCTTACAGGCACCACTTACACATTTCCCACCACAAGGTACAACAGTACAAGAGTTTTCAACATCTTCCAGTTTCCTGGAGGGTGATCTCAACCTCTCAAGCAGCTGATAGTGAAGGAACAGTTCCTGGTTCTGCTGCTGTCTCTGCTTCCTCTGTCTCCAAGGGTTTGGCAACTAGACAAATTCCTCCTGAAATTATCTAAAATCCAGATATTGCAGATACTGGAATCAAGGACATCAGTTACTCAGTGGAGGATGCTTTAAATGACAACATGAGAACCAGGAGTTGTCCAGACTCCAGACTTCTGTTCAATGTGATATGAAAGGGTTGGCCCAATGCACAGAAGACCCTTAGCTCCTCAATGCAACTGGTGATATTTTAGGTTTTTCTGCTGCAGAAGAATTACAGCAGTGCAACATCTGAGATCCCTCAGAGTAACGGGGGCTGTACAGAGGAGGAATGTCCAGTGGAGAGGATCTCTCTCAGCAACCTGGAAGAGGAAATTGATGGCTGTGGAGGCCTGTTCCCCAGACCTCAGGCACATAAGAGTCCCTGTAGATTTCTCCATCACAGCTTTGCACTGCTTAGGAAAAGACTCAGAGCCTCATCTAGACTGCTCAGGCTTTAGGGAACTGCTCTGTTTCAGAGATTTATCAACCTGGCAGGGCTCGGCCTCAGCAGAGGTGGATGTCCAGTCCAGCACCGACGACCCAGGTGTCAGCCAGCCATATGGAGCGGTCAGCTGCTGCGCAATATTTGGTCAAAACCAAGTTTTATCATTCAGGTAAAAACAGAGGTAGTCCACAGGACAACAGGAGCTTTGCAGTAAGCTCCCATTAAAGCTGGCAAGACCCAAGTCACAGCACTGCCAGGTTCCCTCCTAGAGGCTTTTGGAGACACGGGTAACAGTTTTAATATCCAAAATGCTGATGTAGGGGAAGGTAGCTAGGCTGTAACTCTGGAGCACAGAACCCTGCTTGGTTTAAACAAAATAGGCTCCCTTTGTGAGCCCTGCCTGAGGTGGTCAGCCTCTAACAAAAGACCACTGACAGTACTCTGGCATGATCTCAAGCAATTTGAACTTTCTGCAGCTTTTGCAGTAACGCAGTTCACTTAAAGCTGTCACAGGCAGGAACTTTCCAGTAATCTTCATGTTAGCTCTTAT
Organism: Picathartes gymnocephalus; assembly: GCA_013390045.1. Lineage (NCBI taxonomy): Eukaryota > Metazoa > Chordata > Aves > Passeriformes > Picathartidae > Picathartes > Picathartes gymnocephalus. The sequence continues at coordinate 110,605 of WEKY01017351.1, read as the reverse complement.
GCTAGGTTAATAATTCCCTGTTCAATCATCTGTAACCAAGACACAACCAATACAGTTCTGGTTAAGTCTAAAAGTGGAATCAAAAGCAGATATGAAAAACTTGAAAAAATTAAATAAAGCAAACGCTGTGTCACACTTGTGTGCAAGGCAAGGCAACGTTGCTAGCTTTTTTCATTTCATTATAGTGATTTATTATCCAAAGTGGAACCAAGATCAAGCCCCTATGGCCTAAAACACACACACAAGAAAAACAGCAAACACTGCTTTTTATGTCCTTTGAACAATGATGCTTAAGATTTTCTGCTTTTTAGTTTTTGTCCTTTTTTTAATCAGTAAACAAATTTAAATATAACACATAAAAATAACATCCAATGTTGTTGCCAAGCACTGAGCTCCTGTTTTGGGTGAAATTGTTCTCTAAAAGACTGGTGACAGGGCCCCCATGAAAACACTCTCCCACAGCACCATGAAACTCCCAAAGCCCTGCACTCCACATGCCAAGCAGATAATGTTCTCACTGCTTTGGTCTTCTTCAGAAGCCTACAGAAACTGACTTTGTTAAAAAAATCCAGTGTGTTCTGATTTTAGCAGAAAAAGTTATTGTAAAAAAAATAATAATCTGTCCACATTGTCCACTCACCTTGGTCTTTCTATCACAAAGGGCTAAGAAACCAGGCAGCCACACCTGCCCCACCTCAAAGCAAAATCCTGACCAGGTAGACAGCATCGTTAAAGGAAAAACCAGGGATTTTCCCTTAGTGATTCAAAGGCAATTCATACAGCAATTAAAGCATCAAGTTTAGATGTGCTCACAATTCATGTGGTTATAAAAGCAAAAGTATCCAGATGCACAAACAAATAAATAAACCATGAACAAGGTAAAACATTTGGCTCGAGTCAAGCCTTTCCCCAGGGATGAGGGAGCCACAGTGGTCACAGCACCCAGCAGGGAGCAGCTGGGCAGGTGAGATACACACACTCTGGCTTAAGGTGTGCAGAGACCCTGACGTCATGGGTATCTCCCACCCTCTCCTGGTTGTTTCCACAACCAGCAATTACCTGGAGATGGGCCCAAATGTAAGCAAGAGCCCAATGGGGACAAACGTCCTAATTCTGACAAGACCTCCAGCCCAGGTCACAGCTACCCTGTATCACCTACGGCACAGGGAGGAGAGCAAACACTGCTCAGCACAGCTCTCCTGCCTGCTCTTATGTTGACAATCTGCAGGCTAAAATGCTGCCAACAAATACAAATAAAAGTAAAAATACATTCGCTGCACCTGGTTCTTTATTCTTCTCTGAAATATATGACTAAGCTTTGCTCTGACATGAGTGGGAAGCCGATATAGCTACTATTTGTGTACTGAAATGGGCTTTAAAACAGCCCAGTATCCAAAACAATCCAGCTAGAGAGATGAGCGAAGATAGTGACAAAAAGCTATATGGGGTACCCTGCAGCTCTTCAAACAGCAGACACCAGAAGCAGCTATCTGGGGGCAACAATGTTTCTATATCTGAAGTTTTGTAAAGAAGTTTAAAAAAGTTATGTAAACACAGTAAAACTTTTGCAGAAGTACAAAGCTCAAAGCATCTGCGAACATTGCAGACAGTTACCACTTCTTTTTGCCTTTACCCTCGAAATGGTTTGGCCATAAACGCACCCATATACATTGGGATGCTTTCTTTTACACCCCCCTGGGCAAGTCAGGCACATCTAGAGAAATCATCTTCACAGTATATTACAAGACTAGGAGCACTCCTCATAGGACGGAAAGACAGATAGCTAAAATGAAGCATGACAAGGAAATATAAAATCACAACAAGAAGGGAACAAAAAATAAATAATCCCTGCCCCTCACAATATAAAAAACTAAGGATCACCCAGTGAGATGATCAGGCAACATGTTTTAACAGAAAACAATTTCTGCAAGTGTGTGCATCTGAATGGTGGGGAGTGTGATCAAGCACTGGGGAAAGCAGAAACTTCAGAGGGATTAAACAAATTGAGAGATGAGGGGGCCATGGATTGTGGCACTGACTTTCCCCACGGTGAGTCAACATCATGATTGGGGGAAACCTGTAGCCCCAAAAGCCCTTAAACATCTGCCTGCTGCGACCTGGAACAGTGCAAGGAGGGAAGGATCAGTCTGTACTTGTCCTGTTTCATACACTTTACTTAGTATTTGTTGCTAGGCAGAGCAAAAGTGGGGACATTAGCTCGGACATCCCTTTGGCCTCATAGCATTTTGCAGGTCTGAGAGGTGATGCTTATGGCACTAAATGAAACAGGGCAGCACAGACGTACCTAACACACGTAGTGCTGCCACATAACACGGCAGTGTTAGCCCTGGACCTGGTGCAGTTTCTGGCAGGTGCAGCAGCACCCTCCGAGCTGGCTCGCTCGCAGGGACAGACCTGGATGGATGAAGCCAAGGGAACCATTCCAGCCCAGCCAGCCTCTGCCATTTAACCTGCAGGGCAGGGAAGCATACCTGTCTTGCTTAATGAGCCTCTGTAAATATTAACAGGGCAGATCTCTAAATTACTTAAACATGCAAAGCCGTGGTTAAAATCATTCAGACTCTTTTCTGCTGTCTGTATGGCAGTTGGGCTCATTGATCTCACACATCAATAAAAGGGCCAGTTAGGTTAATTGGAGAATGTATCTTAATTACCTATATGCCTGGAACTGACCAGGCAGCCCAGCCAAGTCCCAGTCCCGGTGGCCTTCTAGCTCTTAAACAAGCCACGCCAGGAGATGCCCGTACACTGCTTACCTGCCTCTCCTCCAGCCTCACTTCCCCTGAAACAGAAGGAAGTCAGTCTACTTTTTGACTAACAAACTCACCCAAAGAAGGTGTGTTGTATCTCACAGAAATTGTAACTCACAAAGCAGGATACACCCAAAAAACGTCTCCAGCATGAAGCAGCTTTTCCCAGAGGCTTGTTTTGTGCATATTATACTCAAGACCACGCTTTCATGAGGCTGCTCCTGTCTGCAGAGATCAGTGTGAGGGAGCCTGGGGGCTCCTTCCCGCCCACAGCCACCATCCCGGCTGCTCCCACGGCTGCTCCCGGCCACCACCCTGGCTCTGCACCCACAAGGGCTCTCATCTGCAGATCAAACAAGGTTCTCCTCCCAGAGCTTCACAGCTGGGTCTACCTTCTAATTCCCCTTTTCAGGAGGTTTTTTCTCATGCAGGAGAGAAGCATCCCTGACTGGATTTGTTCTGATCAACTCCAGGGTGAGGGACAGAGTAATCCTGGTGTCCAACTGGCCACCTTCTCCCTGGCTCTACCTGGTTCCTTCCAGTCCATTAAAATGAAGACCTGTGATTTTGTGCCACAAGAGAGGTGGAGATTCCAGCATGTGGTGAACATCTTTAACACACAAATGCCCAAGAGAAGAGTACGAGGGAGAATGGTGTCAAATCAAAACACAGTTCAAGAGGCAGCAAAGCAGTGCCTTTCCTCATTGCACTGCACAAACCTGGCTTCAGGGAAGCAGCTGCCACACTTAAAACCAAAACGCTGAACAATTGCAGGGTGCTTAGCCCGGCACTGCCTCTTGTGCAAAGTCCTCCGTACAGGTTTGCACACAAATGAGTGATTTGAACTATTTTGGTCAATTTTAATGATAGGGACAGCAAAAAGGAACTCCAGGAGCAAGCACACAAGTTTAGTCTCAGCTGGTGCCCTGTAATAATGTGGTTGTCCTTGTCCAGAGCCCCTGGGCAGTTAGGTGTCAGTCACACAGAGCCACTTTTTCCTCTGACTGTGGCTGACAGGGACATCACGAGCCTTCTCCAATGGCCCCAAAGAGCGGCAAACCAAAGGCAGACAATGATTTAACGACCGTGACCGCCCATTTCCCAACTCTGAGCATTTTTATACAAACCATTGCAGGAACCTGACTCTCATGAGTCACCCTGCTTAGTTTGACTCCTCTCCTCTGCTCCCCAAGGAACACAAGCCAGCACAGGCCAAATCCTACCCAGTTGATACTGGCTCATGAAATCAATTACAGGAAGCTGCTTCTCAGATTGCAGCCAACAAGCCGGTGAAGGAACACGTGCGGATACATCCTGCATACACCACTTGTCTCCATTCATTTTTTTTCCACTCTCTGTCTTTTCTAAAGTCATGGATTTCCAGCCCCATGGCTTGGAAGAAACAAAGCAGGGGGGAAAAATAGAACGAGTGTGGACAAAACTGAAGGTAGCCTGAAATCCCAGCAGCCTCCCCAGAATCTCAGAACCACCTCTCCACTGGTGGGGCTGCACTCATCTTTGCAAAGTTAGAGGCCTTTTTTTTTTTTTTCTGGAAGTGTAACCAGAGTTATCAGAACAATCCTCTGAAGCCAGAAAAGTTTCCTAAAGTGTGAGAGAGGCCTGAGACCAGCCCTTTCTATTCCCCTTCTTTGTTCAGATCAGGAATTTGCAATCCAAATCCCAGCCACACCAGAGCAGGCAGTGAGCCTAGTTGCTGTAAAAAGCATCTTAGAGAGTTCATGACGCTGTGTGCCAAGGAGCTGCTGCAAGACAAGGTGAACTGAGCTAGAAAAATAACTGTATGTATACCATTAAGGTAGCAAATAAAAAACCTGTCCTGCAGTGCAAAGGAATGTGATAGGAGTGCTCCCCTAAAGCTGCAGAGTCCTTGAAATATTAACAGGGTTATCAGCATTCACTTATCAGTTACAGTAGTGCCTAGATAATTCAAAGGACTGAGCCAGAGCTCATAAATATGTACACCTTCTCAATGCAAAACTCTTATTATCAGAGAATTTACCTTTTTTAACTGAAATTTGTTAATCTTTTAAATTTAACAAACTTAGAAAGGCAGCAATCTACAGGGAAAATATATTCAGTTGTTTATTTTTGCATCCATTTATTACTATTTTTTCATGTGCTCTGTGTGTTTTCAAGACAGGTGTTTTTAAACATGTTTATTGAGGTTTTGATGTTAGTACAATGCAGCTGCATTTTGTATCACAAAATCTGTGGTAGGTTCAAGCTGTAGAATTTCTAGTTGGCAGAAATTCACACAAATGAAAGCTTGGAGCTTTGTACCCACAGAAGTCGTGAGTGCTGACACTCTTGCCTGCATGGATTAGGTGCTGAGTATTGCACACAGAACACTGGAACAAATCCTTCACTTGATAAGAGTCCATGTGGTCACACAGGCCTGAGGGAGGAACAGTACAACATTTTCATAACTTGAAAGGACTTTTGAGAAACTTTTGACCTTCCAGAGGGGCATAATGCAAGCATGGGCAAAATTGTATAATATCTCCCTCAAGAAAAAGCAGCAAAGAAACCATCAAGCCAAGGGCAAAGCCTCAACCCACCTAATTACTGCTTCCTCTTTAACATCATCCCTATACCTGTCCAACCATGTGCTGAACTGCTCCAGCAGAAGGCAACAGAAATACTACTAAAAAAACCCCAAAAAACCAAACAAAAAACAACCAATCAAAAAAAAAAAAAAACACCAAGAAAAAATAGTTTTGTTTTGGTTGCAAAAGCAAAGCAGCCCTAAGCTAAACAAAGGACTGACTTACCACAGCTCCTCTCCACCTCTGCACTGGAACTCATACTACATTGAACTGTGTCTTCACACCAAGTAAGAACTTTTTTGTCTGTTTTTTATTGCTAGTTTGGCTTTTTGTCAACTCTCATCCTCCTGTGCATTATCTTCTACTCATTCGTTGAGCTCAGCTGTTTCTTCTGCTAAGTCAGAAGCTTGTTTCATTGGGTTTTTTATTGGCAGATTGGCTTTTTAGAAACTTGGTGCACGGAAACAGCCTAGCACAAGGTCATACAGGTGATGGGAAGCAAAGGGTTGTAACAGCCAGAAGCAAGATTGGTTGAGATTTGCTGCAACTTGCATCCTGTGACATTTGTGAATAACTTCCAGCCCCATTCATGTATCTGTTGAACCATGTTACCTGAAGGTTTCAAACTGCCTTCTAATATCCCACCTAAATTTGTTATGTTCACTTACACTTTTTTTTTCTTTAAACTGCCCTGCTCCTGTACCTCGGGGATGTAGGCAGCAGTCATAGTCTTCTTTGGTTTTTATTTTGCAATAAGAAGGATGCAATCTTCTACCATAAATGATACCTCCGGTCAAACAAATTCTCTGTTCCCCAATTTGTCCTCTTTACAATATACATTAACTTTTCCTGACTAGGAACAATCAGAATTGGAGAGAGATGAGATATTTGCAGTGCCTTGTACAACAGCATGTAATACTTCACTTTACAGAATAAACCCATCTCACTTATTAAGCCCCTGTGGTAGAAGCCCCATGCACCATTGCATTTTTTCAGCTGGTCTGATGCTTCCATCTTTCTGAACCAACTCAAACACATAGACAGTGGACAGGCAAGAAAATTAAGTCACCCAAATAGTGTAATTTCAGAAGATGGAGTATTTTTGACAAGTATTTGACAAGAACCTTAAGTACTATATAAGTTGATGGAGGGCCCATCTCCAAAGAGAGGGCAGTGTGATCCTGGCATATCACACCCAGGTAACAATATATTGATTTCTTCAGAAAAGCAGCAGCACTTCCTCCAAACAAGTAGCAACACATGATCCGACCAAAGGAAATGCAAGAGGTGCTGAAATGCCATCACATGGAAGCTAACCTGTTCCAAGAGATTTTGTGACTCATAAATTATCATAGAGAAAATTAAATGCCACAAAATACCTAAGAACCGAAATGGAAAATAAATTAATCAAGATGGCTAATAAGGAACAGAAACAGTGGTGCTTTCTAAGTCTTGGATTATTAACTATTATGCTTTCCAAAAGGGGTTATATTATCCTGAAGTTCTAATGGATCAGCTTTTCATTTGCTAGGGGACAAGCTCTCAGCTGCAAGTTCAATTCCCCACCCCATGACCTGACCATCTTTGCAAAGTGCCCACACCCGTGGACCCCTCTCACTGCATCATGAGGATTGAGCCAGGGTTCTACAGTGAAAAACCCATCCCCAGGACATCCCCACCAGCTGATTACCTGCTGGCTGCCACCAGTGCGATGCAGGAAGGGATGACACAGGACACAAAACTAGTCAGAGCCTCGGTTTTAATAATCGTGGTAGAATAAAAGGTAAAAGTATGGCAAAAAGAAAAAAGCACTAGAAATACAAATACATGGCTGTGAAAGCATCAGATTGAGCTCTCTGTTGAGTGCATGGACAGATTCAGTGACCCTCAGGGAATCTTACCTGCTGAATGAGCCAAGAATACGCCTTGCTGGGTATTAGGCAATGTCATGTAATATGACTATAGCAGTAAACACAAAGGCTCTACAGTGCAAAGAACAACACAGGGAATTTCACAACTGCTGAAATCTCAGCCCGTTTTCTCTAAAATTCAGTTTCATCACAGGAACAAAATTTAATTAGGGTTTTCTTATCATTAGTCACTTATATAAGTTCACTGAAATACCTGAAAATGCACAATATCCAAATCTTATGCAGCTCTAAGCCATCCTACATGGCCAGTATGGGATGCATAGAGAGTGAGTAAAATTGTTTGCCCCATGGGGTGCTTTCCAGTCTGAGGAAGCTTTCAAACTGGCCATCAAAGTTGTCACTTTACTTTCCCTTTAGGCCTTGAAAAGAGCAATGGAATCTTTTAACAGCTACAGACTGATCAAAGAGACTCAAAACCCAGGGAGTCACTGACACAACCTCAGAGCAGGAGAAACTCTCCTGGAGGACTTGCCCCAGGGGAAAAAAGGGGATGGATGCTTAACTGCCAGAAGTGGTGTGAAGAATTTTATCTGATCATCTCAGCTTCAGCCCAGTCTGATGCAGGTTGGCTGAGATAAAGGAGTGAATCAGTCATCTTAGCTTAAGAAATCCCCAACACTTGGCAAAGAACATATTTTAAAAGCAGATCATACAAAAGTTTGTAAAACTCAGTCATAAAAAACAAGCACGTTCACTGCATAGAACAGAAAATATTTCCTTGCCTCTCAGTTCTCACCTGAGTTTATTGCCATTAATAAGTTATATCCATCAATGCTGTTACTAGTAAATAGGAACTTCTTAGTTTAAAGCCTCTTAAAGCTGAATAAAGTCCCAGACACTGTTATTAGCTGAGCCATAGGGTAGCTGAGGCACAAAGGTACAAGTCAATAAAGGCAACTGCACCTTTCCACAAGGGATAGGGAAAAAATACAGTCAACAACACCCAGACTGGGCCACACAGGTGTTGCTCCCAAAGACTGCAAAGAAAACAAGTACTGACACTCGGTGTGCAGCATGCCCTGCAGCCTGGAACTGGACACAGATGCCCCATGACTGCTTGTGCTGGTGACCTCTGTGGGACTGTCACCACGTTATGCTGTGGCTTCCTGGGCTCTGCACCAGGAGAGGGGCAAAGGATTGTGTCTGCAAAACCTCTGGAAGCTGCAACCAGCAGCCATCACTGCTGAAGTCTCAACCCCAGACCTGCCAGTGGAAGTGCAAGGGCTGCATGGGCAATGCACTGGTTCACCAGGCACATCCCATGGGGCACCCCTGTAAGGGATGGACCCTGCCCCTCGCCCTGCACCAGCATACCCTCCTAACAGCAAGTGACAGCACAGCAGTCAGAACAGGGTGCCGAGTGGATGAGAAATCTGCCCTGCCTCCGCAAATGCAAGAGGGAGGCAGTGAGAAAGGAGGCTGCCACACCATCAGCAAGCCCCGTGCCTGGTGGGCAGCTGCCAGCCAGCTCCCGGCGCCTGCCCAGACACCGTGGGCGGGGCCGGGACGTCCCCAGCACGGCCCTCTGTTATCTCACAGGGCAGTCACTCAGTCCATGCCTGCTGGTCATCCTCATTATTTACAGCAGGTATTACAAAAGCAGCCCAACGAGGTCTCTGCTGCGCATGGCCCTGTAAGAACTTGCAGCAAGCAAACTCCAGAGATGCAGCACCTTGCTGCACGACAGAATAGGGCAAACAGATCCAGAGACAGCAAAGGGAGAAAGGAGAAAAAATATGGAAGAAGGAAAGAGGAACACCAGCCTATACTGCGTAACAAGCTTTCAGCATCTACCAGCTCCCAGAATACACCCAAGGTTCCCACTCTGCATAACCAGTGCAAACAACCATTTCCTGCTGTCAGTAGCTGGATCTACAAACCCAGGTGTCAGACTGCCAAATTCAATGCAGAATTATGTCATGTAGCTTAGTAAGTAGGACCTAAAAGTTAATGTCTTACGTATCAATCAAAAAAACTCAGAGAAATTTACCCACATCACTCTAACTTGTACCAAATCCTTTTGCAAAACTAACCAGAAGGCACCAGCAGGTTCATGATCTCGAGAAACTGAAGTTAAGATGGGATTTAAACTAGCAGGCAATTATCTGCCAGATGGAGAGCTCATCATGCAGAGCACACATCACTAAATTACACTGTGTCAGTAAAAGGAGGCCAACATCAGAAATACACCCCGTGAGAAGGGAAACTGAGTCAGCTGACGGGATAGTTCAACCCAGCCATTGCTGCCAAGAGACCTTTACCACATGTGTAGGCTGTCTGTAGCATCAGCGAGCGCACTGCAGGAAAAGCCACCACATCCAAGCAACGAGCAGCAACACGTCGGTAATTACCAGCAAGTCTATCATCATGGCAAACTGCAGTGAGAAAGAGGATTAAACAGTAGGCAACAGTGGGTTGGACTCTGAATATTTAGCAGTGTAATTTAAGTCTGACTCCATGAACTCTTCCATAACCAACCCTTTAGCCCATCTGGGGGCTATTCCGTGCAAAATCAGAATACATTTACAAATAGTTAAAGCAAAGAGGCAAACCAATGATCTCTGATCAACAGGAAAGTACTCCACGGAAATTCCCGGGGTTCCTGTTTATTTTACCTTTGAGTTTCCAGGTGAGAAGAATTGAGTTCCTGGCTACAAGTCGAAGTGACCTAGTCCTGATATGGCCTGAATGGCTCATGATCCCACTTTTGTTATGGCCTAAACAGCATCCAGCAGCCGGAGGTCAAACCCAGTGCTCACACTGCTGCTGAAGCATAGGTGCCCATGCACATGAGCCAGAAAGCCTCCTCTCCTGAGCCCTCCAAGAGTGAGCGTGATCCTGTGGCTTATGACACTTACCAGAGAGATGGGAAATATGAGTCCCATAACAGCTTCTGAACCCTATTCGGCTCCTCTTTAATGTATAGCACAGTGAGAGCTCTTAGATCAAGAGCTGGAGCCCAGCCCATCTCTGCCCTCACTGAGTGTCCTGATCGCTATGCTGAGTGAAGTGCCCAAGCTGTAGTGGGATGGTATTTCAAGTATTCCCACTTTATAGGACACTTAACTGCCTAAAACAGAATAGGGCTGCAAGGAACAGGCACCTACAAGTGAAATGCTGTAGCACTTGCTGGTTAGATCCAAGCCCTCTTACTAGACCTAAGGCGTGAAAGGTGCCAAATGCCTCCCCTAGTCACACTGAGCCATGCCTGCAGTATCTGGAGGCTGCAAAAACCTCCATAAGAAATGCACTGGTATGGGACAGCTTTTACATGATTTAAACTAAATGCACACAGCCAAATCACTTTTAAAAATAAAAATCACAGCTTGAATATTCAAAGGTCTCCTTTAGAAACAGAAGCAGCACAAACACAACTACAAGTACACAAATAAATGAGAGACTGGGCCGGTTCCTGGAAAGTTCAAAAGTGCTATGACAGGAATTCAATGCAATAAGCTCGATGACTTGCTAACATCAGTTTTGAATAGGATCAAGGAGTCTGATCTGTGGCTAGTGAAAGGAAAGAGAAGACCCAACCAATCCCACAGATCTTTGAGCCCATGATGTGTGCTCTGGTGGCATGGCAGCTACAGAGACCCACCTTGAGTACATTAGCTTCCAAACCTAGCAGCCCCTTGGGATTTAACAGCAAAGACAGACTGCTACGTGCTGGCCATCACATCTTGGAAACTCAAATCTAATAACATAGTCCTTGCTTTACCTCTTTTGGTGGGGTTCAGAACCTTTTCCTTCTTCCTGAAACTGGGCCTAGCCCACAGATTCCACAGTAGGCACGAGATGCCATGTTGACAGTGGCTGTTAATTTTTCTCTTGCCTCCTTCAAAAAAGCACTGAAATATTTTGACCATATGCATCATTTCCAAAAGCGCTGGAGATCTGATGGAATGTAGCATCTATCATGCGTCAGGCAAGAGTGTTGAAAACAGATTACTTTCCTTTGTATGTGATAAACATAACATGTCTCTGTTTATTTTGTAGTCCCCTGAGGATTTATTACAGGTTTACTTTTCCATTTATTTGCTTTTTTTGTGCTTGGCAAGTGTAAACACTGGAATAAATATGAAGGTGGTTACAGCTTAGCCATGACTTGTTGAAACGAAGTCCAACAGTTTTCCTTTCTCACCAGCAAATCCTACTTTTCTGTTCAAGTGCTTTTTTTTCAAGTGTGAAGATCATCTTTCTGAAGTATTTTAAAATTTTCTTTCCTTGTTGAATGCCAAATCCCCATAAAAGCATACTCTCCCCCTTCATTAACTCAAACTCTTGACAATATTTAAAGTATATCCTAACATTATTCATGGCAAAACTTTTCCTCTTTGCAAATTACAGCTTCCCCCATCTTTTCTATCTAGTCTGCTAAGCCTGTTACTACAGGTAGTTTGCTGTAACAAAAATAAGTACAATCATCGCTCCAAAAGAAAACAAACCCTTCCGCTCTGGCACAGACATTCAGGGTGGGTTCATCCCACTGGACTTCAGCCACCTAACAACAAGGCAATCAGCCCAAGTCAGTCATTTATGCTCCCTCTGTAATCAGTGGGGCGAGATGGACATTTCCAGTCAACAGCCCTCCTGTTTATCAATCAGTCATAGCTGCAATCTACATTTGAAGCATTTGAAGAGATATAGAGGATGACCATGGTACCAGATAGAGATCTGACCATAAAAGCCAAGCTGTACCTTTGATAATGCTGTTTTCAATCCAATAAGATCAACACATCGCAATTCATTCTCAAGCAAAATCTTAAGAATCAAAAAAAAAAAAAAAAAAAAAAAAAAAAANTAAATAAAAAAAAAAAAAAAAAAAAAAAAAAAAAAAAAAAAAAAAAAAGGCATTAGGCAAATCTCAAAAATCTCAACAGATTTCAAAATTTTCAATAAAGATTGCATCCTGTCCCTTTTGGAAAACTGTATTATTTCTATAAATAGCTCAGTGTTTTTCAACACTGGAAAAAGAGCTCCACTGGAGAGGAAATAATAATACTGTCACTTGCCACAGAAATACAAAGTGGCAAAACTGAATTTAATTAGGTCTCAGATGTTCTTTGTTTCAAGTGAACAACCACTGTGAACAAATCTTTGAAGAACTGAACCCCTTGTCAACTTGTTCTGTACTTTGATTTATGCAACCTTTTGTCCAATTAGTCTTAAAAAAGGAGCAGACAACAAAAAAGCCTATCACTCAGGAAAGACAGTACTACCATGCTTGTTTCTTGAATGGCAAAGTAGATGTCAGAGGAGTTAGGAGTACTATATTACCTAAAAACATCATAATTCCCACAGAAACCAGGACAGAAAAACTGTAACATGGAATATTGCCAAAGACTGTCATTAGATCTGATCTGCATATCTTCAGCTCTTCTAACCCTCCTACATTTCCTAAATACTTTCCATAGATATTTTTGGAAATGCAAGTCTGTAGGCCAAAAGAGATAGTTGCCCAAACCCTGTAACTTAGGCAATACTGAGGTAAGCAGGTAAGTTGTGTTGTTATCTCAAGTACTCAAAGACACAGAGCTTGTTCTCACCAACTGACTCTCCAAATCCCGAGGGCTTGTGAAAGAGAGGGTGAAGGAATGGACAGCATAGATCTTGTGTCTTGACATTCGATTCTTCCCTTACTCATCCTCCATGCATGAGCATTACTGCTAGAGTTGCCTACACTGCTAAATATTGAAAAGGTACTTGCACACAGGTTTAAAGAGGTTTCTGCTTCACATTTACTTGTTTCCTGCTCCAGCTTTCAGAGCAGTCATATTCCCAGGGTCTTCATATCAGTCTCACCTGACCCACAAGGGAATTGAGGGGCCCAGCGAAACTACAAGTTAAACCTGTGCCCAACATAACCAGATGAACATGAGCTCAGCTACGCCAATGTATGCAGCAGCTACACATCTGGCTGAACTGGAACCACCATCACACACGTGCCATGCTCTCACATGCCCCTGGATCCATGAACTCCGAGCACCCAGCCAGCCCAAAGACTGGAGACATCTTGTCAGTCGCAGGGGTGTCTGACAGACCTGCTGCACACCCTGAGGAAGAGGCAGATCATGAATGAGGCACCCCAAACCCTCCATGAAGATGCTGGGAGATACCAGGATGCCCAGATGCTCTGACCAGACTGGTTGAAATGTGAGGATGTCTGGTTTCCTATCCAAGTGTCTGCTAAGGGTCTCTCAATTACCCTACAGAAGAGCAGTGAGCACACCACCTACTTCACCTAATATTATACTTTAAAACCTCACATTATGTTCCTCAATCATGGGATAGCTGAGAAAATTTATTTAGTTCCAAGATGGGAGTCAACAATGGACAGGAGTTGCAAGGTATTAAGTATATACACTGAAGGAAAATGGACCATTCAACGAGCAGATGTAAAATGATAGGCTTTATCAGCAGCCAGACACTTCCTCAGTAACACTCTGGATGTTGGAGATAATGAAGTATAAAATCCCACTGCTTCACATCACCTACTTTCCCCACCACTACCTCTACTGAAGGTTTACTATCACGCTAACATCGAAACTTAGAAAACTGTTCCTGTATTCTAAACAAAGGGTTCTTTTGCCATTACTTGGACAACAATTCAATGTTTATTCTGTATTTGGCAGTTTGCAGCAGGTTCCACAATCCCAGCCCAAAACAATTCCGAAGTGCGTGACCAGAAAAAGAGAAGAGAGGATTCTTCTGAACTCATGAGTGCAGGTCAGAAGGAAGAATACTTCAGTGACATCTGAGCAGGAAGCAAATCACAAGAGAATACACCAAGGAAACCAATTCTTTAATATACCCTGAGGCTTAAAAAGTAATCAAAAAACATAAACCAATTACTAATCCAATTTTAAAAAATGCTTATTACAACTATTTCCTCATTTGCAAATAATGTGAAAATGAGAGGACAAAAGTTTTCAAGGTAATCCGACCACCATATTTCTCTACATTTAATTTCTTTCCCATGAGACTTGTTATCAAGTAAAGCCTATTAGATCTTTCTCCCTGTCCTATCTCCACTCTCATTGTTCTTATGCTTTCTCCATGTTACCTTAGCTTCTCCCTTTCCCAGAAATTGCCGAGAGAAGTATCAACATTTTATTTATTGACAGAGAGAAGATACTTTTTATCTCAGTAAAAAGTTACTTTGTCAATCAGACTTCCACTAAATATTTTCCCCTCTTTGCCATTGATGTTTTCCTGTCTTTTGAAATAAAAATACACTACTCCTATGAAATCCAGGCATGAAATGGAAGGAAGGCTGCAGGGAAGCATAAGGCAGGCACAGCTTTTTATCAGCTGGAACACATCATACAGCTGAAAACGGAAAGTCACATTCCGGTAGGCTGGAAGGACACACATCTATAATGCACCTTGCTGTAGCATAAATTAGAATATAGAACCTACATGGATGCAATAAAGGATACAGGTAGCCACAGCAGATCCAGGAACTACCCTAACTTTAATTGATGGTCACTGTTCTTGATTTGACATTTTAGGAAAAGAAATGTAAATGTTCAAAGTCACCAGTACTAGCTATTATCAATCATCCTTCACTTCAGTCCCACCAAACACACTGCACAATGATTGGGGATACAATTCTGCAACTCACAAGATGGTATCATGCCATCCTTCTAACTGGGGCCCTCATCATTGCCTCCCAGGCCTCGGCGGCCTTTGCTGCCTCCTCCCCTCACTCTGTGGTGGGATACACGAGAGAAGTGCAGGAGGCCAAGGCCCCTGGGATGCCAGTATGCAACAGCCCTGCAGCCACACAACAGGCTCCGACACCTCTCCTGCTCCAAGGGGAGGACTCTCCACCCATCCATTTCCATCATCTCCTAATTGGGTAACTCACAGGGATCCCTACACCAGCTGCCTCTAGGAATGTTTTCCTGGAAGGGAGGCCATGGAGAGCAGCTTGGGTGCTAAGTGTCCCTTGCTGTCCCTGGAAGCAGGTCCTTGCTGGCAGCCAGAAGCAGCTGCCCTGCGGGCCTGCCCCCAAAGGTGAGGCCCCACCTGCCCTGCTGGCCAATGCAGGGGATGAGGCTGGGCTGTGCCCTGGTGCTCCCCAGGTGTCCAGCACACATCCTGAGAGCTCACACCTTGCTCACCCTCCGTGCCCAGAGGTGTCCCTGTACTTACAAGGATACCTTTTCGCTAGAATTTCCCTTTTTCCCTTAATCTCAAATCTTGCCACACACAAGTAGCCCCCAATGGTTTGTATCTCGGGCACAGCTGTGGCCTCACCTTTCTCAGAAGGGCTGCACCGAAGAATTGCATCATCTGTATTTGCATGGAGAAGGCACAGACCTGGAGATTCAGGATCATTAGCATAATGACTTTTAAATTACAATAATAATGAAGATCCTTTACCAAGCTCTGAGTAAAAATTCCCGAAGTTGATTGTAACACAAACAAGCTCTATGTTAATTTCTATTTGCTGATAGTCAATAACCTCACTGAATGCCACTGGATATTTAAAGATAAAGAAATGTAAAAGATGATACTTGAGTTTGCACAGTCTTCAAAAATGCATGGGTGTCTATCCCTCACTGCCTGAGGTGCAACACCTTCCCAGAATTGTATATTGTAGGTTGCATAATGATATTTTACTTTTATCAGGACCACTCAAAAGCTATAGCATCCAGCCAGTTTGGGTTTTGCCTGCACTGCTGATTTAGGCTGGGTTCCCAGAGCAGTTTGCACACACATCCATTGTATCCCACCGAGCTGTCGTTGATGATAAGTGGGACTACTTGTGGCAACACAGCCAAGCAGGTGCCAGCAGTGTTTGCAATGCGATACCCAGGCAAACTTGTGTAACATTTGTACAAAGCTGATGCTCATACCAGCCTTCCCCCAGCAAGAACTGCCATATAATGTTTAACACATGCAAATGCGATGTGACTTCAGCAATGTTTAACCCATTTTTTGACCAAATAAACCCCAATTTAACATTATCATGGACATCACTGTGGACAAAAAGTAATCCTATTTAACCATCCTGTCAATTTAGGCCGTGTATTTATTAGTAACACTAAGAAACCACAGACTGATTGACTCTCGACCACCTGTTTTACAAGGCCAGAGTAAAATCCTGCCTCTCCTGGAAAATAGGGGCAGGATTTCAGCAGAGTCCAGATTTCACCCCAGTTGTTAAAACAACGACAAAATGTGCAGACATGGGAATATAAAGCCAAAGCTCTCCCTTTCTGTAGGAAAACCTTGAAGGTACACTAGAAAAAGGAAAATGTGCTTTTTTAAGGGACCCCTGGAGCACTTTTGGAACAGTTGCATGCAAAAGGGGTCCGGTTTGTTCACTCTGACGGCTCTGCACAACAGGCAGAGGCAGAGGGGCACCCAGAGAGATTCACTTCAAAAGAGACAGACTTCAAAAGCTCCTTCCCAAGCCAAAGCAAAATGCTAATATGCACACCACCCACACTCCTCCCTCCTCTGCCTGGGTTGGCTCCTGACTGGCTGTGGGGGCACAGCCCACACGTACCCCACGGGTACCCCAGCACCCAGGCAAGGGCAGAGCCACGCACGCCCCGGGCCTGCCCCAGCTGCTCACCACCCCGCAGAGCTTCTGACAAAGCTGACATGAAACTTCTGACAGCTTTATGAAGCCTATTAGCTCCATTTGCTTGGTCTTCATGATTCTTAAATTTTGTTTATAAGCAGAATGCAAAAATTACCATGTTTATTTGAATAATCCCCAAGTCAAATGAAAGAGTGCTGCGTTTAGCCACGTATCAGTCTCAAAGTAACTCGGTGGAGTAGCAGGGCTCCTCCCTAGCACTGCACACACTCATACCTCTGCAGCGCAACACGTCGCTAGATAGAAATAAGATTTTTATAGCACCATTGTTATTTCCGACTCATATAGAGACCAAATTCCCTAAGTTCATAAAGAGTTCCAGTCCTTCCCTGACCTAAGAGCAGCTGTGAGTAGGGGAGGACTTTGTGTTTGTCTGGGTTGAGAGGTTAATGGCTACTCCATAGACACGTTTTTTTCAGTTAACTGGCAGGTCATTTTAGCAGATGATTTGCAGGTGTTTTGCAACACTTAGAGATAACCCCGTGGAGTACTTCTGTCTGAGCTTCTTCTCCGTCTCTTTTCTTTTTTGAACTGCATCAGATAAATCAGAGAAACCAAGCAGGTGAGACTTTCATGGACTAATCACTCAACGACAAACTGCCCTTCCAATTTCCACACAGTGAACTTCTCCAAATAAATGTCAAATGTAGTACAGTGCTTGTTAAAATTATCTTAAAATCCTAGCCATAAAAAACTTTAACATTTCAAGTATCTCAAGACATGCAGCAGACAGTCCATTTTGATGAATATCACAGCACAGTTTCAAAGTTCACACCTATACAAAACATGAAAATGATGCTGGAATAATCAATCTCCTGCATAAGAAAACAGGTCTTCATTCCCGCCTGAGATTTAACCCACTTAAACTGTGTAAATCAATATACTGAGAAAGGAATCGTTCATGTCAGCTATTTTTGTGCACTGAACACACTTCACCAAGTCTAACAACTTCTCCAAGATGAGTGCTTATCTTCTGCTACCAGACAAAGAGCTACTGGTTCAAACAGACAGTGACCATACAATGATTGCACCTTAATCCAAATGTTTTTCTTTAAAGCCACAAGCCTACTGTCTGTTTTTCCTGCAAGTCCTCACAGGACATGGAAACAGCATTTACCTTACTGTATAAGCTGCACCCCAGCATTTTGGAAGAACCAGGAGTGGCTTTTCAGGAGATACACTGCAGCAAAATCAGTCAGCTCAGTTAATATCACTTTCATTTTTCTGAAGCAAAAAGAACCTCAAGCCTGCAAACACAAGGAAGAGTGTGGCTCACTCTTTTGAGGCCTTGCTGCACACTGTGGCCACTTTTACAGCAAAACAATCACTGCTGGGATTATGCCACAGTTTGATTATTATTTTTCTAATAATCTCTACAAGTGTGATTTTACATACCTAGTACTTTGAGCTTTTTTCTTTTTTACAAAAATAACACAAATCTTAGTTTTAGTTTGCAGAGAGAGGCAGCAAGGAAAGTATCTGGCTGAATCTTTGAAAGTCAACAGAGATATGGGATCAGGTCCACAGTAAACTTTATAGAGTGGCACCTGCAAAGGAAATTACTCATTGCATGATTGATACCACAATTAGAGGCATAAAACGTAATTCCATGATAAACAAGCAACTGAGCAGAAAAAGAATAATGTCCTAAGAGTGTGTTTGTGTTCAAATAAAAGTACATATTGGACAATATCAAAGAGTCTTCGCACACACACAGACACAAGTTCTCCGACGAAGTTAATGGCACAGTAAATCTCACTCTCCCTTTCTCTTCCTCCCCATAACAGCCTTGATTTGGGGGCTGCATTTGGCCAGGATCTGCCCCTAGTGCCACTAAAGCAACTCCAGTGTCATTAGCCATGTTACACAGCTATCACACAGCCATAACTCATTGCTTTCAGAGCTGCCATTTCCCACAGGAGTGCAGCCCAGCAATGCAAACACAAGCAGCACATCCACCTGGGCCACACCAGCTCTGGCCTGAGGTCTAAGGAACTACCAGCCAAATCTCTGGGTACACAGAAGGGGAAAACATGTTTTGTTGCTGAAAAAGCAGAGATATCAAATCCCACCTTTTTTTTCAAGAGAAAAATAAAGAGGGAGGAGAGACAGTGCTACAGATACATGTGCATTCCCTACATCTTTGCAAGTTACATCATTTACTACCTTTATGGAACCACATCAGAAAAGCTCCAGCCAAGGTACCACCTCAGCTGAGGGAGTATGCTCCCTTCCATGCACACTCATACTTATTTATCCTTGTGATCCACGTTTACTAAATAACTTCAAAGCACCACTTCAATCCATAGCACATGCACTTGATACATTTTTGTGGTTCCTCTCCAAAAATTTCACAGATAAATTGCTGCTTCAGGAAACCAAGAGCTACACTCTAAACTGCAAGTGTGTTATTTCTGCCCATGCCTCCACACTGGTCTGACAAACACAATCATGCACTCAAACGCTTGCTTACCTGAGACCGACACTTTCATAAGGGCTTCCAGGGGTCTGTTGTTGTCCAGATCACGACTGAGTTTGAGTTCCCCAGTGGCAGAGTCCAAAAGGAGCAAGTTTAACTCATTGCCTTGGACAAAAGTGTAGGCCAGGCTGTCAGACACATCAGGATCATGAGCTGGGATCTTGCCAATCACGCCAGAGGGAAAGCTGTTGGACTTGTTGGTCACGTAGTTGTTGAAGATGATCTGGAAGTCCTGCAGCACGGGTGGGTTATCGTTCTGGTCCAGGAGGCGGATGTGCACAGTTGCTCGGCTCACAAGAGGGGCTGAAGTGGCCTGCACCACAATCACATACTCCGTCCGGCTCTCATAATCCAGGTCCATTAGGGCTGTGAGGTCTCCATTGAGCAAGTCTAGTTGGAAGACCTCGGGGATGTTCCCCTCTACAATCTGGTACATGATTTGTGCATTGGTCCCCTCATCGGGATCAGCGGCACTGATCCGTGCCACAATAGAGCCCACGGGGCTGTTCTCCTCCACAAAGATATCAAATTCATCCTTCTCAAAGACAGGGGGGTTGTCATTAATGTCCAGCACAGTCACCTGGATGTCCACAGAGGCTTTCAGTGGTGGGCTGCCCCTGTCCACAGCAAATGCCCGCAGGCTGTAGACAGCCACATTCTCACGGTCCAGTTTGCGGAGTGTACGTATCACTCCAGAAGTGGGTTCGATGTAGAAGTCTCCATCTCCATCATCACCGCCTTGGAATGTGTAGAGGAGACGGCCATTGAGGCCTGAGTCACGGTCGGTGGCAGACAGCTGCAGGACACTGGTGGAGAGTGGCACATCCTCAAAAACCGAGCCCTGGTAGCGGTCGCGCAGGAAGCGGGGCGCGTTGTCATTGGCATCCAGGATGAGGATCTCAACGTATGTGGTGTCCGATTTCTGGGGGATTCCATTGTCATGGGCTGTAATGGCCAATGTGTAGGAGGCCTGGTCTTCATAGTCCAGCTCCATCAGGGTGGTGATGGTGCCTGTATCAGGGTCAATGCGGAACTGGGGGATATTATCATCCAAAATATAAGTGATTCTTGCATTCTCCCCCGTGTCTTCATCAGTGGCACTGATGGTGACAATAGAGGTGCCAATGGGCTTGTCCTCACTGACGCTCACTGTGTAGTGGGAGCTCTGGAAGACGGGGCGGTGTGTGTTGGCATCTGTGACATTGATGAAGACCTGGACGGTGTCAAAGCGAGTGCCATCAGAGGCAGTGACTGTGAGCACATACTGCCTTTCTTGCTTGTAATCCAGGGGCAAGGCCAGTGTGATCAGCCCTCCTCCACTCTGACTGGTGATGGCAAAACGGTTCCTGGTGTTGCCACTGGTAATCTGGTAAGTCACAACACTATTAACATCCCTGTCCACTGCTGTCAGGGTGAGGACACTGCTGCCCACAGCTGCATCCTCATTCAGTCTGAGGTGATACACTTTCTCTGTGAAGGTGGGGTTGTTGTCATTCACATCCAGGACAGTGATGGACACGCTGGCTGAGGAGGTCATGACCGGCACACCCTGGTCCCTGGCCTCCACCCCAAAGTGATAGTTTTCCACAGTCTCTCGGTCCAGCTCTGCAGCCACAGTGATCCACCCTGTGCTGTTGTTGATTTGAAAAGGGAACCCAGAGTCACCTGCTACAGGGGCACCTCCAGTGGACGGTGCCATCTCTATGAGTTTGTACTCCAGGCGGGCATTCTCTCCAGAGTCAGCATCCACAGCCTGGATGTGCAGCACCGAGTAGCCCAGAGGAACGTTCTCCAGCACCGTGGCCTGGAAGGGAGTGCTCACAAAGATGGGGGCATTGTCATTCACGTCTACAACCTGCACCGACACCATACCACTGGAGTTGATCAAAGGAGGTCTGCCCCCATCCTGGGCTTTGATCCGGAGCGTGTACTCCCGAATAGTCTCGTAATCCAGAGGGTTGATGAGATCGATGGCACCAGAGAAAGAGTGAATGTAGAACTGGCCTTTCAGGTTGCCACTCACAATGCTGTAGTGCACCTGGGCATTGCTGCCCCGGTCTCGATCTGTGGCCTGTACCTGCAGTATCTGGCTGTTCACTGGAGCATCCTCTGGCACCTGGACCAGGTAGCGCTTCTCACTGAACTGAGGGTAGTTGTCATTCTCATCCTCTACAGTGATGTGCACCATAGCCGTGGCACTGCGTGGTCCTGGATCCTTGCCCTGGTCATTGGCTTCCACCACCAGGTGGTACTCAGAGACCTCCTCACGGTCCACTGAGGCTCGAGTCCTCACAACCCCGGAACGCGGGTCAATCTCAAAGACTCCATCACCAGCTCCTGGCTCCAGCAGGCGGTAAAGCATGTTGGCATTGGCTGGGGCATCACCATCAGTGGCACGGATGGTCAGCACCTCATAACCCACCTCCAGGTTCTCCCGGATGCTCTCCCGGTACTCGGGCTGCTCAAACACTGGCTCGTGGTCGTTGGTGTCACTCACAGTCACTGTCAGATAGGTGGTGGCAGAGCGGCGGCGTGGGGAACCATGGTCGGAGGCGGTAACCTTCAGCACGTGGGTGTCCTTCGTCTCCCGGTCCAGGCTGCGGGCAGTGACCACACTGCCCGTCTCGGCGTCGATGGTGAAGTAGTCGTTAGAGCGCTCGTCAAAGAGCGCCTCCATGGAGTACGCCAGTCGGCCGGCTTCACCTTCGTCAGGGTCCTGGGCCCGCAGCACGATGACCGCCGTGCCGGCCGGTTCGTTCTCGGGGATGGAGACCTGGTAGCTGGGCAGCTGGAACT